>JAYDZK010000271.1:5632442-5651789 GCA_034509185.1 Euphonia xanthogaster | reverse complement strand
GAATCTCTCTGTTTCATCTCCTGTGTTGGAGTCAGTGAACTTCCTTTGTGCTGTCACTCTGGGGAGAAAGAAGATAATCTCCATCTTAGGTGACTTCATAAGAGATTCATCTTTATGGTTTTCCTTACCCTCTATTACTTGGAAAATATTTAGGTGTTATATATAAATAAAGAATAACTATATTGTGAATTCTATGTTATTAGATGAATGAATTAAAAAGGCAACTTGGCAAAACAGGGTTGAGAGAAGAAATAGAACTATGACCTCAGTGCAAAAGCAAAAGCAAAAACTTTGCAGAACCAGAGGAAAAAAATCTTCCTTCAGAATTTTAGTAAGCATTATTGGTAGCTTTTAAAATAATAGTGTATGCTGGGGCATGTACATAGGAGCACTAAGGAAGCTCAGCTGTCTGGTGACCACCAAATGACACTGCTCTGCAGCCTCTGCCTCCAACACAAACAGCTCAGATCCATCTGAGGAGCCCTCCTGGAGACAATCAATCACATACAGAACACAGCAGTTATAAATAAGGTCTGCAGTTGATATACGTTCAGTGGTTTTTGCAACTAAGCTGTATTTGTGTCCAAAACAAATATTTGGATGACTGAATGTCTCCCTCCTAGGAGTGGAGGAAAAAAGAGTGCACATTGTCAGCACAGGTCAAGGAATAAGTGAAACTCAGAGTTGTGTGCCTGGATGCATTTTGTCTTCTGAATCAAAGCATTGCCACCCTGCACAACCTTTTGAGAGCTGTTGGTGCCTTAGGCTTAAGTACCTAATGTCACAATGAATGAAGAGAGCTAGATAGCCAGCTTACTGCTTAGGATGGAGAACAGCACTGCAACTGGAAGGAGGGGGAACACTGGAAGAACCTTACAAAAATTGCAGGGATAGTTTATAGAAAATTGTTAAGAGGAAAGATAGATTTGAGAAAAAATTAGCTTCTTGAAATTCCCCTGGCTTTGTGTTTCTGTGTGATGAGAGAAAAATAGTTTTAAAACATTGGGGGTTTTGGCTTTGGTTTTGTTTTTGCTATCATTGCCTGCCTCACAGAGAACGCTCCTTTTAGAAATTCCAGATAAGCATGTTGGACTATGATTTAGTTCCAGCTCTCCAGAGCTATCTTGAGGAGTCTGTCTAAAGAATGATGAACTTGGATGCCAGTGTAGCACCTGTGAGAGCCATGAGCAGGTTTACTTGGTGGGCAGAGCCCAGCAAAGCAGGAGACTTGCAGCACAGGTGTGTGCAGCAACAGCACAGAGCAGCAGGGACAGAGCTCAGGGGGCTCGTGCCATCAGCCACAGTGCTCACAGGCCTGCTCTCATTTACTGCTCTCATTCAGTAACAAGCACAGGAAATTCTCATTTTTTAAACTGACTGGATCTAGAGATTATCAATGGGTCATTACTCCATTTCCACCATGAAAGAAGAACATGCAATAGATTTTCCCCTAGTCTGGGGTTCTTTCCTCCTTGCTCTCTCTCTTTTTGGACATTCTCTCTACCAGAGCCATTCTGCAGGGTATAAGAGAAGATGGCTGCATCTTTGGTGTTTGGATTTGTTATATCTGTGTTTTTTCACTGTAAAGTCAATGTTAGGAGCTTTAACATTTTTTTCCTAGAGTTCAGTCTTCATCTTACTGCCAAGAAAATGTACCTCAATCAAGATTTTGCATTTTAAGAAAAAAAACAACAAACAGAAAAGAAAAATGAGAAGTTTTTGATAAAATATGCATGTTTAGTCTGTGTTTTCCATTTGAGAGGCTGATCAGGTCCAGCAGGAAAAGCATTTTAATATTAACAGGTTTCAGAATTACAGCTTTTAGAATAGGACAAAAACCTCTCTGGATAAGGCCTTTTGTTTATATCTAGTGCATCAACAGGGAAGAGGTGAAATTTCATTAGTTACCTCTGTCTTTTAGGAATCCAGTCTTTACCAATGCATTATTCCAAATCCTTCACTGAATAATCTGCATAATGATTGCACTGGCTATGAGTCTCATCACCAGCATATTTGTTCATTAGAACGTATATGAAGGACAAACAGAGCTAAACTGAATTCATTAAAAAGTTTGAGCAAATGCTGGTGGAAGGTTTTTCCAGTATTTTCTCAGCTCTCTTAAGAACTCATACAACTTTCATCTAAAAGCAATGAAAAACTTCCATCTCCTACGGAGTTCTGTAAATCTGTGAGCCCTCTATACCTCATGCTCAGAAGACAGGGCAGACCCTCTCCTGATGGTGACCTTTTTTCTGTAGCCATGAAATTTCTCACATTACTGCAAACAGCCTCCACCCGTGAATATTGTTCATCTCTTTGGGATTTTCAGGTCTTGCATGTGTTGGCTCTTTGCCATTGTATCTGAGCACAGTGTTCTCAAAGCTTGCAGTATGACACATGATACAGCAAAGAAAGATAAAGAAAGGAACAGAGCAGACAGTAATCGATAGGAATGAAAGGGACAAAAGAGCCTCTCAGCATTTTCCACCCATTCTGCTACTTTCACTTTTTTTCCATTCTCTTTATCTTGTTTTGGTTTTTTTTACATTCCTCACTCTCTGCCACCAAGACTTTCAACATTTTAAGTCAGTCCCTCTGTCTTTGCTACAAGTGTAAGTAATGAGGAATGAGCAAAAGGAGCTACAAGCAACACACAGCAGGAGCTGCTGTTGCTGCACATGAGGAGACCGGATGGAATATCATGGCTCAAAACCATAAATCAGCATGCAAAAAGTCTCAGAATGTGTGTTTCACCATGAGGTAGCTGGTTAGGAAGAGCAATGTGTTTTTCTCCAACCTAAACCTAGGAAAAACCCATTCACCATCTCAAAGCTCCAGTTTTTGAAACTTTTTTGTTCAGTTTTGCTAATTTTTACTTAGATTAAAATTGACCTGCTTAGTTACCTCCCATATTATTTCACTGAACATCTGGTTAGCTAAGAACCACATAGTGGACTATCACACTAGTGATTCTATAGTGAGGTGCAGCTCTTATTTAAGTTTCTTGTATATATAAGAGGGTGAACTTTATTTCTGTTGGCTTTTTATTAGCTTGGAGTAGTCAGAAAAGATTTTCAAGATGTTGAGCTCCAGCTCCACTGCTGTTTTGATGCTCAAATTCCACACTTCACATGTTTTCTTTCTCAGTCCTTACGTAAGGAGATTACACAAGTGAAGTCTGTAATCTCCAAAATCATTTACCATATTACACAGCAGCTACCACCAGTGGATCTTTATCAGCAGCCTGGAGCAGAAAGGAGACACGTGGCTGTACATATGGAAACTGGTCATTTACAGCACTCATCAATGTGTGCTGCCAGTCCTGGGCAGATGTCATCAACAGTCATTGCACAGCTCTGAAAATAGAACCAAACTTGACCTGGACAGGTCCTCAAACAATTGATAAACTGCCTCTGAGCAATGGAAATATGTGGAGTTCACTCTCTCCAGCAGCCTCTTGCTGCTCAGTGATCCTGCAGACCCAGTGCTATGGCCGTGTGGGGAGGGGACACTCAGTCAGGATGTACATGGCAAGAAGATGTCTCCTGACTCCCCAGAGTTAGAGTTTCTCTATATGTCCCTGGGCAGGGACAGCAGAGGAGCATCACTACCAGGTCCTGGCTGGTGTCTGGAAATGGCAAGTTTTATTTGCCCATTGTGGTTTTTCCTTTTTTTTTCTTTTCCCCGAGGACCACTGGTAAGCTTAGTGAGTAGGAGAAAGCACTTTGGGGGAAGAAAAAGGGCAAAGTGATTTTAAGAGTGGGGGTAGTCCTGTGCAGAGCCAGGAGCTGGACTAGATGATCCTTGTGGGTCCCTGACAGCTCAGCATTTTCTGTGACTCTCTGAGAGAACCTCTGCCCTGTGTTAACTTCTTTCTCTGTCCCAGGCACTGCGCTGTGCCCCAGGAAGGGAAGGAGCAGCATTAGGATGCAGAGGGGGTTCCTGTGCTTCCACCTTACCCACTTTCCAAGACTGTGTGAGCTCTGCATGGAGAGCTGGTGCCATGGCCCTGACAGCACTCCCTCAATTGCTGTGTTGTGGGGAAGGGGACAACCTGCCATGGTCTCACATTCACACACTTTCCTAAACCTGGCTTCCTCTGCTTGGCTCCCACGACAGGATAAAGAGCATGGGGAGGGGAGTTCCTTCCCCCTCCCTTCCCTGCCCTCAGCCAAGGCTTGAGAGGAACACTGGCTTCTGGTTTCCTTTGAGCAGTGCTGGCGAGCACAGGCTGCTACAGTGCACACACACAGTCCTTGGCAGCACAAGTGGTCAGCTGCTCCCGTGCTCCTGTTTGCTTGCTGGCATGTGGCAGAGGGCACAAGAGAGAGGAAGGCAGTGCTACACTTCTGAAATGAACTCTAGCAAGTGCTGTGTGCCTGCAGCTCCAGCCAGCCTGCCACGGCTTGTCTGCTTGTTAGTTAGCAGGTAGAACATTACAAGTGACTTGCACTTAGCTGCTCCCCTGTGCCAGCCCCTCTCATCGCCAGCAGGACTGGAAGACACGATTTAAGGCACTAAGAAATGTGTTGCTTAGCCTTTGTGGAAGTGCACAGCCAGTGTTTGTGTGGTAATGTTATCTTTGAAACACAAGAATGCTTTGTAAAGTCGACCAATACTGCTACATGTAATGACAACAAAGCATAATTCTTAAGGTGTCTCTGCCAGAATGAAAATCTGATTGTCAGAAACAGCCACCAGCCCTCCCCCAATAAAGCAGAAGGAGCAACTCTTTGATTCTCCTTTAGTCTCTATAAGGGTGCAGAAGGGTTTTTATGTTTGTCTATGTCCCAAAACAAAGAGGACACCACAGCAATAATCTTTTGGTAACAGAAATGACTGAATCAAACTTTTTTATGAGGTATACAGCAGAACATGTTATGCTGTATCTGTGCAGAGAGTGATCACTTTATTTAGCAGAAGTTGCAGCAACAAATTTTTCTGACTATGGGTTTTGTTTTTATGCTTTTCCAAGCATTTTTCCTTTTGATTGTTCTTGAAGCTCTGATATGAGATCAGGAAAGCTTAAGAGCTTAAGTGACTTCTTAGAGTACCATCATTTCAAGATGAATAAGCATTCATGAAGACAGCCTGTGGGAAGTGAATTGATGTAGTATCAGAATGCCCTGACTTTATAATTCATACTCTCTCTGCAGGAGTGTGCCCAGTGCTGAAAACTTTGCCTTAGGGTTCAGCTGGATCAAGCAGTAATAAGACTCCACCAGTAGTTGAGAGGGAGGAAGAGGGGAAAACAACTTTAAAGCAGTGAAAGAAGATACCCATGATCATTGTTGTAGCAAAGCTTTTGCTCCGACAGTCTGTGGAAGCACCACATAATAGGCTGGAGAACTGACCCTGCCCTCACTGCCTGCCTTGCAGCTGCATGTGGTATTGCAACCTTGGTTTGGGAACAACTGGCTCGGGCAAAGGCAGCTAGCTGCTCTGCTCAGCTGTGTTTTGAGATGAGCTGTTTTCTGTTGAGGTCAGTGGGAGTTTGACAGTATAAGGAGTTCAGACCACCATCCCTCGAGAGGATGGAGAAATCCAAAATGATAAAATAGGAATAAGACTTACATGTTCTCTCTAAAGCTGGTTGCACGATCTATTTCAGCCTGGAAAGTGCTTTTGCCAGCCAGATAGAGGAAGGAGATTTTACTCCAGGAAGAATTCACCATTTGCATAATATTTCCATTTAGTGCTGTCAGGCAGTCATTTTAATGAGTGCTCAAACCCCCAAGTGACTGTAGTCTAACCCCACTGCTTGTTCCTGTTTCTTTATTGACAGTCCTCTTAACTCCCAGTGTTTGCCTCCTGCAGCCAACAGCCACATTTGGAACGAGCAAGTTTGTCCAGACTGACTGTGAATTCATAATGCTTCCTGACAGCAACTGCTCCCAAAAGGGCTGCACGGCACCATTTCAACTGCAGAAGCACTGCACCAAAACAGAACCAAGACCCAGAGTGCTTGGGTCTCCCCACCTTAGCCATCATGATCACTGCACACTTTTTAATAATTTTCTACAAGTGTTAATTATAAAGGCAATTTTGAACTCTCTGGTGAGAGGAGTGGGAGGGACCAACCTCTGCTTTGACATCTGGGCTTCCCAGTTTTTATCTTGTCACTGAGCATCCCTCGTGCCTCCTAAGCATGGCAGGAGGCCCTGAAGACTTTTCTGTCTTTTGTCTCTGAATTATTTGCTGCCACATTTTTGTCAGACATCACTGCTCCTGTGCTAGGACTGGAAAGGTATGTTTGCAATTCAGCTAGAGGCCAGTCATGTGCATTTTCAGTGTTGTGATACCTCTGTAATTAACTCCTGAGAGCATAAGACTCAGTGGTCAGTTTATAGATAGCCTATGGATCTGATAGCTGCTAATCTCATTAATCCTTGAATTTAGCTTGATTTATACCTCATTTGTTTCCCCTAGTTTATAGGGATGTATTACTCAACTTCAAGAAATAACAATAAAAAAGTGGTAATGAAGATTTTTTTCTCAGGCTTCAAACTGTCTGCAGAGAATGGAGGATTTGGCACTCATTTCTATTGCACTATTAGACAAATGAAAATAGTCATTGGTTAGTGATAAAATATTTCCATTTTCAATCTCTCCTTAGGCTGACTCTGTGTCATATTTTTATTTTCTGAATAGCTTTGTTTCATAAATTTTATGAATGCAAACACATATGTAGTAATAAGTTTCTAGAGATTTTAATACACATGAACATTTGGCTCTCCTCCAAAAACCCATACTGGGTTCAGTACTGCCATAATACCAGGTCTAATTCAGTCCTGGCAGGGGCAGTTTAGTGGTACACAGAAATTAAGGGGGAAGGCTGTCCTTATATTTGGTGAAGATAGCTATATTACTGTAGGGGTGTGTATAATTAAGCTGGTGCAACCTCTAAATTAATTTGATGGAGCTATGGCATTAAAATACGTTTAAAAATATAATGACTGTTTTAAAAACGCAAGAAATTAAATTGCAGTAGCGTAGCTATTGCCAACACCAAATAGTAGAGCTAATTTAGATTGGTATTTAAGGTACAAAAGTGTATAGCTCCACCTCATACCCTTACTTCTGTTGCTGTGTTCGATATGGTATTGGAAAACTTTACTGTCACTTATGTGTACAAATTAATACTTCCACAGCATGACAGGCAATATGTTATAAGATTGATAAAATCCACACAAACAACTTTCTTGTTGTCAACTGGCAGCTACTCTAAGTAGCTTGCTAAGGACAAGAGACCAGAAAATTTATGTGGTGGGTTGACCCAGGCTGGGTACCAGGTGCCCACCAAAGCTGCTCTGTCACTGGCCTTCTCAGCTGGGTAAGGGAGAGAAAATGTAATGAAAGGCTTGTGTGTCAAAATCAGGGCAGGGAGAGATCACTCAGCAATTACTGACATGGGCAAAATGCACTCAGCTAGGAGAAATAAGCTTAATATATTACCAATCAAATCAAAGTAGGATAAGGAGAAATAAAAACTAAATCTTACAACATCTTCCCCCCCTCCTCTCCTTTCTTCCCCATCTTCACTCCTGATCTCTATTTCCTCCCTAACCAGTGGCACAGGGGAACGGGGAATTTGGGGTTGGTCAGTTCATCACACATTTTCTCTGCTGCCCCTTCCACCTCAAGGGAGACCTGCTCACACTCTTCCCTTGCTCCAGCATGGAGTCTGTCCCATGGAAGGCAGTTCCTCTAGAACTTCTCCAACATGAGTCCTTCCCACAGGCCGCAGGGGAATCTCAGCTCCAGAGCTTGGAGCACCTCCTCCCCCTCCTTTTCCACTGACCTTGGTGTCTGCTGCATTGTTTCTCTCACATATTCCTCTCTTCTGATTGCTCTTGCAAAGTCTTTTCCCTCTTCTTACATTTGTCATCCCTGGGGTGCTGCCACCAGTGTGGGTGGGTCCACCTTGGAGCTGGCTGGCATGGGCTCCATCAGACCTGGGGGAAACTTCGCAGCTTTTCCCTGTAGCAACCAAAACTTTGCCATGCAAACCAAGTAAAATTTAAATTCATTAATTAAAATCAAATGCTTCAACACAGAAAGCAATTTTTTTTGCTACTTTCTACCTCATTTTCCCTCCTCATACCAGAAATAACCAGGTGGATGTCATGTGATCAACCCCAAAAATGTATTGTTGATTGCTAAATTGAATTTGTGTGGAGATACATTAATCAGAAGCTGGCTCTCAGACAGATGGGAGTATGGGAAGGTTAGACTGACAATGAATAAAATAAGAACAGAGAGAATAAAGAAGAAAAATACTGGTATTGAAAAGAAAAATTAGATTAATAACCCTAGCAAATTTGATTTTAAAAACTAATGCAAGATATCAGGTTAGCAGTTAACATGGAAGAAATAGAGGAAATTAGAGGAAAACAATTTCCAAATGATGAGCATTTGATGTGAGTTCAGCAGGTCTCAGATAATCAGTGATCAGACAAGTCTGAACATAGACCCACATTCCAACACACAGGAGCAAGTCGGACCTCTGTCATCTGGCAACAGCTGTGCCTGGATAAATGAACACTTGTTCTGCTTTGCAGGCAGCCCTGTCCCCATCAGCACGTGGAGATTTAGCCCCCCAAACCTTGGAGAAGGAGCTGAGGAGCTTGTGTTAGCCCTGGAGAGAGAGTTTGCCAAATTTGTTTGCTGTTCTCATTTCTCACTCCAGAATACAGTGCAGGTTTATCAAAGATGGCTCTTGCAGACATACATAGGAACAATTTAGAGGGCATTCACAAAGACTAAATTTAGCCTCAGAAGGTTTTTCTCCCCCTGCTTCCTGTAGAATCAAGGGGAAGCATTTCCTCTGGAGCAACTCCGAGCACCCACAATGAACTCCCTTTGAGACACAGATGGGGATTTTTCTACTCTCCACTGACTGCAGAAAGATCCTAAGGCAAATAAACTCCTTAGGCTAAAGATGGCCTTTGCAGTAATCCTCCTGTGCAGCCTGGTTTAAGAAGCAGGAGCAGTGAATCAGTCACTAACAGATTTTGAGTCAGTTCTAGGATTTTCAAGGCTCACAGAAAACCACAACTCCTCCACTGACTTTAAACACTCCAGGGCACTTTCCAGCAACTGGAAATCTGTAAGGATTGCTACACTACCAATAAATAACATACTGCAGGGCTGACATATATTCAGAACACAAGTAACAGCAGTAGGACGTAATTCAGAGCAGAACATGGTTTAATTAAAATGCTTGTGGATGTTGTTAAAGAAACAGTGCTACAGACAAATGCTCATTTTATTGCTTATTTCTTTACCTTCTTTATCTAATCTGCCTGTATATGGGTGCTCAGTGGACATGCATTCCTACCAGAGCAAACCTATGGAAAACACAGCTCTTCATTGCTGTTTTTAATGTGAAATTATTTCTTGTGAAATTTTGTGACATTTTAATTGTGGATCAAATATTGCATTGGGTCTGTGTAGCAAGGTTCTGGTAGCAGGGAGGGGACAGCAGTGGCTTAAGGGAGCAGCTGCTGGAAGCTTCCCCCATGTCCAACAGAGCCAAAGTCAGCCAACTCCAAGACAGACCCACTGCTGGCCAAGGCCAGGCCAACCAGAAATTGCAGTAATGCGTCTGTGATAGCATATTTAATTTAAGAAGAGAAAAAAAAAGTTATTGTGCATAAATAATTGCAGGCAGGGAAGGGAGGACTGAGAATATGTGAGGGAAACACTCTGCAGACACCAAGGTCAGCGCAGGAGGAGGGGCAGGAGGTGCTCCAGGTGCCAGAGCAGATTCACCTACAGCTCGTGCTGCAGACCATGGAAAGGCAGATTGTCCCCCAGAAGCCCATGGAAATCCTCAGGGAAGCAGAGGCCAGCCTGTAGCTCATGGAGAGCCATGCCAGAGCAGTGGGATGCCCTAAAGAACACTGTGAATCTGGCAAGCCCATGCTGGAGCAGGTTCCTGGGAGGGACTTGCAGACCTGTGGAGAGAGGAGCCCACGCTGGAGCAGGTTTGCTGGCAGCGATTGTGACCCCACGGGGGACCCATGCTGGAGCAGACTGTTCCTGAGGGACTGCATGGGACAGTGCCCACTCTGGAGCAGCTCATGGAGAACTGTAGCCCGTGGGAAGGACTCACACTGGAGAAGTCTGTGGAGAAGTCTGGGTCTCCTGTGACAGGCACCCCACGCTGGAGCAGGGTGAGGACTGTTCTCCCTGAGCAGCAGCAGAAGCAATTTGTTATGAACCGCCCCCGTTCCCAATCTCCCTAACCACTGGTTGGGGAGGAGGTGCAGCCCAAAAGGAGGGTATGGTGGAGTGGGGGAAGGTGTTTTTAAGATTTGTTTTACTTCTCATTATCTCACTCTGATTTTGGTTGGTAGTAAATTCAGTTCATTTCTATAAGTCAATTCCATTTTGCCCATGACAGTCACTGCTGAGTGATCCCTCCCTGCCCTTACATGGAGCCACAAGCTTTTCTGCATATTTTCGGGGCCCTGTCCAGCTGAGGAGGGCAGTAACAGAGCAGCTTTGGTGGGCATCTGGCATCCAGCCTGGGTCAATGTAAAACATGTATATAAATAATCTTAGATCTGAAAAACAGTATGAGAGCTTGTAGTAAATGACTGAATCAAATGAAAGGAATTTAAGATTAGTCTCACTACTCATCCAGTCTCTGAGCTAAGGAGAGGGAATGCCTTGGTGTTTCTGCTCTCACTGATTTAACACAATCTTCCTGGTGTTTCCTCAGCGGTTAACTGATTGTGTTCATGGTAGCAGTGGGGGGTGAAGCAATGGTGTCTGTCCAGTGTTGCCACATCACCTCAGTCACAGCAGATTGTGATGCTACAAAAGCAGCAACATCAACCCATATTCCATCTTCTGTGCTTATGCAAAATGCTTATAGCTCTATA
The DNA here is from genome assembly GCA_034509185.1 of Euphonia xanthogaster. NCBI lineage: Eukaryota > Metazoa > Chordata > Aves > Passeriformes > Fringillidae > Euphonia > Euphonia xanthogaster. The sequence goes on along the minus strand of JAYDZK010000271.1, from coordinate 5,640,897 downwards.
GTTACAGGAAAGTGAGATCAGTAGATGACACTGAGAACTAATCACTTACACTTTCATTATCTTTATTAATGTACATTCTTCTTGGCTATCTGAAGGGTTTTGGTTATCCAGTGAAAGGGTGTGGTATTATGAGGAAAATCTCATTCACAGGATCAGTTGAGAGAGTTTCAGAAAAGGTTTTGTGGAAAGGGGAAGGGCAGTAGGGAGAACATGAGAGGATACCGTAATGAAAAGCCAGCAGAAATGTCTTGTTCCAATGAAAATGGGAAACACTGAAGAGAGAATGGGTCACTGTGAGCTACTTAAACAAGTAAAACCAAAATATGAACTGTGCTAGAAACAGAAAACTGAAGGGTCATCAAAACGTTTTTTTATTCCAAGTTTAGTACACAGGAGAGAAACAGCGACAGTATGAGGATACACTGAAACAGCTGCCAAGAGGTTAAAATAATAGGTAAAGACTGTGTTATAAGTCTTGAAGGCACAATAACAAAAATTTACTTGACCAATAAAATATTAATTGTAATTAGTTTGTAATAAGGAGATAAATTTTGAGACCAGTTCTTATTCTCCCTAAGACTAATTGGGCTTTTGCCATGAAGTTTATTGGGAAGGAGATTACGTTTTAAATAATGGCTTGCTTAAAAAATCATTGATGTAATTATGAACTGCTGGGGAAAAGTAACTAAGAAATACATAATGAAGTATCATCACTTGAACAAATGCATCTGAGGTGTCCCTTCAGATATTTAAAGAACGGATGGAACAGCTAGTTGCTAAAAAACCCCACAGAGAATTGAGGAAGTATCAGGAGACTAATAAAGTGTCAGCATGCCAGAAGTCTTTAAAAACTGAATTAAGAGTAACTATGGAAACTATTGTCCTATGGACATGGCTCCAAATTGAAACAAATATTATAAATAGCAAAGCTGAAGGGGGCAATGTATTTACATGGAGGGGAATGGTGTAATGAGACCCTGATACAGCCCAGGTGCACTGCAGCAAACCAAGGCAGGCCAATTAGAATGTTTATCCTCCACATCTTCTACAATGAAGCCAGAAGATTAGCAGAGGACAGAACAGCATCAAGGCTTTACAAAGACATTTGATGCTGCGCCACATTTTATCTTAAGGAAATTACTGAAACAAGTCAGCTAGGGCTAAAATTCACTTAAAGGTATGGCCACTGAACTGTAGACAGAAACTAAATCTGAATAGCAGTCAGCATTGTCAAGGATAAGCAGCCAGTAGTATCCTTTAAAGGTCAAGATATGGTCCAACGTCTGGAGGACAAGGCATGAATTACATGTGAAAGCGGTTACAAAAGCTGGAAGGCTGATTTACTGCACAGAGGAGAGAGGTTCAGGTTGTTCTCTAAGGTTACTCTGGATCTCATAAAGGAAATGTAAAATGAAATTAGTAAGTAATAATGCTAAGCATTAGCAGCACTTTTTGCCCATTAAGGAACAAATAAATTTTATGAACTACAAATACTTCTTTTTGCACATGAAAGAATTTGTCTTTCTTAGATGCTTATTTAAACTGTATAATCAGAAAACTGAAATTCAGAAAGCAGCACCATCAATAGCATTAATAAAAGGATAATTTGCTTGGTATCTTTCTTGTTCTGAGAGGAATATTCCCTTTAGATTGTTCATATTGCTTAGACTAGGTTGAGATTTGCACACCCGGTACCATCAGAGGGCTCCACACTCTGAAGTTTTCCTCATGAATGAGGACGGTGGGGCCAGGAGCAGGCGGTAAGAAATGAAGGGTTGGATAGCAGGGCACCTCTGTGATTGTCCTGGCTCAGACTAAGGACTTGGCCAGGATAGCGCAGTCCCTTCAGCAGAGGCTGGAAATGGGTATTTACAGAAGATGAGGGGCATGACAAGCACATCTAACAGTCTTCAGTAACTTTTCCCTGACTCAGTTGGTTTTCAGCTTAGGGCTCAGTCACTCTCACCTCAGTCACGTGTAGTTTTAGTAACTCCGAATGATTCTTTTTGCATTAACTTTTCCAGCCTTCCCTTAAATGAAATTCTAGCACTGGCACCGTGCTTTAGTCGGTAACATTCACTGCGGGAAGCAGCACTGTCACGGTGCCTCTCCGAGCGTGGGCTCGGAGTCGCCCCTGCTCGCTCCGGCACTGCAGGCAGCGAGGGACGCTCTCCCGTTCCTCGGGAGCTCGGGAGAGCGGCTAAAAGCTTTCACCTTTCGGACGAGACACCAGAACGACGTCGGTAGAAAAAGGAGAGTGGACTGCAGCTGAGGGCAAAGTCCAGGTTTATTCCGCAGCGCAAACACCTCCCCAGAGGCAGGAACCCAGCCAGCTGGAGAAACCAAACCGCCCTGTGCAGGGTCTTATAAAGGGAGCGGGGGGGTAAACCAGGGAGGGGTTTGCCCGCCTGCCAATGGGGACACAGGAGGGCGGGGGATCAGGGAAACGGGCAGGTGGGGGAACCAATGGCGGCCAGCCGAGGGAGGGGCCCCGGCGGCTGAACCTATCACGCGACGCCCTTGGCAGAAGGTTCTAGAGGGACGGGATGGGCCGTCGCGTGAAGGACGGGACACCAGGAGGGGTTGAGGGAAGGGCTGAGCCGCTGTGGGGAGCGGCGGCACGGGGCCGGGAGATTGACGTGAAACAGAGAAGGAGGGAGGCCGCGGGGCAGAGCCATTCTAACAGGGGGGAGCTGGGGTAATCCAAAGTACAACTTAGTGCAACTAAAACATATAGGAACACAATACAACAGTGCCATGTCCTTTTGTTTGCTCTGAAGCTGCTGCTATTAACTGCAATTGACACCCTCTAACTCCTCTATTGGGAGACTTGGCGGAGTCTGACTCTGGCCATCCCATTTGTGCCACTTGTGCTTTAGTGAATTTTCTATCTTATATGCCCTTGGTTGTCTTTTTCATGGGCTGATTATCTTTTTCTGCAAGTTGTAGGCTAGTTTTGCCTACACTGAAGCCATTTTTCCAGATTCATGAGTAGGTTCCCTGGCGCCAGAAGTCACAAGACTGCCTCAGAATTGTACCTTTGATGTTTCAAAGCATGCTTTATGGCCTTGCAAGAGAAGCCTGAATGCATAAACTGAATTCAGTTGCTGTAATGAAGCCCTCTGAACAGGGAAGGAGAGACACTTTGAGATGAATGAGCCACTGTATGCACCTCACCAGAGGGTTCCCAGAAGTTGTGGGGCTTCCCAGCATCTCAAACAATACTGGAGCAGAAAACAGCAGGCAGAGACGTTTCCAGGAGAGCTGGAGCCTCACTGCTGGACTTCGTGTCAGGGTGCCTGGCCATGGGTGCTACCTTTGCAGAAAAAGGGAGAGAGACTCACTCTAGAGCTGAGAACAAATACTGCTGCTCTGCCTTGGATTTTCCTAGAGTGTAAAAGGGGGACCTCTGCCATCATCCTCGTTCTTTGAGCACTTGAGGAGGTTCTTGCTTTGTTATCTGAGAAGAAACAAAGAGGTTCCTCGTTAGATACTGTACCCAGAGCTCTAAATTGTCATACACCAATGTCTGTCTCAGCAGGATGAGGTGTCACACCGCACATTAACTCTATGGAGTCATGGTTTTCACTTAGGGTCTTCAGTTTTGGGGTGGGTTTTTTGTCTTTCTGTCACGAGTTGTGTATTTTACTTCAGTTCTATGGTGTTTCAATAATATTTCGCACACAATCCCTTTTCAAGTGTGTGCCTTTGCACACTTGAAACAGTTTATATGTCTATTAAAGACACAGAATGACTGCAAAATTGCAAAGAATTTATTTCCATGAAACTTCAGGGATTAGTTGCTAAGTTTAGCCAGTGTATCTTTTAGGACTGATCCTCAATACTCATTTTCATCCTTCTTCCTATCTGTCCTTTAATATTTTGCTTTTCTCATCAAAAGTGACATGTTATTAGGAGGAAAATAATCCCAAAATGCTCTCTTTAATTCCTCACGGTTTTTCTTTCCTGAAAACCTTGTCTGTAGCCTTTTTGCCTTCTGCTTGCACAGTCCACTGTGCAATAACACAAGTCATTTTTCATTCCCAAGTGGGAAGGCAGAGCTGGAACTCTGAGTCTTGCTGAGGTCTGAGAAAGGGGGTTTCTTTTATAACTTGCAGATAAACACCTGCTACAATGAAATACAAAAGAGTTTTCAAATTGTGAGAATGGGCTTGCCCAGCTCTGTGCTGTGCTCTGCTGATAATGCTCAGCAGTTTTCCCAAAACAGAGTGCAACACAGGTGGGGCTGAACTTTTTAATTGTGTGTGTGAGAGGAAAGGAATACACAGGAATCCCTTTTCCACTTGTTTTTTATGGCATGAATGAAGTTGTGCCTTTTAGGAAAGAAGCCACACACCTCTCCAGCTGGCTGGCAGCCTCTCTGCCTTTCTGCTGTGGAGTGGTAGCTGTGCAGCAAGATCCTGCTGACCTACCTGGGGCACTGTGGATGCCAGGCTGAGGCAGGAGAGCTGAGATTGTTGAGCCTTGCCAGGCAAGAGCTGTGTGTCACAGCTCACGTTTCTGGGTGTGTGCATCACGCTAGAAAATGCTGCTTTGCTCTCCTTGTGTGAGGTTACTGTAATAACAGACACACTGTTGTTGAACTACAGAAGTTGGTAAGATTCTGTTTATCTAAAGGTTGGAAGGCTGAGAGGTTGCTGTTGTGGTAAATTCTTTGCAAGCTTTTGCAGTTCTAAGCACATGACCCTCTGCTGTCTCTAACGTTGTGCTGCCATTGGCAGACTTTCCATTACATAATGTTGACCCATATTTGTGATATGTGACATTTTTTGCTAAACACTGTCAGGGATAATCTGTCACAGAATAAACTTTCTGATTATATGCTGAGACTGTCATCCTTTAGCACAAACATAACTTGTGCCTCAGACAATGATATTCCTTGTTAAGACAAGCAGAGTATAATTCTCTCAGGTGAAAAAACCGCCATGAGAGCATTGTGTGCTCTGAGACTGAAATACCTAGGACTAAATTCATTGCCAAGTGATTGCATGGAATCACATCTGGGAGGAATTTGAGCTTTAAAAAAATGTTGATCCCTTGCCCAGGTGATGGGAGTTGGTAGTAGGCTGAAGGAAGCACACAGCCTGAAGTGTGACTCTGCAAAATACTGTCTGCTTTCTAAAGCTAGGCAGGTCTAGCTTTAGAAAAGCAGAGCTATGCAAAAGGTTTCTCTGCTCTACACTTACACTGAGGTCTGCTGGTATTTGGAGAGTTAATCAGTCTTTTCTTAAAAACAAAAATTGTAATGGTGTGGAAAAAGAAATAGATAGAGCTCAGACAGGGGTTATTGCTACTAGGTAGCTGAGAAATGGGAGGCCTCTGAGGAATGGGAACACCCCCAAAGCTCTCTGCTTTCAAAGAGCTATGCAAAATGCATCCGTTCTTAAAAACCTGATTTCAGTTGCATAGAATAAGAAGTAGAGGAGAGAAAGGTGTATAAAATAGAGGCAGAGAGAATAAATTGGGAATTCTCTCAGTATTCAAGAACAGTGTCTGTTTCAAATGGACTTTATAGCAAAGTAACAAGATTGTGTGAGCTGCTGAAGTGTCTGCCACATTGCGGAAGGGAATGAATGTGGAACATAAGGCTGAGAGACTAAATACACCATCTTCAGGGAAAGAAATTTTCCAGCCTTAGGTAGGAGATGCCTGTGTGCTAAGAACAGTTGCAAAATCAAGGAGAAAGGTTTTGATTCAGCACAGTGAATAATTGCTTGTCAGAGACAAAATTAAAACCTGATGAATGCAGTCTCACCCACTTTAATTTCTTCCCTTTCTGATTCTAAATTTGTCCTCGTTCTGTCTGTGCATTCATTCATATTTTCCTCTCCCTTCCCACCTCCCAATTGACTCACACTCTCCCTTCCTGTTATTACTTCCTTTTCATTTTCTCTTCCTTTAGGTTCTCTTCCCACTCATTCAATTTCTCCTCTGCCTGACCCCTCTGCATACATTTTCTATCATGATGAAAAACATCAGAGAAATAAAGAGCAGGGAGGGAAAAAAAAAAAAAAAAAGATGAACAAGAAAGAATGAGGGGTGGGGAGATGTAAAGAGTACACAGTCCCAGGAGGAAGCTCAGCATTGCTCTTTCTCCCCAGGATGTACTACAGATTTTTGAAGGTGTAGAGGAATCCAGGCTCCTAAAAACTATTCCTTGCTTCTAAGCTGCAGCACTTGGTCGTGGCTTCATGAAAGGCAACACCAGAGTTCATTTTCTGAGATCAGTGTCCCTGGAAACCATCATAAAAAATGGAAGGATCCCAAAGTCCAGTGTTAGTGGGATGACAGATAGCCAGCTGTGCATAGGGCTTGCTACTGTGCCAGATCAGTGAGGGAGGACGCTGGGTGGTCTTGGGACTACAGGAAGAGAAATGGGAGCTTTAGGGACTCTCTGGACTTGCTGTAATTCAATGCTGACCAAGAAACATCACAGCCTCAGTCTTGGTGGGAGCCTGCATGCAACGAACTGCCGTTTCTCAAAGCAGCCAGTGTTGATATCTCATGATCAATGGCTAAACAGTGTCAATTTTATTTTGGTGAAACAACAAACTGGTTTCCAGGAATGCTTGTTGTAATGTGTGGTAGGAAATGGGCTCAAACCACTTTGTCTGGAAACCGGTGATCCCGTCCTAGCACGGTGAGCTTGACCCCACGGTCAGTCCATAACCTGGAGAAAGCAGTGCACTCCTGCAGCCCCAGGCCCCGAGGCTGCTCCTTTGTCCCACCTGCAGGCCCGTGGTGGGCAGGGAGCTGAGCTGTCAGACCTGGTGATGGCTCAGTGCTACACAAGTTGAATTTGATATCCTATTCCTTTTTAAATTTTCTCCTTTTCTGGCCCTGTTCTTCTTCCTGAAGCAGGGAACTGATAAATAGGAATGGCACCAATACCATGTGGATTATTTCTCCTTCCCACAAAAAGGGCAGGTGGGAAGTGTGCAGGACACATAGCAAGAAATGGCTCATTCCCATACCCTCTCTTGCAATGCATTACTTTCTGCCAGCTTTTATAGGTTTTAGATTGATAAACCTAAATATTTCTTTCTAATATTTGGAAAGGCTAATATTTCTTTCTGCAGATTCTTGCATAATCAGGAAGGATCAGAGTGGACGGCCGAGCCCTTGCAGTTGGGTGTGATTGCTCAGCGTGGTGACGGTGGGCTGTGCGCTTAGGGAACGGGAACTCGCTAACTGTGGCTAGGGGATGGTTTTGCCTTGGGGGACTCTGTCGGGTTATGGAGTAACCTCGAAACACAAGCCACGCCGGGGCGGTGGGCAACTGTGCTCGAGGCAGGCCGGCTGGAAGCCGGACCGGCCGTTCGCAGGGCCTGACCCGGAGGGGTTGGACTCGCCGGGAGCTTCCCGTGGAAGCGCGGCTGCCGTTACATAAGGAGCGGAGGGGGAAGGGACGGCTCCGAGGCGGCGGCCACGGCCCCTTTAAACGCGGATCCCGGGGCGCGCCGGCCGCCCGCCTCGCTGCTGCCCCCTCCCCGGCTCGCTGCGGTGACAAATCCGCTCCTCGCCCGCCTCCTCCGCCGAGCGCTCGCAGCCGAGCCGGGCGGCGCCGGGAAGCGCTGCCGCGCGGCTCTGCACCGGAGCCGGCCAGCCCCAGCCCCCGGCCCAGCCACAGCAGGCAGCGGCGAGGGGCGCGATGGAGGCTCCGCGCCTGGCGCACACCATGAGCAGCCCCACGAGCCCCTGCGAGGAGGTGATCAAGAACCTCAGCCTGGAGGCGATTCAGCTCTGCGATAGGGACGGTAAGCCCGGGCTCGGCGCGGCTAATCCCTGCAGACGTAAGATGCTGCTGCCCTCATGGATGCTAATGCAAATTAATCCGCGCGTCGTGTGGTCCTTTGTTATCCCCCATGAATTTGTAGGTGCAAGTGTTCCCCACCCTTCCCGCCGCTGCCTCCACCCTCCTGCCATTGAGAACAAAAGAAGAGGAGAAGGTTGCACCTTGCTGGAGGGAAGGGAGGGAAAACCGCCGCTCCCTAAGCCGTGCCTGGCGTTGCGGCGCGATTATCCCGGGCAAGCCTGATGCACAACCCTGCCCCTGCCAGGAATGGACGCTGGGGAGAGGCAGCAATGGGAGCCAGAGCCCGAGCTGCGGAGAGTCCGGAGCTAGGGATGGGGTAGCGGCCCTGGTGGGGTTTTGTTGCCCGCGGTCTCCAAAGCCCTTTGTATTCCAGGGCGATTCCCGTGCTTCAGGTAGACGGGCGGATGTGCCGGCTGGCGTGGGCAAGCGGCCAGACTTGTTGCCGGTCCCTCGTGAGAGCCATGAGGCGGCGAGCGGACCGAGCGTGGGGCTCGCAAGATGGGGCACGGGGGGAGACCGAGCGGGAGGCGGTTCAGCACCGCGGACAGCACCGCGCCGACGGGCTCGGGCGCGCCGAGCCCCGAGCCGAGCCGAGCCCCGAGCCCCGCGCCGAGCCCC
>JAYDZK010000271.1:5620738-5631486 GCA_034509185.1 Euphonia xanthogaster | reverse complement strand
GGGGGAGGGAAGATAAGGCATTGAAAAGTCTCAGATATTATTTTATCAGTATCAGTTTTTTATCAGTATTATTTTTATAGTTAAGTTAGAAAGTCTTTGATTTTTTTTTTTTTTAATGTTGGAATTAAGATATATGCACTTCCATCTATTCATGCCTTACTCACTGCCACAGGAAACTGAACTATGTTTATAGTAGTGGAGATTACACTGGGTTTTTCATTAAAACACTTTTTCACATATATTCCTTTTAACTAATAGTAGATATAATTAAAAATAGATCAATTATGCAATCTTTCATATCTCTGTACCCTAAGTAATTGAAGTAGTCCGTGTTAATCATGACAAGCTCTATTTGGATCAACATACAATAGAAAAGGACTGCTTGATTCCTATGGATTCATGTCATACAGACCAGCAAATGGAAAAATGTAGTATTTTTTGTTTCAGTTCCATTTTGGTTAAACTTCACTGGAAAACAACAACTTTCCTGTAGATGTGTCTTTACAAACTAACCTTCATCAAGCAAGCTGCCATCATCCAGGGCTGTTCCTCAATACATGTCTGAATTTCCACAGGAGGTGCCTGTATTGGGGATGGCAGGGAGACAACTCAGTGCCTCAGTGGGCACAGGGCTGCTCTTGAGCATACTCCAATATTTCCTACAGGTGGCACTTATGCATCGAAAAGCTTGTTTTAATGGAAGCACTGAACAAGGAAGCAAAGGTTAGGCTTTTCATCTTTGAGATAAGTGTACAAATGTACACACCATACATTTAGATCCCTGAGTGTGCACATGGGTACATTTGTATTATAAATAGCTGCGATTTATTTTAGGGTATCTTTGTTGAAAAGGGTGATTTTCTTAAGGTGATTGGCATCATTGAGGTTCAACAAAGTCTTGTTATAAATAGCAATGTATTACACATACTAAGCTATAATTATGCTAGATTTTCATAATCTGAAAATGTTGCTTGGTGTTTAAGCTGTAGTAACTGTAAAGATAGCCAGTGAAACCATAACATTATACATCCAACTATGACAAATTCTGCAATGCACTTAGTTGGAATTGCAAGAACTGCTGAAGTAGAAACATAAGCAGTAATGGAAAATTTATGTAGATAGCAAAATATTTTCTTGTTTTCTAAAATAAGAGGATTAATATTAAGATGTTTTATATTCAGCAAACTGGGTTATACCTTCTGGGAAGGTATATACAGGAGCCACAAATTTAGAAGTTGGAGTAAGCAATTAATAATATCATGGCAGTTCATCTTTTTCGGATTTTTTTCTGGATTTCTTTCAGTGTTGTTTTTTTAGGCACTGTCATCTCTCTTAACAAATCAAATCAATTAAAAAGCTTGCAAATGTTAAATAAGAGATAAGAAATATATGCACTTTGGAAATTTTTTTAGATAAAAACTCCTGATAAGATTTGGTTGAAAGTGAATGCAACATTATAAAGCCAGTTATGAGCTGTTATTTTCAAAGACATCTTGCATTATTTGCTCTTGTTCTTTTACATGGGTCTAACAGCACAGCTCAGTCTGATGCAGTCTAACGTGTAGCTCCTCAGAACTCTCTTGAACTCACTCTGTGTATAGGAAAAAGTGTAGTATTTGTTATTTTTCTTTGCTATATTTGAACATTGTAGCCATACTTCTGTAAGCTTAGGCCAGGAATGAGTGTTTAATCAGTGCTGAACATTCTGGTGACCTTTTCATAAAATTTGTATTAGCTTTACCTGGAGTTTAAACCTTGAGTAGATGAATGGATGTCTTTTGTGTCATGAGCATGCCAATGCTATAGAAATATAGCTGACGTCTGAAAGTCTTGGGAAAAAGCAAGCTTTTCCCAGGCTTGGAGGGCAGCAGCTGAATGTCCCGAAGCTCCTCTGGGGCTGTGCTCCCCCTACAGACGATGCGCTGTGCCTGTGGGTCCCACCGGGCCGAGGGTGGTGACACCATCATCCACTCCCCTGCCCTTGGCTGGCATAGACAGAGGGAAAGCAGGAGACCCCGATCCAAATGACACCTGTCAAAACACAGGAGGGAGAGGAGCAGAGAAACAAACCTTCAAAGAGGATGCTGGAACTTGGGGCACACAGACAAGGGAGTGAGGCAGGAAAACTGGCCCTGGAGTTGCTAACAGACAGCAGTGGCTGGTCAAGGGTGGAAGAACAGGAAAGACCTGCAAGATGGAGATTTGGTTAAATGGGAATTGGACAAAATAACCCAGAATGGCAAAAGAAGATAAAGGAGCACGAAGGCAATCTAAGTTCAGGCACCATGCTCAGGGAAGTAAAGCTGAGGGGGAAAAAAGTGAGGGCATGTTCACCCAGATTAATTTGAAGAATGAGGAAGTACAAGACAGGGTTACTGGGCAGTTTGGACCACAGAGGTCAGGAGTAAAGGAATGGAACTAAGACTTGCTGAGCAGAGAGACTGGGACTGAAAGGACAGCCTTAGGGATGAAGAACAGGACTTTTGAAGTGTGGCTGGGGAGGAAGAAAGAAGAGGGGCAGGACGAAGTTCAAGGAACAGGGCAGAAGAGGCCGTGCTTCGGTGGGACTGCCAGAGAAGGGTCAATGTGTATCAGTGCATGACATCTTCCAAAGCCATGCACGACCCCAAGAAGACAAATTCTCCTTGTTCATTTGCCAGCAGAGAGGGGTGCCATGGAGTACCTAGAGTCAGTGGCTGCTGCTCACTTCTGTGAGAGTAGGACTTAAAAAAAAAGGCTTTGAAGAGAACATCAAGCACATTAAGTAATTTTCATGTGCCTTAGTTTTCCGTGTGTAAAATGGAAGCATACTGCTGCCTCCCCTCACAGCAATGTTTTCAAAATAAACTAATGAATGTTTGTTAATCAGACAGATGCTGTAGTAGCCTGGAAAACCCATGAGGTGCATGGAAAAACCCATGATGAAATTCATGATTTTGTCTTCAGAGAAGAATCTGAATAATGTGTAGCAACTAAGTCCTGGGACTGCACATTGAACAAAAGCAACTAGCTGTTACAAGAAAAATAGTTCATTATGTATGCACTATTCATTATGTATGCTGAATGAATAAGAATTTATGTGGAAAAATTAGTACATAATCATCCAGTTAAAGGCTATATCATAATCTAAACAAAGTGTCAAATGTAAGGTTATTCAAGTATGCTTCATTCTGGTTATTTCTAAGCATTGATGGCTTGAGCTATACAATCTCACTAATGTGCTTTTACACTTTGCCTTCATATATTTGAAGATAGTATTAGGAATCAAGATCAGAGCTGGAACTGGTGTCTTGGCCAGTTTCAATCAATTTCGTCACCTTCCAAACACTTGGCACCATCACAACTGTTTAGTCTACCAGGCTTGTATAAAAACATTACATCATATAACCTAGGTTGTCATTTCTGGTTTATGTAAACAGCTTGCATCTTTGGGTCCTCATGTTATTTGAGCATGTCTCATGTTTTCTGATTTATTTTAGGAGTTTATTACCATGCTGGATTTATTGGAGGATTCAGAAATATTTTTCTGGAGTTCATTAATTGTGGTTTACATTGCCATATTGTGTACACATTCACCTTTCAAACAGAAGGGATAAAGTGGCATCATCCAGTCTCTGGATGGCAATCTTCAAATCCCCTTTTTGGCACTATGGAGCAGTGTCACTGCTATTTCTGAAATGTCATCATGTAGGTCTGAGAGATAGGAAAAATCAAATATCAAGGTAGACTCCTACATGAGGGACAACTGAGAGATCCAAATTTCACAGTAATTCTTGTGTCCTGAATCTTTGTTGTTGAATAGTTTTGTTGGTTTGTTGTTTTTTTTTTTTAACTCTGACAGTTCTGAGCACAGTTCATATTTTCTATATCCAGCATAATAGAGAAGTGCTTGCATTTGTGATATTTTGACAGGACACAAAATTCAGGGTTATGCTTATTGTTGGTTTGTTCCTCTCCCTGGCTGCAAATTTGGTGATTTAAATTCACTGATATATTTCTTCCATAAAATTATGTCTAACCTGGCTGAACTTGAACATTGTGATTTTTGATTTTATTTTTTTTGGTGACAAATGATCATTCTGCTTCAGGTAGGAGTTAAAATGTAGTGCATCACTTCAAAAGCTCTCTTGCTGCAAAGAAAAATGCTAATTAATGTTTTAGCTTTACAATCTTGCTAGAGACTAAGATTTCATATGTTCCTCATTGTTAGAACAGAAAAATACTAAATGGAGCTGAGCAACAAGTCTTCCTGAATGATCTTTAGAGTTGTGGAAGAGAAGAAAACTAATGATTGGCCTATGTCTTCCACTTCAGCAAGTATTTCATCCTGTCTTGGTTTATGTCATAAGTAATGATGTCACTAAGTAGCAAGGCTTTGCTGGAAACTGGCTACTCAACATCCTGCTGTCAAGAAATGTAGTCATCCGAATTCTTCCTTTCTATTCATGAATTTTTAGGGTTATTTTCCTTCTTTCTTCCTTCTCATCTTCTTTTAGAGCTTTATGATGCCCAAACCTATGTTATTGATTATAAGCTATTTTGTCTGGCAATGACCGAGTTATATATTATAAGCTATTTATGTTTTGCCTGCCATTCTAGTTCTTCTCCTTTTCATTCAATTATTCTTTGCTGCAACTCTATGAGATCCTTTATAAAGGTACTGAAATGCTTGATGTGTAATTATGCTAGATTCACCTACAGAATCACTGTTCTTTCCCAGTGCTGATATTGCTGGGTTGAAACTCAAACATATAATATAGCTTTTATAGTTAATTTCTAGTCAATTTTATATGTAAAGCATTTTAATCATCATTGTCTCCTGTGTATGTTCCTTCTTCTTTGTGTTTGTTTCAGATTAGCGATCCCAGAGGCATTCTTTTATTTATTCTGTAACAGAATCCACTGGAGCACTTCCTGCCTATGCTTGTAAGCCATCTTGTGCTTGCAGCTACTTCTGTTTAATGTTGTCTGCAATACAAAAATGTGATCTCTCTTTAGATCACTCACAAAGACACAAAGCCTGGAACCAGCCACAAGCCCTATGGTAGCTCAGTGGGCACGTGAGCTCCTTACTTGTTTTTCCATATGGCAGTCTCATCTCTGCCAGCCCTGCTTCAGCCCTGCAGATCAGTAGCTCTCAGTGAGTACAGTGGCAGGAGGAATCATTTAGGGAGAGAAATTCTAACCCCTCCAGCATCTGAGAAGCAGTCCCCTAGAAGAAGAAGCTGAGCCCACCCCTTGCTTAAAATTTCATAGATCTTCTGCAAATCTCAAAGACTAAGCTGTTTTTATTGAGGAAGAGTTAAGCCATTACTATCTAATTCATCTCTTTCATCTTTCATCTTAAACTAGATGTTGCTATTCTACTAGCAATTTTCTTCTGAGCCTGCTAATCTGGTGGCTCTACCACCTCTTGTGAGAAGTGTTCTGAGCTCATGTTTCCAAATTCCTGCCATTCTGCCTGTATGATGTGGGTCAGAGTACAGCCAGAAGGCAAATTCAGTCTTTCCAACAGCTTCTCAGTGAGGTTCCTGGTCCCAGAGCCATAGTTTCTAGAATAGGCAGAGTATCCCTTCTGTCATGTGAGGTGTGTTGAGGAAAAACTCCATCATATTCTTATTTATATTTCTCTAGTATTTCATCACTGATTTTTGAATGGGTTCCAGTCAGGCATTGTTGTGTTCTGTTGTCTCCAAAGCTTTGCTGAAGCCTGTCCCCCTGACCTTGGTTTTTCATTCTGGGACTTTTCTGCCTGATTAGTTTTCCATTTTTTCCCCTAGAATCTAGAAATATCTCCTATTTTACCCATTCCTTGTAATTTCCTGCATCTTTTATTGTTCATGGCTTCTAAACAGCAGCTTTGAAGGCTCTGCCTATTCTGAATAAGGTAGTTTTCAGTCCCCTTGTGCTGCTGAGATAGTGGTGTTATCTTCCTCCCTGACTGAGGAGGTAATCTTTAAAAATCCTCCCAGTCTGAGTTTTTCTTAGACCACTCAGGACAGTAGGTACATCTTCTGTTCTGCCAGCATGCGTGGCCTTTTGTGCTTTTTGTGACCTGAAGGCTATATCTAATTCTGGCTGAACACAGTCTTGACTGTCTTCTTTGACAGAATTTTTCAGCGTTTTTCTTGCAGACCACTTTCTTCAAAAATTTGTAAACATATCTGGAGATACAGTGCTAACACTTCCAGTACAGGATATGTGTATAAAATATGTCACTGCTATAGAAAAGTATGAACAAAGACAGTGTTTAGGCAGTTGGAACTAAAGAAAACTCTGCTCCAGGATCAGTTTGTGTGATTTCTTCACTAGGGTTTGTTCCACAGTGGAGCATTCTTTATTTGACCTTGAAATGTTTTCCTTCAGCACAGAAGATTTGCTTAGAATTCATTGTAGCGTTTGTAACTGAATCAGTTTTCACAGTGGTGTTTGTAGTTGAATCATTAGTCAGTTTTGTTTTATTGTTCTCAGAGTGTTCTTGTTTGATTTCTGCTTGAATGAACAAGGTGTTTTGCATGGATGTTTCCAAAAGCAATGATTAGCTGTACTGTTTTCATAACCTAACAAGTGTTTCTCTGAGTCTTGACAGGTGCAGCTGCTGCCAAGAATGGGAAGCCTTAAAACTAGTTTGGTGTTGCTCTTTCATTCTTGCAGAGTGACAGAAAGTATTATCAGGGCTGAACTCTTAGTTCCAAGTGGAGTGGAGTCTGGAGTTGATTTCTTTGATTGTGGAGAAAGTCATTCCCAGCTGGCAGCCCTAGGAGAAGCACAGTTGAAGGAATTGCAGTATTAAGCTTTGTATATCCAAGCACTCTTCTTAGGAGAATTCTTTGGTTTGCAATGATCTGAAGCATCCTATAAATTTAATTCCTGAGCTGTTCCATTGGCTTCAGTAAGACTTTGTGTAAAAACCAATTTGCATTCATCATGTGGCATGATTAAGCATTACAAGTGCTCTATTTTACTAGTCTTTGGTGTGTGTGTGTGTGTTCTAGCTTATTTCATACAGATAGGCATCTCATTTGGAGTTTTTCTGCACTTTGTCTGGATTTAATCTGTCTTTTTTTATAAGATAGATTTATATGCTTGTTTATATATTTAACCTGTATTTATAATCTGCATTTAACTTCTGGCTAGAAATAACATTTTTAAAAGATTATTCTGAGCATTTTTTTTACAATTCACTTCTATGTGTACTCATAGTTGAAAACATTTGGACTTCAAAATAAGCAGGATAAAAAGATGTTAAAAGGCTCTTTCAGTCTTGGCCAGCTGTAAGTTCTAGTGTACAAGTATCTGTGAGTGACTCATGCTGTGTTGTTGTTCTTTTTAATGCAACTTATGTAAAGGGAAATTATATGTGGGTTTATATAAACGAAGGGATAAAATTAATCACAGGGCATGCAGCAGATTGTATTTTCTAATGCTACTAAGGAACATCTTCCATGTGACAACATAAGGTAAATACTATGTACTTACACTTTTGGGATGAACTTTATGCTGGTAGCTTAATATAGATGTTGAGTAGAAAGCATGTGATTTTCAGAGCGCTGTTTCTGGTGAACTTTTAGCCTTTGCACTTCCAGTGTAATTCCAAGACTTATCTCTAAATATGGAATATGTTCCATATTTCACAGGAACTGAAAATCCCCTCAGGCTGCTGACTGATTCCAGTAGATCACAAAGAATTTATGTCCCTCTTGTGTGGAACATACTGGAATTTTAGGCTGTGTTACCTGTGCTGTGATGACATAGCTACCATCTTACTCCTCAGGAAAGGACAGGTTTGGGCAGTAAGATTTCTCCTGGCATTTATTGTGATTGTCTCGCCTCTGCCCATGTGTAGAGGTTGCTTTCTTTCCCCCATAGATGGAGGCACCTGAAACTCTGACTACAGTTCTTTGTTTGCTCTGTGAACAGCTTTGTGCCATGCTTTGGAACCCTGACACAAAGAATATGTCACTTCTGTACTTCTCTTTGTCACTGTTTAGGTAGCATGGAGCTCTTAAATCATACTTGATATCCAGGGATCTGAGTAGGGCAGCCTTTCTAGAGCATGAGAGTTTAATTTCAGGTTTTGTGGCACATCAGGGAGCCAGGTGGCCCAGCATGGCTTGTGTGGTAGGAGCATATCTAGTACTCTGTGCTTCCTCATAACTGGAAAAGTGCAGGGAAGACAGAACCACGATCTCCATGTATAGTGATTCTCCTTTGCCTATTTTTGTATATTCTGTAATGCTCAGCTGGTTTCTGTGTTGCTCCCTCGAGCAGACCATCAGGGAGCCCCCAGGCTGCCTGGTGGGGCTGTCAGCCCTAGTGCAAGTGTGCAGTGCTGGAGATGGAAGCCAGAGAGGGAAACTAAATCCTTCAGTGTATCTCAGTATGCTTATTAGATTAGCTCATATAGTAGTGAGTGGGAACTGGAAAGCATTCCTTGAGATGCTTTTAAATGCTCTAAATCCAAAAGATGAAAAACTAATCTAAATATTAATTCTTTTTAAGTACCATACCCAAGGGAACTTGTTTGGCATTGTGAATTTGTAGAAGGTTGTGCAGCTATTCCTCTATATCTAATCAATTTTTGTCTTGTCATGATCATGACTGGTGCCATTGTTCAGTCCAATAGCTGTTGATAGCCTGCATAATAAGACTACAGAAAAAATTATAATGGGAACTATTGTAAGTAACCAACTGAGCTGTGCTTATTTTAAAGAGCAATTTGAGAGTTATTGAGGACAATGGATTTAAATCTGATGTTTTTAGAATTGTTGTAGGTTTCTTTTAACTTAATTACATCAAAATTTTGCTTTGAGTTTTGTCCTCTCCATTAGACAACTTTCATTAGATAACCCACAGGAGAGTTCTGTCACAGGTGCCATCAGGACTGGAAGCTGATGAGCTACAGCTGGGACTTTTAATAAATATGCATGGTCAGTATGCTGGTCTGTGTCTGAGTGAGGGGTGAATTCCAGTGTGGTGAAGACTGCTGAAAGATTTCTTTTGGCTACAATGTTCATGACTGTGTCATCTTTATATCCTAGTAACAGTGAAAAGCTTGACCTCATTGTAGCCTTCCTCTTGATAAGGAGTGTTTAGCAGGATCCTCTCATTTCTGCATGCTTGCCTGCCTTAAAGAAACCGACAGCAACCTGAGTTATCTGAGGAGAGCTCTCTGCTCTTGTCAGAGGTTCAAAAGTTAGGAACAGTCAACCAGTGGCAGACCTACATCTAAAGGCCTTGGTAATGTTTAGTTTCCCTAGGAAACCAGCTAAAAATGAAACAGAACAACTCCTGCCAAAAAAAAAAAGGACTCTCAAAACCCCTATATCCTTTATTTGTTAGGGCCTGAGAGAAAGTCTGAAACAGGCATGCAATTCTGAAACGTGCATACAATTCAAATGTAAAATAGAACAGTACAAGTTACAGTGTAGAATTTCCTGAACTGTTGTGAATATGTAATACATTTCAAATCACAGCTAAAAAGCAAAAACTAGTGTAAACCAGAGCCAAATCCCATTCCTTACAAGAGATGTGTGTGAAAAGCACCCAGCAATGTGCAAAGTAAAGAAATGCTCATTCATGCTGCAGACTGCCAGGGTATCCAGAGAGTTACAAAAGCCCACTCATGCTGGGCACCCTACTTTCTCAAGGAAAATGCTTAGTAAAACTGTGTTCCCCAGCCTGGAGTTCTCTCTGCTGCCCTTCAAGTGGCGAGTTTTGCCTTTCTGTCTGGGCTTCCCTTTGGTGAAAGGAAGTGGACTTTAAATGAAAAAATCCTTTTGTGATCAAGGCACTTGGAGTTTCGGGGAAGCTGGCAGGTCACATTAAAGCTCATGTGAATACAAGGCTGCCTCATCTTGCTAGATTTGCACTCACATGACTCAACTTGAAGTAGAGGACACGTTTTTGGTTTAGATGAAGACACAGCTGCAATAAATGGCACAATTTGTTGCCAGCCAAAGAATGAGGTAAACCGATATGAATGAGGTTCACAGTAATAAACTAAAATGGAACTGTTTGTGTCTCTCCTTTGTTTAGTGACATGTGGAAGCACAAATCATGAAAGGCCACTCACTTCTCTAATACAGTTAATATTAAAAGCAATAGAGAACTAAGGGCAATGCTTTGCCTCAATTACACTGTTAGCTGAAGAGCACTGGAGCAATTAGGCCAGTGACCCAGAGCAGTGCAACTTGGATCGGAATCTGGCCCCAAGCAACTTGTCTGGGGTCACACAGTCAGTGCCTTCATCTGTTTTCTTTTGTTGTTAGACCTGGAGACATAGGCAGTTCCACAGTCTCAGACACAGCTGTACATTTTATTCACAGGCAAACCTCATGCCATTAAAAGCTTTGTATCTCTTCCTGCTCCAAAATCTGCCCCTTTAGGAATCAACAGGGTGGGAGTCTGCTGAAAAATTTTATTCCCACTTTTCAGCAGAACAGCACTGAGATAGCATCCTTACAAAAATACACCACAAAATGGGCCTGAGTGCAGTCTGAAGTGTGGTCAGAATTTCACACTGGCTAGATAATAATAGAGACCTGATAACACAGACTTCTGCTAAATGAATGAAGTGCATATGATAGGTTGCTCTGGGAGAGATTTTGTAGTAGTTTCTGACATACTGGAATTCTGTATAACTGAAGGTATGTATTATACTCAAATACTGGTTGTATATGTAAGGACTGTAAAGTTAATTTTAATTTTTAAATGACATTCAAATTAAGTGAGATGGTGGTTTAGAG
>JAYDZK010000271.1:5595028-5608543 GCA_034509185.1 Euphonia xanthogaster | reverse complement strand
ACCCCTCAGGTTTGTGGGGGTTTGCCTCTTTTTTTTTACCTTTTTTTTTTTTTTTTTTTTTGTAGTCTCTCCCTTTTTTGGTATGGTTAAAAGAGGAAGCTAATGCACAGCTGAAGGGTAAAGCTTTGACACTTGGGTCAACAAGGCTTTTAATGTTACATGAAAACTGACAGAATTAATGGGGGAAAAGCCACCACTGGGGTGTGAGCACAGAGATCTGACCCCGGTGGAAGCTGTTTTTACCATAACCCAAGAAGAGGTGACAGGAAGACCAATGATGGTAACTGTGGCACCTGCTGGCTGCATTAGCAGTGGCAGGTTCAATCCAGTGGGATGCCTTTCAGGGTGGTAGCTTTAAATGTCATTTGGTATTCTTTTTTTTTTCTTTGTAATTTTTCTCTACATATTATGAATTGTAGCGTGCACAAGTCTCTCCTTTTCAGATAAAGTTTTCATCCAACTATTATTTGATTTAAATGATAATTGGCAAAAGAGAAATTATGACAACAAAATTTTACCCTGGATTATCACTCAATTACATCAATTCTTGTAATATCCCAAGCTGCTAATTTTACAGTTTCTTAATACAGAAACTGAAGACAATTTTTTGTTGATAGGAAAACTAAAGCAGAAAGCTCTTTTTCCATAATAGAAGACAAGGGGAAAAAAATTCTTCAGATCTTGCTTAGAGATCATGATCAGGAAATATCTCCCTTCTATTCCTCTTTTCCTTTAAAGACTACTATGCTATAGGACTACTATAGTAGTCCATCTACCTGTAGTCCTAGTATAGGACTATATATAGGTAGATGATTGTGGACTAGTATTTATAGGTGGACAGTTAAGGATGTCATTTAAAGTGCCCACTTCACATGGCAGCTGTCTTACTATTCTGTTCTTACTGGTGAATATTCAATAATAAATGTCTCTCATTCTATCACTGCTCCTCAGGTACACTACAGAGAATCACTGAACTCCATTGTGAGTCCTTTCCCCCACAGTTCTTGCATAAAATGTCCTGTTCTTCCATTTTTCCTGTCCTTTGCTGGTCTGTGCCAAAGTCTTTGGTACTGTAGAAATCAAGTATTTCAACCACAACAAGCAACTATTTTTCTTGATTGCACCCTGGGGCTGTGTTATACTGGAAGAGCAAAACAGAGGATCTGAAGGGGCAGTGGAGGGGAAAGCAGGAGGTTCTGTGATAGGCTCAAGCTGTTTTCTTCTGGTTATTGCTGTACAGAAGGGTATTTTGAAAGATGTGAACCAGCCATAGTTACTCTGCAATGTGTTTAATTTTCTCTGTTGAAATTTAGTTTGGAAGGTAGCAGCAGCAGTGTAGCTGGACTGATTGACAGCAGGAGGGATTTTGTTTGATCACATTGGCTGAAAGAAAACAGTGAGAGCACAATAATCTCTTAAATTAGGATACCTTTGTTCTCAATAGCATGTCTTTCTTTGTTTGCATATGTAAGCATAAATGACCCTAGAGAGAATTACATATTTGGGCTATATATAATAGTATACTCTACAGTCACTTGGACCAAATCATTAATTCATACGTGCAGGTTATCCCCATGTCTCTTAGAACAGGCCTTGCACCACTGTCCTCTGTCACTGCTCGCCTTGCTGCACCAGCAAACTGTGGGAAATGACTCGAGTTTGCAGAGGAGAGCCAGGGCTGGGGACTACGCTGCAAAAGGTGGCAGACTGGTTTGGTTTCACTGCTGACTTGTGTGTCCTTTGGTGCTTTGTTTGTGGCAGGATGTGCCCACCAAGCTGGTGGCCAAGGCGGTTCCCCTGCCCATGACGGTGCGCGGGCACTGGTTCCTGAGCCCCAGGACAGAGTACACGGTGGCGGTGCAGACGGCCTCCAAGCAGCTCGACGGCGACTACGTCGTGTCCGAGTGGAGCGAAATCATCGAGTTTTGCACTGCAGGTAAGAGCTGAGGGATCCTGTTCCACAGGCTGGAGACAATCAGTGCTGCCTCTGCTGCCACACTGGGCTGATCACCTGCCAGTGCCAGCTGTGCTGGTGCCCTTGAGTAGTCACCCCTGAAAAGTGGAATTCACACTTCAGGCTTTGTATGTGCCGAGGTCTGGCATGTAAAGCAGAGGCAGCTGGACTGCCCTTTTCTTGTGCAGTAGCTTAGCTCTCCCAAAGTGCTGTGCCTGGCACCACTGCTTGTCCCAGGCTAGGAAAGGGCCCTTTGTGTGCTACCAGCACCTGTGGGGTCAGGTAGAAAGGCAGCTCTCTGACAGCTTAAGACACTCTGCTGCTCTGCCTGCTCTGCATGCTGCAAAGCCTCAGCACCATCAACACCCCATCTCGAGAGTCACTTTGGCCTGTCTTTGATTTCAAAGGCTTCCTTTGGATGAGCGTGACTTGCTGTCACTGTGTAAACCTGTGTGAAAGCTGAGGACTGAGGCAAGCTCAGTATGAATCTCGTGTTGGTTGGGAAGCCATTTAAGCTGGGTCCTAAGCAAGCTTTGTTAGTACTGTCCTTGGTTGTTGGCTCACACCGAGGTATATTGTAACAAGTAGTTTATCAACTGATATGAGCCAGAGAGGGCAGTCCTGAGCTCCTCTGCAGTCCTGAGCTGCACTGCAGTCCCAAATACACAGAAACCAGCTCTAACACAGGAAATCCTGAGCTGAAAGTTGCTGCAGGCTTGCAGAGTCTTCACGAGGAAGGAGTGGGGAGAATCACAAACACCTGCTTCTGCTGTTTGATTTGCTTGTTGCCACTGTTGAAAGCTGGGGCATGATGTGATGTTTATTACCAAGGCTCTGTTCCTAGTTTTCGGTCTGCGTGTCTTTGACTTTTGGAGAGTGTTGTGGTTTTTCTTTCCCCCTGTACTAGCAGTTTGACTTTCCTTTCCAGATTATTCAAAAGTTCACCTAACACAGCTTTTGGAAAAAGCTGAAGTGATTGCAGGCCGTATGCTTAAACTGTCTGTTTTTTATCGGAATCAGCACAAAGAATACTTTGATTATATCAGGTAAGAAACTAAACATATTCGAACATATTCGAAGTCCTTTGGCAAATTAAAGGAGTAATGAAAATAAGTAAATAGAGACAGCTGTGCTGAAGCTGGGGCAGAATGCCTGTATGCTTTATAGTCCATTCAGAGGAAGGCAAAGAATAAAACACAACTCATTTCTTTCACCTTGCTTAACTCAGCACCTCCATTAGGCAATAAAAGTCTGTTTTGAAGCAGAAACTGAGGTACTCATAGGGACTCCAGCCTGATTAAAACATCTGTAATCATAACAGAGAGTTTAGTAGCCAAATATTTCCATTGTACTGAGAAATTAAGAGTGAGGTGACTGACAGGAGGAGTGTACAACAGTGTGCACAGGCGTTTGCCTGCATGTAAAGTTCCATGTCAAATATTTGCTCTCCCATGTACAACCATCCTATTTCCATGCTCAAATGCAGTTATACAGAATCTGCAAGCTGAATGTTAATTTATAGGCCATGTGGGGAGGGACAGGGCATTATGTTTAGACAGTGTTAAACTACCATGCTTCAGCTGGAATGAAAAAACAGGATAGCTGGAGGTAGGTTTCCTGTTCTGCTGGAGACCCAGTGTGCCCTCCACAGTGTCCCACACACGGTGGGAAGCATCAGGATAAGAGAAAAGCAGACTTTTTGATAGAAGGAGTCAAAGCTCGTGCTGCATGAGCAGGAACAGCCACACAGAGTAACCTTCTCCTGTTAGAAGAACGTGGATGAGAGGTAAGCAGTGTGTTGGAAGGCTGCACCACTGACGTGCTGCTTTAATATTCATCAGGAGATAGGGCTCCTGCTGTGCCACATAATTTCAGTTTTATGTGAGTGTCCCACTAGTACCTGCCTAGAATGGAAAGTTTTTAAAACAACTCATGGCAATCCAGCTTCAAAGAACAGACTCCACTATATTTGGAAATATTCCCACTTTGTAGTCTTGGGTATCTAATTTATTCTGGGTGTATTGGATATTGCAGAGCATGGGCTTGCTCTTCCCCTTCTGTGTTTTGCGAGGATTATTTTATTGCACACAGGGACACAGCTGCAAAACTCAGGAGAGGTAGAGAATAAATTTCAATTGTTGAGGTTCTTCGAGGTTCTCATAACCACTGCTGCCACCCTGGGCTGGATACCACAGAAGGGAAATGCCTGTGCTGTTCTGATCCTCATGCTGCTTTGTTTTCAGCTATGTAATCATAGTGCCTCTGCCTTTGTGTTCATTAGTGCTGAAAATTGCCACTGAGGTGCATTTATAGCTGTGGGCCTGGTCTTGTTCTGCCAAATGTGACTCTAATTGAGTGCACTCTATCTGTTCCTCTTCTTCCTGCTAAGTTCTTTCTTGGTTTGACACCAATAGAGATGGGTTTGTTTTCCCTCTGTAAGCAAGCTGGAGACAAAAAGCTGTTTTACCAGGCCAGTGGGAAGCTAAACTACTGGAACTGGCTGATGGTCACCTCTTGTGATCAGAAAAAGACTAATACAGTCCCAAGGGCTAATCCTCCCCCAGTACACCTGTCTGTATTTTATGTTAAAAGCCCTAACCACATGCTTCCTATAAGGGAAGATTTCTTGGCATCCCATGCCTGCATGGTCTCTGGTGTCATCACACAGCCTGGAAAAGCTCTGTAGCATTGGCATGCAGGCAGCTGCTCCTGGTGCTAAAGCAGCAGCCCCCAATGGAGGGGTTGAGGTGAGCTCAGAAGGGGTGTTTGTGTCACAGCAGCTTACCTGGGCTGGGAGCACCAAAAGCAGCTCAGATCCCCGAAAGGGCGACCTATAATTAGCCTAATTGGCCACTGGATGTCAGTATCTTGCCACAGAAATAGAATCTACTTTCTCAGAATGAGGCCTGACTTTTCAGGTTGCAGAGGTTTCAGGTGGTTATTTGAGCTTATTCAACGGTTTTTTCCCTCTTTTTTTCTCCCTAGTAATCTCTTCAGTCATAAAATACTAATTCTACCCCCCCTACTCCAACCAATGTCTTATGAAATTGGGCTTGAGACAATAAGTAGGTAGCATTTGAATGGCTTAGAAAACTTCTGAAATGTATCTTAGAGTAAAATAAAGTTGTGCTGCTGAGGAGATTGCAAATAATGAAAAACTAATCACAGCTGGAGATATTACTGAGCTCTGATTCAGAGCTGTTTTGTAATGTATACACTGAGTTTGTTTGCTTTGACTGCTACCTCCCACTTTAACCAAGCAAAACCTTCTCCCACACAGCACCATTTTACATGGACCTGTTGCAAGTTAGAAGCAGAGAGAGAACAGTCTTTCTTGGCTATTTTTCCCTTTCCTGGAAGAAGGAAAAAAAAAAAAACCCACACAAAAAGTAAAAGCAAAGCAAGAGGGAAATATAAGAATCGTAAGAATCCCCAGCCCCACAGCCTCATGCATATTTAGTTGGTCATGTCAGTGAGTATAAAGACCTTGTTCTAAGGGTGCCTAGCAAATATGGTGTTTTGCAGGACCTAAAAAGGGGATGGTTCCCTTTCAGGTATTATGTGCTTGCAGGTACAGAGGGAGCCAAAGCTGCCCCTGGAGCATGTCCAGAGTTGTGTGGAACACAAATACTGAGGATATACATAAAATCTCAGGTGCTGAGGAGGGTTAGAGGGGGTGTTTTGGAGTACTCTCCTAAATGTGGCAGCCTAATGCTGCTGAATGCAATTTGGGATTTGGGGGTTTAAAAATTCACTTGTTCATTGTACATTTCTTTTCACTGGAATGAAACTAAGCTAAGTTAAAAAAAAAAAAAAAAAAGGGTAGGTTTTTTGGATACCAACCAAAATGGAAACTAACCAAATCGCCTAATTCTCTGTGCCCAGCTCTGCACTGATTGAAGTCAGCAGTAGACCAATTAGACTTGCAATGATCATCTGGGGACAAAAAATACTGGCAGACATGACATTCTTTCCTATAACCTCTCTATAGCATCCTTCAGAAATAACTTTCACTGGCAGTGTTCTACATGAACTATATATTGCCTATGCTAAAAATACATATTAACAAACAGTATATTCACCATATGGAGACTGACTTGCAATTGTCAACATGTGTTTATTGTTAGAAATATAGTGTAAGTTTGAACAAATCAGCTAATTAAAGATATTTGTGATTTGGGGGCTTTTTTGTTTGTGTTTTTTTTTTGCCTGCTTATGATGCACAGACAGCTGACAGAGAAAGCAGGCTGGAAAAGCAGATTTTCCCCTTAAACAGGAATTATTCTAGCTCTTCCCAAGTCTGATGGCACTTGATTTTCCTGGTCCTAGGACCCTGACACTAACCCTGGCTTTCAGTTTAATGGTTTTCCTTTGTGTCCCTTCAGTCCTGTTTCCAAACCACACAATGTCCTAACTTTCCACTCTTTCTTTGCCATGTTACAAAATAATCCCGCTCCTTCATTTGTAGAGAGCATCATGGGAATGCTATGCAGCCCTCTGTTAAGGATAACAGTGGCAGCCACGGCTCTCCAATCAGTGGGAAGCTGGAAGGCATCTTCTTTAGCTGCAACACTGAGTTTAACACTGGCAAGCCACCCCAAGATTCACCCTATGGAAGATACAGGTATGAGATTGCAGCTGAAAAACTCTTCAACCCAAACACTAACTTGTACTTTGGAGACTTCTACTGCATGTACACAGCCTACCACTACGTCATCCTCGTGATCGCCCCCGTGGGGTCACCGGGAGATGAGTTCTGTAAGCAGCGCCTCCCCCAGCTGAACATAAAAGATAACAAATTTCTGACCTGCGATGAAGAAGACGGGGTCATGGTTTACCATCATGCCCAGGATGTTATTTTAGAAGTAATTTACACTGATCCTGTGGATCTCTCCCTTGGCACAGTTGCTGAAATTACTGGTCACCAACTAATGAGCTTGTCTACTGCAAATGCAAAGAAAGATCCCAGCTGCAAGACCTGCAATATCAGTGTTGGACGTTGAAACTGCCCTCGTTCCTTAGGAGCCTTCAAGCCTCTGTTGCCCATTTCCATAGTCAGACGGTTCTGTCGGAAGCATGCACATGCCGCAGTCACCAAAAGCAACTACCAGTCTTCAAAACCTCCAATAGCCTTCTTAGGATCTCTTCTCTCCCTCTTTCCCTTCTGTTCCCCCGATGCTTTAAATGATTAGAAGTCCTGGATTTCTTTCTGGCAACCATTTATACCTAGATGCTGCAAAAATTGTTTCTGTTTCTTGCCAAACATAACAAAATCCTATATAAACTGCTTTAGCAAAATAAAAATAACAGCTTATAAATGGTGTTTAAATATGCATTCATTTTAACTACTGAACAAGTACTGGGATAACTGAACAGCATGAAAGGTTGTAATTGCAGCATGATTTGAATTTCAGAGCCTAGAAATGTCAGCACTTCCAACGTGTTGTTTGACAGTGTTATTTATGTTATTTATATTAGCTAACTGAAAGCAGAAACTGTGTCTTGACATAATAAATATAATAGAAAAATATTTTATTTGTACTGTTGTATAAAATATTATACAATCATATAGAATATATAGA
This sequence comes from Euphonia xanthogaster, assembly GCA_034509185.1. Lineage (NCBI taxonomy): Eukaryota > Metazoa > Chordata > Aves > Passeriformes > Fringillidae > Euphonia > Euphonia xanthogaster. Next base: position 5,601,007 of record JAYDZK010000271.1, on the reverse strand, counting down.
TTACATTTTAATATCAATTGTATACATGTCATTAAATCATTTTCCCTTATCAAAGATGTAGTTTGTAAACTTCAAATAGCTCTGTATCTGTTCCTGTTGCTCTAGATGACTTTAATTAAAACAGATTTATGAAGACCATTTCTGATTCATAAAAGTTAAGTTATAAATTATTAAATCAGTACACTGAAACAACAAACAGCTGCAAAATAAAAAATTCCTTTTTTTAGTGTTCATATTTTTTCCTCCATACTACTTGAAGATGTGTACATCTTCCAAATCATGCCATTACATACTAGATAAATACAAACATGGTTGGTACATAATAGGCTTTATAAAATCAAAATCTTCTTACCAAGATAAAAAACAGGTTGCTTATACTATGTGGTCAATACAAAATGACAGGTAAAGCAAAACACTAAACATGATTCAACTGGTTCCAGTCCCTTTTGTTTTTTCTTTAAGTAATTCTTCCCTCCTTTCTGTCTGGGGTAGGAATTTCCCAGAATCCCTGCTTTTCATTGCTAGTACAAAACCTGCTGATAATCTTTCTATTACACTTTTCACACCAATGGCCTACCATAAACAGTGACAATTCTCCTTAATATTACGAAGTGTGGTGCTCTGAAAGTTAAGAAAGATGCATAACTCCAATGGAAAAATAACTTTTTATAACCTTATTTTCAGTAAACAAGAAGTCTAGCAATCTTCATCAGATAACACTCACTTATATACCATGTACTTTATCTATCCAAAATACCTTAGCATAATGCAGTAATCTACTTCTGGTTTTATATATATATGTGGCAATTTATAACACAAGAAGTACTTCAACATTTTACAAAGTGCATGCGTTTAAACGAGCTTTGGTAGTTAGAGAAGCGAATGTTATAGCGTCAGGCAAACCAAAGTGCAAAGGTTAATAGAGAAATCAAAATTAGCATGTAGTTGATCTATTTACTGACTTGGAAATTCTGTGAGCCAGGTCCTGTGAAGGAGTGAAAAGGACAGCAGCCAGCACGTTTGTTCCATCTTCTCTCAGCAAGCTGCAGCGGTCTCGTTTTGCCGAGCACTTCCTCTCATTCCTGTAACACCACTAGCTCCGTTTGGGAGTGTCGTTCTGGCCTTTTCCTGCATAAGCAGCACCACTCTGCTCTGCTCCCAGCCCTGGCCCTGCTTCTGACTCTGCACCTTTCTTTGAAGCCACTGGAATTGAATGGCAGCTCTGTCTTGACACCTAGAGTATGTTCTGAGTGTTTCCTTCACTCACTCAAATTCTTTTAATCTAGTGAATCAGCACCTTAATAGCCAACATTACTAATTAATTATAACACATGTTAATTCTGGAAACAAACGTGTGGCACTTTAGCATGTACTAAGATGTACTAAAAACCTGCAGAACATTTCTCACACTTTTAGAGCAGGTCAAACTGAGAATCTACATTACTTCAGCATCCTTTTAATTTCTTAACATTCTCACAGTGCACCTCAAGGCTTTTTCAAAAGGAAAAATATATACTATATTCCACTCACCCGTGCTTAATATTCTTGCATATTGCTGTCCTCTCTCATCACAGCTATTATAATTGGTAAAGTGCATCAAAAATCTCAGTGTATCAAATAATCGTGCAGCAGACCAAGACCTGTAAAATTACTTTCTCTTTTTCACTACTTGTTTGTTTGCTTGGATTTTTTTTCCTTAGAGAACAATATCACAGCATTGCATTCACTTCAAATTGTTTTGGAAATATCATGCTTACTGATGAGAACCTCCAGTAGCCTGATTTTGGCTTTTGTGTGCTTGTATTCAGAGTATTCCTCAGCCATTGGCACTCGATCTTCTTTCTGAGGACTCCTATGAAAAGCAAATAAAAGCACCATCACTTTCTATGAGTAAGAAGAAAACAATCTTAAAAATTAATTCTGCAACAACTGATGAGGGTTGTTTTTTTTTTTTACTGACTGTAAATGACTGAGATAATTTGACAGGACCAAAAAGCTCTAATATACAGAAATAAAGTCATATTTAAACCACTGAATTTTCATATACTAGACAACTTTCTTGACAGCTGTGGAAGCATAATTACTTGATTCTCAAATAGGCAGAGAAGTCATAATAATGCTTTGAAAATGGTTACCAGTTACCACTGTTACCAGTGCCCATATACACCATGGTTTTCAACAAAAATGTTTGCTAAATTACGAGGAGAAAAAACAGAGTGAAAAATGTCCAGTATTTAACTCTGGGTAAAAAAACCCAGTGGCTTCTGGTTTTAAAATCTGACTGTTTAAAACTGCCTAGTCTATTCCCTGCAGACTGACATCCTCAGAAAGACTTTATCAGCCTCCCTTCAGCTCAGGGAATATCCTGTGCTAAGGTGGGTAGAAACCCATAGCAGGCATGTCCTGGAAGATCCCCAAATCCTGGCTTTCCTCCCAGATGACCACATCTTGGAGGAACTAAGCAGAGAGACAGATGGACATCTCCAGAGACCAGACATCTCCAGGGTATGTTGCTGCCCTTAGGTGCAGCCCCTTTGGTCTGCTCACCCTCACAGAGACAAACAGCCCAGGACCCAAAGGGGACAAGGAGAGGGCTCTGCTGAGTTACCTTCCTGTCTGTTTGTAGAACTGCTCCTCAAACTCTCGAAGAGCCTTGCGAAGTCTCTTCTTATCAGCTCTTGTTTCTCTGAGATGTTCCAGCAGAACTGGCCTGTGCAACAGAGACAGGAACATGAAACCCCCTTGTGCTCGGGAGGGTTGTGAGGCTCTGGAGTTGAGCTTCTGCTCTGGGCCCTTGGCAGGCACTGACCAGAGCCCCAAGACATTCCATACGCCACATACACAGTTGGACTCCTTCCCTTTTACTGGTGTTCCAGCTAATGAAGGAAAGGCAGAGACTGGTCAATGGAAGAGGAGAAGCATTCAGGACTGAGCCTTGCTACTGGCCCAAATTCCCTGTGGAATGAATGGAGTCGACTGGGCTCAGTCTCTCACAGGAGAAATGCTGAAACTGAATTACAGTCAACATGCAAGCCCTGCTCCTATTTGCAACTGTTCCCAGTCATTACTGTGATGCACTTGAAGTGCTAGTGGTACCCAGAAGCATAATTTTTGGAGGCCATGTTTTAGCTAGTGTTCAGAGAACAAGGGTTTAAGCAGAGAGAGAATTCTGTTATGACATTTGCTCCTTGTATTTTTTTTTAATTTTTTTTTTTGCATAATGACAAAATGTACAGAAATATCTTCCCAGCATTTATGAGCAAACTATTGTGCACATAGTTGAGTTACGTAGAAATCTAATTTTTATTTGATCTCTATAGTGTTAGAGTCTAGTTAGCTTCATTTATTCATCTAAGACCTTCCAATCAAAACACAAAAGAAAGATACCATCCCCTAAGGTATGAGAACATATCTATTCCTGGAAGGCACAAGTTACCTTTCTCTGCCTGGAGACAAAAAGTTGTTTGAATAAACAGCTCAAACCACCAGTGAGCTGCCAAAACAGTGAATCTCCTCTGCTTCCTCTCTCCCATAACAAAGCACTGAATCACTCCTTTGGTATAGAATATACTTATGCAACAGGTATGGCTCGTATTTCTCTTAAAGGCTCATATTTCGTTTACCAAGTCTACAAGAATTATTTTAAAACATTTGGGGGGAAAAAAGAGAGAACTTACATTGTTGCCTCATGTAAATTGGACATTGACAAGGCTGTTTGCCTGTAAACTTTCTTTTCATCCAGAGGTGAAATATGTGCAAGATCACTCTCCTCCTGTGAGTAACACAGGTGCTCTTCAACAGGGAAGCAAGACATTGGACCAGATGATAACTCATGGCTGCTTTGAGAATGGTCTTCATCTGAGTCTTCTTCCTCCTGCTTGGGAAATGCAAAGCATTATCCAATTAATTCTTTACATTACAATGCTTCCAGTAATAGGCTGACAACATAAAGAATTAGGATCTGACTTCCTGGATGTATTCATTGAAACAAAACACACATATTGAAAGGTTAACCAGGTCTACCTGAGGTTGTTCATGAAAGCACTCCTGGGGTCACTGGGTTACTGTGCATTGCCTACCAGGAGTAGAAAGGACAGAAGCTGGCCCTGCTCCCAGGTATCTTCAGCCAGCAATTTATTTCTGTTTGCCCAAAAGCCCTTACATGTAGCAAAGATTTAACTAACATTCTGTATTTATGTAAGCAACACAGTCAGGCTGGAACTTGTACTCCTCTTATATACACATCTCCTGTGTGTATATTTTACCCAGATGTTTTGACTGTAGAAAGAGTTGGAGGGAGAGATTCCCCAGTTTTACAGCCACTAGTGTTAACTACTGAAGTAGGCTGACATTGCTCACATTCCTCCATCCTCAGAAAAAAAAATTGAGCTACTGAAACTAAGGTTTAAACATAAGAACTCCATAGGGCAAAGCTCCTAACAAGTACCACTTAGGGGGAATTTCAGTGAAATTTTTCAATTAAATACCTGTGTGCATGTGTAACAAGCTTTGCACTGTAATTTTTCAAAGAAATGTAAAGTTACACTGTCATCTAACAAGACAATAATAATTTTTTAAATTGACCTAGTCCAAACTAGTATTAGATTAGTATTTTTGGTAGACATGCTAATTAACTTCCACGGTCTTCACTCACTATGAGACCAGTACTGCTCCATTGCTCTAATATGATATTAAAGTACTACAAATTTCATATATGTGCTACATGATTGATAAAAACATTGTTGATAAGATTTAAAAGTTAGATATAGTGACAGCATGATCCTTCATGGAAAGAGAGGGGTTTCCTTCTGTGTTGCAGATGTTTTCCACAAATGGAAAACTAGTGCCAGCCTTCAATGTCTTACCCAGCCCACTGAAGTTCTTGCCTCAGAAACTGCTGCTGTACATTGGAACCTCTAGCATGTACAGAAGTTGAATTTTACAGAGCATTTTGAAGTACCAACAGCCTGTATTAACCAATGAGCAGGGGTTTTTGGTATCAGTAGTTCTATTGCTGCTAAATGGACCTACAGGTACAAATCACACAGCATTTAGTAGTTTCCTTGACATTGGATAAATTCTTTCCAACTTACAATTGTTGTGATCAAAGATGGAGCAGCCAGAAGTTTCTTGATAATTCTGTATCTGTCATAAAGAGGTTTCATGAGACTCTTTTCTTGCTTAGTTCCCTAAAGAGAAATCATAACAAAACATAGCCTTCAAAAATTTTTTTTAAAAGTACATTTAAAAGATTCTCATTTTCCCCCGTAAAGCTGAGAAAGGTATTAGAAGAGTATGAGCAGATATGTATTTTGCTTCAATAGGTATTCCATGGGAACTGTAATTTAATTGATGCAATTTATAAAAAGGAAAATGATAATCTGCTATCTAATGGAGTCCCTGGTATGGTTTCTCACTTTCTTGACCCACACTGCCCAGGCAGAGGGTAAATGATTCTCTCTCTGAGGCTGCTGCTAGAGCAGGAGGGGTTCAGGTGCGCTGCTGCTGTGCCTTGCATTGCCAGCTCACCTCCTGAGCTCTGATGGCAGCAGCAGGAATGGCACAGCCTGCCTGGGACAAGGCACTCACCAGCCCGGGGGGATGGGGAGCACCAAGAGCCCGGCTCTGCAGCCTGCACAGGGGCTGCCTCTGTGCAGGATGGCTGCCTGCATTCCTCACCAGAGCTGCCTTCCACGAGGGCATTCACCATCTGTTCATTTACTTTGTTCTAGTCTTTCATGAGCACTTGGAGCATTGATTTGTAAGAGAATATGATTTTAAATCAGGTGCTAAGTGCCTGATCCAGCCACAAATGTTCAAAATACAAAAATACACCTTAGGGAAATTAGCTGTGCACTTGATTGACTCACTGCATTAAGGGGGGAAAAAAAATGGAAAAAGCAAATTCCACAAGGAAAAAAACCACCCGAAAAATAAGACAAACCACCTCCCTCCCCACCCCCCCACCCTCCCCACCCC
>JAYDZK010000271.1:5556467-5594928 GCA_034509185.1 Euphonia xanthogaster | reverse complement strand
CCCCACCCCCCCACCCTCCCCACCCCCAGCCAACCAACCACACCATGCCATGACACCACATCCCCAAATATCCTTTTTCTCAGTGGTGAAATGTCCAGACAGTGCCATTTGCTCCCTAGTCCACCATCAGCCTAAGCCCATCAGCCCCCACACCTATGAGCACTCACTGGTGCAATTTCACTGATTTTTGGCCCTGCAGAGAGGCCCAGGTGCACCCACTCTGATCAGTGAGCACGTGGCAGGTCTGAAGAGACACAGAGTGGCTGATGGCACAGGCAATATTCCAGAGCTGCTCAGACAGACAAATGCCTGGTCAGCAGGAGCAAGGGGGACAGTAGGCAAACACAGGCTGGTGACACTGCACACGTCTGCCTGATGGAGTGCTTGGGGACCACTTCTAGAGCCACCCTTCACTGTGGAATGTCAGGGCTTGCCTATCCCACTTTTCTTCCCCAGGCATCATGTTCCATTTAACCACAACACATAAAAGCTCCAGGGAATGCCAAACAAGCCAGAAGAGGTGGGGTTTTTTTGCTTTAAACCTGGTCAGTCTCTCTGTCTGACCTTGTCAGGTAATTCTGGATAAAGATGGTGCTGAGCCATACCAGACATCACAGGGCAAACGTCAGCCCCAGCTCACTGCACTGTGTTTCAAGGCTGCTGTTACAGAGCTGCTTCAGCCTCAGAACACCCTCTCTGAACCCTGTGATGCAAAGGCACCCTGTTATTCTCTTTCCTATCTCTGAATCAAGTCTCTTTTACCTCTACATTTCACTAATATTTCTTTTTTTTGTTTTCCTTCTTAGGAAATATAATTTCTTCATACCCTTCTTGCATACTCACTCCATCCCTCAGCTCTCATTCCAAGCCCAAAGATGATGAACAAAAAGGAGGTCAGAATCAGATCATAATTTTAACAGCTGGCATTTTTTTAGACAAACAGTGTTTTAAGTTCCATTACCACAACAACTACTTGCCAGAAACAGACATTCACAAGAATACAGACATTGATATCAAAAAGAAACTCCTCAGCTGTGTAGACAAATTTTCAATTCATCATCTCACCAATTATGGCATTGGTTTGTTTGCACCTACATTCAGATATTTAGTCCCTTGAAGAGATTTTAAGAAATAGTCTAAGTCCTGCTGTGTAGTAAAGGTAAACATATACAACAGGTCATGTAATTTTGTAGTTCATATCTGAGATGGTGCCCTATATAAAACCTTCCTCAGCTGATAAGCATTCTAATCATACATGATAGCAGAGCCAAATGTGCGATGAATATATAATCTTCCAATTTAATCCTCAAATCTTGCATTTTCCAATCATGGAGAGATACAGAGCCACTTTTTATTTTACTTTAATTTCTAATTCATCAGTATCAGGAAATAACATTTATACCTGAAAATTATTTTGAAATAACTAAAATTATGTTAATTGTGTAAAATTAATCTAAATATATTTAATATACCAAAAATATTGGTGAGAGAAGTTAGATAGTTTTTAATTTACCTATCTTTCCATGGCATACTTACAGGTTGTCCATGAATACTCTCAAAATATAGTAGACATTTCTGAAGATTGATTTTTTCCAAAGCCATTTGCTTTTTTGTCATATCCTATTTAAAAAAGTTATTTATAAGATTGTGAGTCAGGATTTCATGACAAGGGTAAAGGTACATATCTGTTTAATAATCTCTTCTTCCCAGATAAACATTAATAATGAATTCTATTTCTGTCTGCACTGAGGTCAATGGGGACTTGGCATTAACTTAGCAAGAACAGAGTCCAAAATTACACTACATATATATTAAGTATGTTTAGTTGTAAAAAAGGAGAACAACCACCATTCCAGACAAAATACTCAGAAATCTGAAAAAATGTATAGAGAGCATTCCTCAACTTTTTTATTATTCATCAAGAAAGAGAAACAGATTTGCCTTGGCTGGTAGGGGAGGTAGAACATAAAGATCTAGCAATGCAAACCCAACCTGTAATGGTAAACAGCTTATTTCTGCTCAAAGATTGCAGTATGAATCACTGGTACCAAAAGAACGCTGATTTTTCAGTGTTGGTGAATAACCAGTATTTGCCAGGTGTGTGCTGTGGGGAGCACACAGCGTCAGAGGTGTTTGTCTCCTCCTTTCCCCAGCCAGAGCTGCTCCTGACAGCTGCAGATTTCACCTGGGCCAGAACACCAAGGCACCCAGGATGTGAATGTCATTCCCCACAGCCTCTGCCAGGTCACAACGGAGCCACCTGAGTTAGGGCCAGGTGCTCTGAGGTGTGGGGAGATGCAGTCTTGTGAAGAACCATGGACTTGGGGCACACACCCAGAGGCCCTTTCTGCAGACAGCTGATGGCAAGGGGGCTTGTAGTGACAACTGAAATGTGACTACTAATTAGACCCTACCTTTAAAAATAAATCAACCTTGAAGTGACACTCTTCTAATATCAGAGCACCTTGCTATTAACTTCAACAGGAGCAAAACCTTTTCTCTTTGATGCTCAAAGGCAAAAACAGCACAGAGGCATTAATCAGAACTGCTAATCACGTTTTCCTAAAAGGTCTGCATGAGTTAATCACTCTGAAATCACCTGTCATTCATTTTAAAAGATGAGCTGCTAACTAGAAGGCAGGAATAATATAAATCAGCTAATTTGTTTATTTATAGCTAGTTCTGCAATTAATGCAAGGTTAATTCTTTCAAAACTATCAAGCCTGGAGCAGCTGAGTGGTTGGGAAGAAATGGGGTGATCATTAATATTGATTTTACACTAGAGAAATGATCTCAAGAGGGCTTAGCATTTGAGCCTATTTCATTAGCTCATTTTATTAGCAATGTCAAGACAGGTTGGTATTCAGCTAAGTTTGAAATAGCTGATAATTTCAAAATGAGAGAAGGCAGCTGGAGTCACAAACTACAGAATTGTCTGAGACATCTTAGGACTGTAGGCTACATAGAGCAGCAGGAGATTCAATGCTAATTAAATAGAAACACTGCTTCATAGCCAAGGAGAATATGAACTGAAGTGGGTCAATGATGAGAAGACAGATACATAAAGGGAGCCAGTCTGAGAAACGTCTTGGGGGACGGGCTGCAAGCATGCATACAGAACACAAAAGTTGTTTGTGATATATGAAGAAAGAAAAGGACTTCACCTAAAGATCAGGTAGTACTTTGGTTTTCATAGCTTGGAACAGAGACACACAAAATGCTGTGTACAGTTATCTTCCTTACTAGTCTGTTCTGCTCCCTGCATTCTTATGCCTTAAAGCTCACTGTTGTTTTTCCAGACAGAAAATACAAACTGGGGACAGAAGGACAGACAGTTCAGTGAGGGCTGGGCCTGCCCAGAGCCTGTGAAAGGCAGCACTTTGTTTCCATGCAGGCACAGAGTCAGGTTCCCAGGGCCTTGGTCTGCCACTTGGAGATGTGTGGTGGCTCATTACAAAGCAGCATTTAACACAAACTTAGAAACAAAAAGTGTAAAGAAAGTCAACAAGTGACATGACACCTCCATAGAGCAGTGCCAGCTCCCATCAGGCCAGCTCCAACCCTACCCCTCTGGGAAAGGCTGTGAGCCAGAGCTGAGCAGCACAGAGCTGCTGCTCCCCCAGGGGACTGAGGCACAGTCACCCAACACTCACATTGGATTCCAAGTTGGGAGCTGGGTCTTGGATTTGTTTTTTGGGGGATTTGGTGCAGCTTTTTCAGTAGTATTATTAAAATCGTGTTTATTTGCTTTTTATCTCTTGAACTGCTGCATTCATGCTCTTAATCTTTATTTTTTTCCTAAAGCCTTCTAGCTAAACCCAAGGTGGGCTATTACATAAATTACCATCTCCCAACATATTACTGGGAGGTGGTAATTTATGTAATACAAAAAAATAACTGGTGGCCATCCCTTTGTGGGGTACTGAGCCATGCCCAGGCCAACCCCAGTTTTCTCTTTGCCTTCTCATTCAATGACTTTACTCGCAGGCTTTTTGCAGGAGGGGTGTTTGGTTCTGGAAACCATATTCTGCTGTTTGCTATTCAGGCCTTGTGCTCTGTGCTCTTCAGACATGCTGGGCTCTTACTCTGCACCTTTCTAAGGACACACATGCTCTCACTTGTTTTTCAGCAGGTCTTTAGAGGTTTTCCACGGTGAACTTCAGGAGAGAACTTGGCAGGCTTTCATGGAAATGCTATCTTTGGCCAAAATAACTAAATACTCCCAAAAAAAAGAAACGTTTAGCTGCTACTTAGTTTACTATTAATCTAGCTCAGATTCTAGTGCAGGATCTAAATGTTACATAGAAAACAAAATATTGCACATAAAATATATCTACAGTAACTCCAAAGTTGTTTGTAGCTGAAATGAAGCCTTTGATCTCTGCTGTTACCACAGACATTCTTGATTCATTTCGCATCATCGGTGCCACAAACCTCATTCTCCCCCAAAATTCCAGGATGACTCATAATCAAAATCCAATCTTTTTTGATGTTATGCTTACGGAGCTACTAAAATATATCATTTTGGAATAGATAAATTTGATTTCATGTTATTCCTACTCAAGTCTCTGTTCCCCAGCAGTTTTGATAGCTGTTACCAAGCACCTTTACTAACAGTTTTAAAACACAAGTTCTCTCCACAGGAAAACAAAAAGAAAATTAATAGGATCTAAAAAAAAAAAAAAATTTGAAAATATTGTCATGTGCAAATATTTAATTTACATTACTTCCTTGTTTGTGAGAATATTTCAAGCCCTCACTGCTATTTCCTAAATTTAGAAGGTTCTCTTGGAAAATTAGGGGAAGTCCAAAAAAAATTGAAAAATGAGTGGGACAGATACCCACTTACTTTTATAAGAATGTTTTTTTAACTGCATTTTGTCAGAGATATTTGTTTTGGTGTCATCTGATCTCACCCCATTAATAAAAAAAATTAATGACTGAAAATATTATCCTACAGTCTGCACTGTTAGAATGTTAGAGCTATGTACAGAATAGCATGGGTTTGTTGCCTTCTTTTTATTTTCTGGTTATGAAACACATTTTCCATTTCATTTCTCTTTCTAAAAAAGTAGCACATAAAAAGAAACAATTAAATAATCAGTCATGTATGCAGCACCCAAGATCTGAGAAACATTGCATTGTTATGCACAGTCCTGGTTCTTATATAGCAACTAGTTTTTTGAGAACCAAGAACAGAAACAAAACAAAAATTAAAAATTATCTCTTCTGCGTACTCTCTGCTACTGAAATCCACCCAGAATAATTTCTTAGTTCTTGCATAGTTTAGCATTTAGTTCTTCACCTTCTCACCCCTTCACCTTTCTAATTCACCAGCCAAAGTCTAAATGTTACTGTCAACACTGAGATTTTAGTTACCTTTGAGGGCAGAATTTGTTGTCTTGCTTGGCTGTAATAGCATCAGAACAGCAGCATCCTCTGACAGCAAAAGCAGTCCCCAGAGGAGTGGAGGTTTGGGTGGTGCAGAGAACCCCGTATCGTGCCAGGAATGTGAAGGCACAGCAGAAATTTAATATGTGTACTAGTTTTAAAACAAAAGCTGATTTCCCAGCCAAGCAATCATGTTCCATGGAATATTGCTGCTACACTCAGAAGAGCAGTTGAGAACATGGGGGAGAAGGGGCAGGATCAGCACAAATGTACAAGGTCAGGAGAGCAAAGCAGTCTGAATGGTTGTGCTGTCTCTGTCCCTCAGTGCATGCTACTGACTCTGCAGAGGATTTCAGCATTTCTCAGCTGAGAGGGGATCTTCATCATCAAAATACCTTCAGGAATGTTTTTAGTCACATGGTTTCTGTGGACTCAAGGTGCTTGTGCTGCCACCACTTTCAGAACACCAGATATGCAGTTCTGGGCACACAGCCTCATGTCAGCAGGCTCCTGCAGCGCCTGGCAAATGGTTTCACATGAGCAGAAACATGCTCAGTTTCTCTGAGCAGAAAATGCCTAGCACTGCTTGAACAAGCCTTCTGCACCTCAGCAACTCTTCTCAAAAGAGTCACTTCTGGAAACTGCACTAGAGCTCCCACCTCACTAGAGAGAAAATGCACTGCAGTGCCAGCAGACAGAGGATGTGCACTCCCTGGCACACCCTGAGCCAGCCACACACCAATATCTGCCTCAGGTGAGAGTTCTGAGGGAACAGCCATGCTTCTTAAATACCTTAATAGTCTCAGGAAGGTTGAAGTGTTGTCTTTTCTCCTTTAGTCGTCTCAACACACTGTCCATGGTTTCTTCCACTGAGGGAGCTGGTTCCATGCTTGTGACCTCCTGTGTGCCAGCCTCTCTAGAGGTGCCACTGCCTTCACACTGCTCATTTCTTTGGGGCACTGTGGAGGTACAGTTTTGCTCTTCTGACATTCTGAGCTTCAGCTCTGAAAGGCAAATTGTGTGGCAAATAAATAGAAGTATTTGCAGAGGAGTTTCCTCTGACACTACCTGGGGAAAAAAACCCGAAACTTTCCTACTCCTTGCTAACAATTATCATACCCCAAGCACGTAGGAAAGTAATTCTGCTTCACTTTAATGTGTAACATCTTTTGCTTCCTAGAGCAATTTAAACTGTCCCTCTCCCTTCCAGAGGCCACCCTGCCATGCCAACCCAGCTGCTCAAGTGGTCCTCACAAGGAGAAGCCAACCCCTTTCTTGAATGACTTCCCTTGGCAGAAGAGCACCTGAGCACCCCAGCAGAAGACAGAAGCTTGCCAGTCAGCAGCCTGCCTGGATGTGATAAAGCATGTGACTCTATTACACTGACACCAAGCCAAAGGCCCTGGAGCTCCAGGGACTTGCACAAAGCAACAGGGAAATTGAATTAAAATCTGAATTAGCTCCCATAAAACCAGATTTTGCTCTAAGCATACGCCTGTCTGGTGAAGGACCTTGGGCAAGGCAGGAGATTGATGTCCCCAACTGTGTTAAATTCATTGAAATCCATGCAGAAACAGTAACATAATTTTTTAGCTGTGACAGTCTGAGGATATAGGCCAGCTTTATGGGGAAAAGCAGTAATTTTTAGTAAGCCCATAGAGCTAGAAAGGCTAGACAAGCCTTGCAAATTTGAAGAAGGATCTACAAACATTTGAGTGTTTTCCATGTCAATTGGACTTGGCATGTGAACCTCATGAATCTGGCTTCATTTAGAAGCAGTGCCATTATTCAGGATAATAAAAATCAAAGGTTGTCACAGGATTGAGGCTTTTGGGGTGTGAAGGTGAGGCTGATCTATGAAACCTAGACCCTCTGGACAGGAGGTTGAATGGTTGAGTCAGAGATACAATCTTCAGAAAAGTAACCATGTAGATTGGCCATTTCTTTGCATTTGCCCTTCCTGGATTTGCAACACAGAGTTCAAGGGGAAATAATAATAGTAATCATCATCATCATCATCTAGTAGTCATACAGGATAGTACTCAAGGGAGAATTTCCAGAAGAAATTTACTGAAAGATAAATTTCTACTTCTTTATTTACCACAATCACATCCTCTATATCTACATTATTAACTGCATCCAGAAGAGAGATGAAAGTTAATACTACAATTTATTTAGTAGTGAGAATCCATTTATAACAGAGAAAAAAAAAAAAAAAAGGGATTTAGATAAATTATAAATAGCCTTCAAAAAAGAAAAAAATCAATCAGTCTTGGCTACAGATTCCCCAAGGGAAAGCATCTGATACACCCACAGATGTTAATGGAGTGGTATGCAGACAGTCAAGGGCAAAAACTGACCCTCAAGGCCAAATATATTACCAAGGAAAGATCTGTTTTTATGATCAAAATAAATGAAATCCTTGGAGACCTGTATCCTCAGTCCTAAAGAAACAGCTGCACCTACATTTGTGCTATTACTAGGAAACTTTTAACTTCAGTGTTTTAGACCTTCATGAAAGTGCTCAGAACAGCATTGCCTTTTGCACGAATGCTTATAGCGATGAGGGAGAGACGATGGCTTTTCCCCTTCCCCTTCCTAGCTTTGGTATGGAGGTTGAACTGGCTCCCTTTAATCCCTGCTTTCAGGAATCAAGGCAAGCCATATCACAAAACATCTTTCTTGCCATGGGGAGACATTGCCACACACTGTGAAAAATAAGCAGAGCAGTGAGGTTAAAAATGGACTTTACAAGGTTCCAGGTACACTCCCACTTCCAAAAGCCTCAGCAGCAAAGGGACACAACACTCTATGATGTACCTTTGAGCTGCTTCCGGCCTTTGGCCAGAGCATTCATCCACTTCAGAACCTCAGGGTTGGAAGTCTTGTCACCATGCGAAGGCTGAATGCAAAGGAAAATGTAAAGAATGTAAAGAAAGAGAAGGAGCTGACAGTTAAAGGATCAAACAGACAAAACCTCACCACCCCCACTGTGCTACAAAATGCCCGTAGTTCTGACTGCACTCTATCAGAGTCGTGCAGAGCATCTGGCTTGATCATGGCATTTATTTGTCATGGCTTATCTGTGCCCATTGTGACACAGTGCCACAAGGATCTGAGTGTTCTGTCTCTGATCCCAAAAAGGACAGCAATGATCATTTCAGTCTCTGAGTAACTGGATAAATAACTTCGGTGACTTCAAAAGGATTGATCAAGTACCTGATTTTAGTCAAGTTCCTAAGTGATTTCCAGGATGGCAACCAAGCTCTCTGTCCTTTGCAGGAATAAGCTCTTACTATAATACTAGGATTCAGAATTTCAACTGACCTGCTTAATTAATCAAATGAAAAATCCTATGCAAGAGTGATTTCAAAAGAAACAAACAACAAAGGCTTTGTAGATCAGGGGTTATTTTGCATTTAGAAATTGCCTGCAAATTAAAGTGAACTTACACTGACTCTTCAAAATTCAGATATATAAAATTGCAAAACCGTTTTGCAAAAAAATCAATCTTCTGAAATTACTTCTTTTCTGGCCATATTGTGAGGGTTGTTTAGGTATGAAGTTGTCCTCCTGGGAACATATGATGCCCATGGTGCACAAGGTTTTTGCCATTAACAGGATTAAAAGGTAATATATAATTTGCTTAATTTTAATATAGCCAGAAAATGTCACAAACTTCCCTGGTTTGTGTTGTACACATCCTTAGCATCAGGTATGTTTTAATATTCTTATACTGCACAATTCCCAGCACAGAACTCATCACTGACCTCAAACAACCCCCACAAGTTTTATTTCTCTGATTTTTACCATCAGCTTGTAGAGAGACCCAGGCTTTGGAGGCTCATAGGAGCCTGCCTGAATGAAGGGATCTGCACAGCAGAACAAGTTTCCAGGCAAATGACTCCTACAAAGCAAATAAGTACCTTTCCACCTTTTGCACAATTTTGTTTCACAAGCCTGTCAGCCATGTTTCACTGATTCACACTTCTCAAAGATGGATATTTTGCAACAAAGGTAATCCAAAAAAAATGAAGAGTCTCAGAACTACTGCAGACACTGAAGGGTGCTGAAAACTTATTCACTGAAGTTTTTCCTGTTTTATTTTACCAGAAATACCCCATTTCACATTGTTTTGAGTAAGTTTAAATTCACTGGGATTCTTGCCTCCCTCCTGGAGTATTTACCTTTTCAATTATTGTCTTACCAGGTATTTTTTTTCTTGCTCAAACTTTTCTTCATACTTCCTAATTTTTCTCTTGAGGCTCTGAAGATGCTTGGTAAGTTGTGTTACTGTCTGTGGTTCTTTGCAGTCATCACAGCTACACCTGGAAGAACTTCTGGGCCTGCAAAAGCCAAAGACAGAGTTGTGGGGTCTAAGAGCTGGCTATAATGGACCCTGCCTTGTTTCCAGGCACACTTCACACTTAGCATTTCAGAATTCATGGCTATTCTATTCTTTCACTGGATAGAGACAACTTAGTTTTATAAAGTAAGCATAAAATAATTGCTTTTGCTTGAAGGTACCCCTAGAGTATTCTAATGGGTTCACCATCTGTCTTCATTCTCTCTCTTTTTTTTTTTTATTAATTGTGGGACTTCTGAATATATTTCAAAAAATTAATCTAGTAGGCAAAAGCCTGATCCAGTATTTACATTTAACACCCACACCTTTATTCACAAATCTTTCAAGTATAACAGGAGACTGTGGTGACGACTTCTAAAGGTAAGCTCAGGGAGTTTTTCATTACTGGAAATAAACATTATCATTTTGAAGACAGTTTAGTTTCTGATTATTTACAGTTGCAAGTCAGTAGAGCTGATTATTATCCATATGCAGCTGAAGCTAAAGCTCTGTATATAAGCTTTTAAGAAAGTTTGATTTCTCTCTGAAACTCACAGCTTGGTTTCTGGGAATCACATACATGGACTGTTCATATGCTTTATGTCACTGTCACCCCTCATCAATGACTCAAGTTGCAGCTCAATTACAGCTGAATTTTTTAGTATTATACCTAGAGAGCCCTCTCTATCTTGTGTTCACTCATCATTCTAATTACTAACATTTAAAAGTGTCCTTGCTAACTATAATTAACAAAGACTTAAAAAAAAATATTGTACACTGTTATGACTGAGGAAACACTAGTTCCTATTTCTGGTGTTGCAAATTATCCACTTCAAAATACACCACAATACAAACATTTGCTTTTTGTGACATAGCAACAACTGAAAAAAACTCATGAAGAGTCAAAGGTTGAGAATTGCAGAAATACATAAGAATTAAAATAGATTTTCTTACGTCATGAAAGGTTGAGCACTTGGTGGAGAAGGGGCAGACTCTGTGTCTAGATTAAATCTCTGGCTTTGGCTAAAGATAGAGCAGCGTGGTGACAAGAGAGGATTGTCTCCATCTGTGATGTGATACAGCAGTCGGCTGGTCCCTAGGGAGTGATGCTCCTGTGGGCTGCTCTCCATGTCATTCTGCCAGTCCCTGTGGGCTGGCACAGGCTCTAGAAAGAAAGTATAAATCACTGTGGACAGAGGGTCACTCACATGGGGTACAGCTACCTAGGTCAATAAAAATTTGTCTTTACAGAAGTATTCCAAGCATAAGTATTCAATGTGAGCAGCAAACAGATCAGCAAAGTGTTGCATGCAGGGTGGACACAGCACTGAGGATGAGAAAATAGAAGTACTGCCACTGGCTCCATGAATAAATCCCCTCTGAGTTCCACAGGAGGAGGTGGATGGGTGCATTTATAAACTATGAAGTAAAGATGGAGAGTTTCCCAGAATAGAAGCATTACTTGTATTTCCATAGATCTGTTTGCTTTTGAAAGCCACTTTCCCAAAGAAGATGATGACTGCCCACAATAAGTTTAATTTTGTGATTTTTCATTTAGTCCCTTGGTGAAGAGAAAGGAAGGTCAAAAATGTAATATGTCCTGGTGGTAAGAACTTCCAGGGCTGCTTGCAGCATCCTGCAGGATTTTGTTGGGTAACAGTAACATACCCTTGGCTCAAAGAACACGAGATATGAAAATAACAACCACCACCAAGAACATTCAGTTTATTTACTCAAGGTCATGGGCATAACTTCTTGGAGGAGTTATGCTTGTGGTACTAACCATGCTTGTGGTGTTAACAATGTCTTGGGCTGTAAATGCAAACCTCATCACAGATGCCTTAAAAGGTAAAATTTGTTTAATAGTGATGGTCAAGCTAGAAAAAGTAGGAATTGATGAACTGCATCACACTGGTTCTCTTTCTGGGTAGCATGAAAAATAATGGCACATTACAGGGCCTACCTAGGGAACATCAGGGCTTCATCTTCCTGTACTCTACCTGAGTCCATTGAAGGGAATATTCAATATTCAATATTGAATCTTCTTCCTCACCCTCCGTAGGTGAAATGCATGACGATGCATAAACTAATCAATATTTTTGCTATCAGATGATTGGGATTCAATGCAGATTATACTTGCTAGGGGAAAACTCCACAATCTCCTAAAAGTTCTTGCCCAAAATTTTTTCTCCCTTGCTTAGCTAAAGCAAAGTTTGTACCCTGACTCAGGTTCTCCTACAGCAGTTTCCACAGTACATCATATTTTGCACCAGCTGCATTATTTTCTTTTGTTTTCTAAGCCCGTTCATATATACAGCTTTTTAATTAATATCTATTATTTTACATTTCCAGGCAGCATGTGTGTCAATTCTAATCAGTATTATATTTGCCATATATCATGCATTCTAATACATTTCACAGAATCTTTTTATTCAATGGAAGTCTAAAACTGCCCTGAAAAACAACTGTACATGAGTTTACTCACAGAAGAACTGGCAGGTTTAGGTAAGTTCTTTTACCTTCACTTTTGATTTTCTGCTTTACACATGGGACATCACATTCCCATGCTGAGTGAGTATTTTTTCCAGGATTTGAATGGAACCTTTGTAGTACATTTTATTTGTCCTCTTCCCAGCAAAACCAAAACTGCTAATCCCTATTGCTACACTGTGACAGTGGTGAAAAACCAGGTCCGAATGACACCCTTCAAAAAAAACCCTATATTTCTCTAAAAATAGTAATTACAATGGCTTAAATATCATTTTATTGGACACTGTCCAACTGCTTTTGCTTTACAAAAAACAAAAAAATCCTATTGTATATTGTATAATCACAGTTTAGTCTGTCAAGCAAAAGTTACACAACTCTTGTATTTATAAGCTCATCTACTCTTACCAGCATCATCAATTATAATTATGTTAAGCATTTTCCAATGAGACAATGTAGTTGATTATTAATTCTACCCTTGCATCCTTCCTCTAAGTACTTCATACTCTGTAGGTCAAATTCAGCTCTCCAAGACACCAGAGTAACACCCAAATCTGCTAACCCTTGTATGAGACTCAAATTCTCCCACAGAGAGACCCCAGGAAGGCACCCGGGAGAAGCAGGGGTGGAGCACTGAGCAGTCCTGGGGAATCATGGACACTGACAACAGGCAGTGACACTGGCTGGGATAATTGGTGTTCTGCAAACAAAAGCGTTCTCTCTTTTTGGAAAGTACTCTTTCCTTACCCTTTAAGATTTTTTAAAATTAATACCTTTGCTTGGGTTTTGATCTGTTGTTGTTGCTGGGTTGTTTTTTTCTGAAGAACAGTATTGTCAGTGAGAAGAACTTGGCTTCCCTTGCTTTAATTTTACCATCTTTGAACTTCAAGAAACACATAATCACTGGGAAGTAGGTTGACTAAGAACAATTGCACAGTTTTTCATGTTCTGTTATTATGAGGAATAAGTATTAAGTATTAGTGCCCTCACTGTGAAAGGAAAATGATGTGCTGAAATGATCAGCCAGTCTGTGTTTGATAAGTGAAGGAAGTAACTTTCCAACATTTGAGCTCTGACTTCCTGTGGACCTAAAAAATGTCCTTCATGCAGGAGACAATCTGTACCACTGCTAAACCATATGGTCACAGACATTTGCTGCCCCTCACATCTACAACCAGACAATTTTATAGGCCCAGCCCAGTCTCAGAAATGGAAGAAATGCACACATTCAAGGCTAAGCACTCCTGGAAGATAAATACACAGGAAAAGTAGTGGCTAGTGCAGCCCCAGTGTAAAACCAAACACACACAGTTCAAGGAGGTTCCTTTATTCTGCTGGCAAACAAAAGGGAGACAACCTTCATGTTTATAATTTGGGAATATTTCCCAAAGGCCATTTCATTTCCTTGGCCTTCTGACAGCAAGGCTTGAATGCTCTTGCAACTTTGCTATGGCCCAAGAAAGGATTTAGTTCCAACTCTACTGGAATTGCATTAAATTACTACCAAACAGTCAGAAGTGGTCAGAAAATAATTCAGACTGATTCATTTCAGTGGCACAACTACCAAAATAGAAGAACATCTCAGGGTGATGACAAGTTCTAACCAATTCCATTTTTAATTAATGCTTAAGGCCATCATCCTGATTCTACTTCTGTGTAGACCCTAAACAAGACACTAAATATCATCCTAAGAGTAGCCCATGAACTGACCAAACCTCTACCTGTCTTCATGTATCTTGCCTAATTTTAGCCTCTTTTTCTGCCAAAACTGGGAATTAAAGCAACCTCTACCCAAGCAAGTTTCTTGCCCCTTAACATCTCTTCCATCCCATCTACTCCATGCAGCATAGCACAGACAGGAGAACACCACAGGAATTAAAGCCAAATTCTAGTGTCTGATAATTTGCAGGGTGGTTCAGCAGGTGGACTTCATATGACAAGTCCTATTGTACAAGCCTGTATTTATGACTGTGATATTCTTCAAGCAAAACAATAATACACAGAAATCTCTTGTATAGGAAAAATAATATTCAGATGTAGCGTGTTCAGTCCTAAACACATTACATCTGTGAATGTCTCTATCAGAATTTTTAATTTAAAAGTCATTGAGAAGTCATTTCCTGTAGTTAGGTTTAGCTGCTCATTGTTGTAGGCACTTAGGTGATGTAATTTCATATCCAAAAGTTACAGAAAATGCACCCTACTTTCCATAATTACCCTTTAAAAAACAAACTTAGGTACCCATCACAGGTCTTTACAGTCTCACTTTGGCAACTCTAATTCAGCTCTCACATATTCAAAAGTAAACTGGAAATTGCTGACTTTGCTCAGACATAAGTTACTGTTCATCCCCTTAAAACTGGCGTCCTGAAGCACCCTGTCATCTTCCTAGACTGTTGTATCTTCATTCTCCATCCATATGATGTACACTTTTCTAAAATTTGTTGACTGGGATGCAAATGGAAGGATTGTGTTAATTTTCCCAGATCCACTGAGGAAAGGCTGATAACTAAAGTTGGAACCTGTATGGCACATCCTCTAGAAACTCTCTTCCCATCCTGGTACAAATCCCTGGACTTCCAGCCAAGGTGGAGCTCAAATAGCCAATAGTGCCATGTGACAGCTCAATGCATCAGATGATTTCAGCAGTAATTTAAGAGACAGAATTAGGATCAACTCTGTCTGTGCAAAATGGCACGTTACTAAAAACGCCACAAACCACAAAGCAGATGTTAACAGGAACGAGGGCACATTAAAACCCATTAAATAGATAAGCTTTAACTAAAACACGAGTTTGAACTGCTGGAGTGGCAGAGCATGCTCTGAAACTGTGCAAGAGAAATGCTACATCATGCAACATCTCCCCGTGTGGCTGCAGAGGGGAAATGGGAGTGGAGAGGGGATTGGAAGCAGCGGTCACCACCAGCATAAATAAAAAGAAAATCTAATCAAAATGGCAAAAAATAATTAAAGGGGAAACAACAATGAACTCTAAAACCACCAGAGCAAAATAATGCACAAACTACTGGGAAGGGAGTCCTTTCCACCCTGACACAAAGGAAAGGACTCAGTGCAGATTTTGGGTGAGCTGCAGAATGTCTTTTCCTGTGCAGCACAAAAATGAGACCTGTTTCTGCTTCAGATCCCCACCAAGGTTAGCCCCAGTCCAGGCTCCAGGCTCCATAGCCATGTCCAAGAGCTTTTAAAGTATTTGCCTGGCTGGACTAAAACATCCTCTTTTAAAAAAAGTAACAAAAATATCAGGACATTTAGAATTTTTAGATTCCTTCATCTCCATAATAATTTGATTTCTACATGTATCGTTCCTTGATTTTTCCAGTGCCAACCTCAAGCTTCGGAATTTTTTAAGTAAAACACTATCATTTATGATTTTTTTTTTTTGTAAATAACCTAACGTTATTTCTTGCTGAAAATGCTGAGCAAGCAGCTCCTAAAATAAGTTCTTCTTAACCCAGATTTTTTTTCTGATATGAAACAACAAGTGCAAAGGGATTACTGACCTACCTGCCTTAATTTGAACCATACATGGTGCACGACTTAGGTATTTGTGTATTCATGTCACTTGTCTGTGAGATGTATTACTCATACTGCCTTTGACCTATTTTTCACGAGCAGTGACTCCTCTTCTTTTGAGCATCACGACTCTGCCAGCCCTGTGACTACAAGCCATGAATTGACAAAAACAGTGCTGAGCCTTAGGGCTATTTATTTCTCTATTGAGGGAAGAGGGAGAGATAACACACCACAGTTTTCCCAGCTGAGTAATAATACAGGATCATGAATGATTAAAATCCACATGCTGTAAAACTCACCTTCGCTATCTCTCTGCTGATGCATTAAATTAAAATCAATAATAGGAGAAATGAAGTGATATTGCTCTGACAAAAAGAATGACAAAAATAGAATTACATGATATGGCAGGTGATCTCACACAATATAGACATAGGAAGTAAAGAGAGCAAATTTACTTGGGGAAAAATAACGTATTAAAACTAAAAATAAAAGAATTGGGATTCTTAAAACCTCTCTGAAAAGGAAGAATCCCTCTCAGAAAACCGGAGGGTTACAGCTGTTAATTTCCATTCTTTAAACAGGTATCACCCCTTTTTACGTTACACAGCGTTTGCAGGGGAAATGGTGCTTTGCATTAGCTCTGCACTGTTTCCCAGGGGGCTGCAAGCCTGATTTTAAAGTGCAAGTCACAAGGCTTTTTTATAATTGCAAATGAGAGCACATCATGGCACGCTGGCTTACCTCCACAACTGGCCCCATCAGCTTGCACGCTGCTTTGGGCTGGAGAAGGGGCTGTGTCCTTGGGTGCCGGCAGCTGGGGAGTTTCCTCCTGGGCTGGCAGAAATGCAGAGCACAGATCAGTTTCCAGGGCTTGCAGCTTCAACAAAGAATTCTGCAGACAAAAGCAGAACATTGGGCTGGGTAGAGAACAACAGGGATCAGCAATTGCTTTCAACTCCCGGAGCCCATCGGCAGCGCCTGCAAATGGGTGTTCCACTGCCCGCTCCGGGAGGACGTGCGGAGAACAAACGTGCACTATTCCATGAGTTTCCTGACTCCTGGTTATTTAAGTCCCAATTTGCATGGATTATTCATGGCACGTGGGAAAGATGACTTTGTCAGCAAGAGGCGATTTATCCCAGGGAGCCAAGCTGAGATGGTGTCCCTCTTCTTGGGCTTGAAGCAATACATTAAGGAAGTATTTCATTCATTGGGCTGACATCACGATCTGATGACATTATGTCCCTCCCCATTTACCATTCATAAAAAATCAAATCTCCCTCTCCAGCCTGTGAGTGCAGTACACAGCAGTGAACAAAGAGTTACTGACAACACAATCACTCAAGGGATTCTTGGGAGACAGATTTTTTTTTTTGTAATTGGCTGTTTTAGAGATACTTCATTATGTAGACAGGCTTTTATGTGGGCTGCTGCCAGTTCTACAGGGCAGCAGATCATTTGTGATCCGCTGCAAAGGTAAAATCAACACATCGTTGTCACTGGCTGCAGGCAAATCAATGACAGGGACAGTCATCTCCCACATCACTTCCAGCCTCTGTGCCATGGTGGTCCAGCTCTGATTTGAATTTTTAATGCTGCATGCAGCACTGAGCTGCACGATCTGACACAAGCATCTCACTGTGATGGAAATGCTGTGAAAGCCCTAATCACCATCTGACTGGGCAAAATGAGTCACTCCCCACACCCCACGCATTCAGCTCCCCCATCTCAAGGGAAACACAGCTCAAAACATAAAACAAGCCACACAAGGCTGTCCTAATAACCACAGCTGGTGCACACAGAATGTACGTATAACATTAAGTCACTCAAGTGATACATATTTATGAAGGACATTTTCTGAAGAAAATAATCTGAGATGCAAAAAAAAAAAAAATAATCCCTCGAATTTATACCCTGAAAACTCTTTTCCTCACTCTGTCAAACACCTGAAACCAATTTATTGATTCATTTAATGAAAAATGAATTGATTTATTGGCCTGATTTCCTTTGTGTGACAATACATCACCTATGTAACGAGTACTTTAATACTTCTTTGCATTATTTTTGTTGTAAGACACTGCTTTTGTAAACCCAAAGATAACTTTTGGTTAAAAAAAAAACAGCTCAGTTGTCTGAGAAGATCAGGGATGACTTTCTGCCTTTATCCTTTCATTCCTTTTATAAAATTCAGGAAAATTATGGAAACGTCCTCCCCGCTAAAAGCTTTCAGGGGGCAGTGCATTCCCTTGTCAAGGAAAGGGTGCTGACTTGCATCATACATATGGCAGGCACTGTTTTGGGAAGCCCTCATTTCCCATTGTCTGTCATCCCAACTAAACCCAAACAAAGTGGCTGTGAAATTATCACAGACAGGCAGAATTTTACAGTCATTAATGTCATCTAGAAAAGATGACTGCACCAGTTACAAACCAGTGAGGACTCTGATGCCAGCATGGACCTTACCAGGAGAACAGCTGATGAAAATTAGGGAGAACACAGATGACAACTTATAGGAATGTGCCAATGAGGAAAAAGTAAGTGAATGTCTGATAAAAGGACTTAACCTTCATCGACTATTACTTCAAGCGTTTGACAAGAAAAATCCCATTTCAAGAAAATACATTCACTTTGCATCACTATTCCTCATGACATATTGATATTTATGGGAAGTTCAGTGTAAAAGCATTCTCACAGACTACATTGTTAAACACTGTATTTCAGCAATGCTCATGCTGTTATTCACCAGCTGGTTTATATTCAGTTGCTCTAAATGATATTTTTCACCCATCTGGGGAAGGTGGGTGGATGGCAAACTTCCAGCCACTGCCAAAACACTAAAAGAAAATCATATAATAATGATAATAGAAATACCTTATCTACTTTCATGAATGTGCCCTTGACAGGGATTTGAGAAAAGCACTAAGTAGCTTTGATTGTCTTGATGTTACCGGGGAGATGATGAATCTGGAGTGTACCACCAACCCCATCTTACCCTCAACCACAGCACAGTGTTACAGCACTGCCACACTGCAGTATCCAGGAAAAAGTCACCACAAATTAACTGGAAATGTGGCAGGAGACACAGCTTAGAGCAAAGGCCAGCACATCTGCTCTGGGGGAGAAGCAGCCTGTGCACATGCTGCTCACAGCTCTGCTCACAGCTCTGTCCCCGGGGCCTGTCGGGGCCACCTCTGCTCATGGCTGGTCAAAGGAAGTTGCTAAACATGTTAGAAACCAGTGCAAACAGCTGAGACACACAGAGGGAAAAGTCAGGCCATGGTGGGCATCATCATCAATTTGAGAATGCCCCTGCATGGAAATCCAGTATAACAGAAGTAATTTAAGCTATGGTGCCCTATATCAGCTAAGATCTCAGTTCAAATACTTCAGATTTGGTGTTCATTATGTTGCCTAACATGAGTTTTTCTGATGCAGTAATTCCTGATCCATGCTAATGCAAATGAAAGGACAAATTACTATCTATCTCAAATGGATCCATAAATTGCCTTGGAAAAAATAACCACATTGTTTTCTCTCAAGAGTATCCCAAAAGTTTGAAAAAGAAGCATCTTGGATGAAGGTTTCTTATCTCTTCTTACGTCCTTTTAAAGCAACTGACAATTCAAAGATCTTAAGCTAAGACAATTCCACTAGAGAAAAAGCATTGCACATAATTACAAATAATGGTAAAATGAAGATATTCACAGGAAGCCAGAGAAAGACAGGAAGAGAAACTGTGTGGTCCTACTCAGCCATTTGTTATTTTTGATAATACTTTAAGAAAACACAGTCACTGAAGTGCCATAGCCTTGTCTGCTGGGAAAGGACCCAGGTGTGCCCCAGCCATAAGCTCTGCTCAGACTCAGTCAGGAGGGTGAGGAGCAGGGGTGAGGAGCAAAGCCCACGTTTGGTGCTTCCTGCATAAACTGATGCCACCCTGACCCCCACACGGTGCTCCTGAATGAAAAGGATGTCTGCAGCCGGCCCCGGGCCTGCTCCTGTGCCTCCCAGACAGGAAGGCAGCTATTCTATGATATCCAGTTTATTAATGGATTTACTGGATTTATGAAATCGGCTGGGGCAGAGAAGGAGAGTGATCCAAGCTTTCAGCATTTAATAGCCTTTGAAGTGATTCATATTGGAAAGAAACTGAGCAAATTTCAACCTGCTCCATTTCTTTAAGGAAATTAATGCTTTTATATGTCACACTGGAACAGCTTTTTAATCTGAGAGCTCAGGTTAAAATAAGATAGGCACATTTTATGTGAACATAAATAAATCTCTGCAGTGTCTGTTAAGGCAGTATTTGTGCCTTGAGGCATATGACGTTTTCAATTCAGAACTTCCTTTATGGGGAACAAACAAGCAACAATAAGATAGAACAAGACATGCCCTGGATCTGCATAATGCCACGGGTGAGCAGTGAAGAGAGACACCATTTTCTCTACACCAGAAAGAGATTTTTTCTTATGGCACAGGTTTGCAATAGACTTGAGACACAAAAAAATCTAAGATTTTGCAAAAGAAAGCAGCAGGTTGTAACCCTTGCTGACTCCTCATTGGTTATTAACAATTTCTTTAAATTTCTAAGCTAATCATTAGGTTTAATATTTTACACTGATTTGTTTATTACAATATTTTTTCTTAGCCTTTAAGGAATCCTTTGCAAGGATTTTAAATGGAAGCTTTCAAGCGGAAGCTTCAGTGAGTATTTGCCCTGGGGCTTCTCAAAAGAAACAATAACTTAATGATTTCTCCCAGGGCCTGAGGTGGCTCTACAGAGGCTGAGTGTACTCTCTTGTGTTGTCACTGAATGTGCCCTGCTTGTCAGCGTTAAGATTTTCTACAGTGAGCTGCACAACAGTGACACAAAATGCAGAGGAAACAATTCACTGCCAGGAGATTATTAGGTCGGAGTTCCTTTAAAAGGACATTTTGTGGTCTTCCCCTAATGAAAGACAGGCATCTATTAATAGACATAGATGCTCTCTGGCTCATTATGGAAATGAAGCTTTATTTTCCAGAGTTTTTCAGGAATGGGCTTCTGTTCACCCAGCTCTTTTCTCCCGCTGGTTTTGTTGTGCTGTCTTGGCCTACACTAAAAAACCCACCTGCTCCCTGTGTAAGCCCCGTGTCCCCCACTGTCCTTGCAGTGTGAGTGGACTCTGTGCTTTATAGGGTCCCCAGGAGATGCTTTATAGGGTTTCCCACTTTGCATAACTGCAAAGCTTGGCGTTACTCTGCCCCTCACAGGGTACCTCTGCCTGTGAGGACCTCGCCCAGGCTCATCCATGGTTCGATGTCATCACACCAACAGTTTCTTGTGCTTCACCCACACGGTGCTCCTGGCACAATCCCTGTGAAAGCAGCTTGTTTCAAGTGTCACCGGTGTTATTTGGCTTCCCTTGATTCCCCTCTTCAGCTCTCCCCTCCTTCCATCTTACAACCAGAGCACATTTTGGACTCCATTGTACTGTTCCTAGCTTAATTATGCAGGATGTAGCAACCTTGAGAACTCCTTATTTGCAAACAAAACATATTTATATGACATATAACATATAAATATACATAAACATATAATATAAACATATGATATATAACATATATCACATTTCACATTTCACGGTTCACATTTAACAGACGAACAATTTTGAGTTGTAATACAAGGAAAAATGAAACATCCTTGAAAGATGTCCCTTCACTCAGTCAGTATTGAGTGTTTGATTCTTTGAGCATAAACAAAAAGCAATCTCAGGTTGGCTTAAAAAAAAATTAAAATCTCTTGCTTCTAGCTTTTAAACTATTTTAGCAGTCTCATATCACATTTTTAAGCTTTTCTTCAAAAACATGACTACAATCTTTCATTAAAAAGCTAATCTAAGATTATTAAGCAATTACCTTATTCCAAGACCTTG
Organism: Euphonia xanthogaster; assembly: GCA_034509185.1. Classification (NCBI taxonomy): domain Eukaryota; kingdom Metazoa; phylum Chordata; class Aves; order Passeriformes; family Fringillidae; genus Euphonia; species Euphonia xanthogaster. Next base: position 5,573,256 of record JAYDZK010000271.1, on the reverse strand, counting down.
AAATTAACAAAAACCAAAAACATCTATTCAAAATTTATAACACCATATTTCAACTTTTGGTTACTCTTACCTCATTTAAGCTGTTAAATTGATCAGTTGCTTCTTTTGGTGAAATGCTTGTGCTCTGATCTATTCTACAAAACAAAATTTTAAAAATCATTCAATAGATTGCCTATCTGTGCTGCAAATATCTCAAGCTTTTCATCTTGTGTGTATGTAATTTATAAATCACAGAATTAATCTGTTTTATTTAAGAAACAGCATTTCTATGAAAGTAATATCTCTATTTTTTAACCCATTGAAAACAACAGTGGTTTTATTGGAATCCTAAATACTACATTTAGACTGTTAATGAAGTCCTGGAAACTATGACATTAATATCTGGGCTCACTCTGTCGTGTCAAAAAGTTCTACAGATGTATGATGTGTGACTTGGTGAGCTAACAGGGTTAATGCCAAGAAAAAGCTCAAACACATGCTTAAATCTAAGCACAATTTGTCCCACATGCTTCAAATCAGGAACAAGAGTTTTCCTGTATCACAACCATAAAGAATAAATCTTTCCATATTTAAATTTGATGGCATTTCAGGCTCCCCATCTTCAGCTTTCTGCTTTTGCAAATTTCAGAAAGGCCCCAGGTGCCTGGAAATCCTGTAAGAGAGATGTCCCCATTTTCTAGTGAGTGTCACTTGGCTGCCATCAGAGATGTCCACACCTTTGGTTTTCTCTCAGTATATTGCTGCTTCTCCACAGGGGAAGAGAAAAGGAAGGCCCTGGACCAGTGAGGGGCAGATCTCTTCCCCCTGGCTGTGGCCACTGAGGAGCTGTGCCCCAACCAGGCAGACGTGGCCCACACAGCTCCCAGCATCAGGGTTGGGTACTAATTCACTACACCAAGGAATGAAACTCAAATCTGGAAACAGCTTCCCACAGACTGAGCAAGCCCCAGAACAAGCTGAGGCTTCCCACACCTGATTTCAGAGCCTGACATGGGTGTACCACAAGCTGACTCCCAACTCAGGGGAAGCAAGAAAACTGCAGCTGTCTCAGAGAATGAGATTTGTCAGTGCTGAAAAGGTGCTGATATCTGCTGGCCCCTGGAGACTCAGAGATGTGATCAAACCCAACACAAAACCCAGATTTCTTTGCACAAAATAATTCATATTTTTCTGGGCATAGAGTCATCCTAGCAAAAAGAAATAGCGGCAAAGTCCTCTAGAGACCTCAAAACCAGAACAGAGAGATGCAGAGGTGTTTGTTGTGTTCTTCCTGGTTTTGTAAGGCATTTAATGACTGAAATGATGGCTATGCCACTTCTCTTACCAAAGCAGACACATTAGATAGCTACACCAGGAAAACCACTTGGCTCCAAACAGGATCCAAGATGTGCAATTCCCATAGGAACAGAAATGAGTCATGAGAACAGCAAAAGGACTAATTTAATAGGAAAGAGTGGAATATTTGTAGTTTGGTTTAATAACATGTAAGGAGGCAGCTGCAAGACTATAAACAGCTGAAGAACTAATTCACTAATTAAGAAAAAATATTTAAGGTGATTTATTTCATTGAACTAGAGCTAGACATGAGGATGAAAACAACACGTGTCAGACTTGCACACTTCTGGTATTCATTTGGATAATTCCTTTCAGGGTGCATAACAGAGCAAATGGGAACTCCCCTTATAATATAAATCAAAACAATTTTTTTTAAAAAGACAAAAACAAACAGTAAATGCTAGCAGCACTTGGTACAGGAACTGTATAAGGTTCTACATCATTTACAACTGTACACCTCACAAGTCTTGCATCCTGGAGAGCAAAAGGTTTGCAGCAGCCATGAGGTACCACCTCTCTCATTCAGGCTGATGCTCTTGCCAGCTGTTTTAGGATGCCTTTGATCGTTCATTTCACTGTTCCCTTTTACACTAGAAATACTGGAGTAAGATGCCCTTATTTATGCATTATTTGGATTCTGGAGATACTGAAATCATTAAGATGAGCAACCATTTCTGAGTGATGAGCATTTACATTTTCAGTCTCCTGTGTGCTGAGCTGATCTCACTCTACACAGAAAGTTTTGGGGTGTGCTTTTTCATTTTCACCAAGATTAATTTCTCTGCTAGGCAAATGCAGGTTTTCTGGTTGTCACCAGGCAACACAGGGCTTACAATTTAATAACTACTGTTTGGATTCTACTCTCATTAAAAGTCAATCACAAAATATCCATTAACTTCAAAAGCAGCAGGAACAAGCCCTCATTTTCCATCTGTGCTGAGTTCATTAAAATTATTTCAGGCCTTAGCTGAATTTTTGAATAATTGCAGGCACCCTTATTTTGTATAATTTACATCCTGTAAAATAATGAAAATTAAATTCTCTCTGTGGCTACTACTCAAATACATGTCTCTCACCCTCCTTTATAGACTGGCTTTGGCAGAATTATCCTTTTCTCCATGACAGAGATGGCAAAGATGCAACGAGTAACACGTACATTTGAGGCTTATGGATATAAGTTAAAAAAAAAAAAAGGAAAAAACCCCACCTAAATTCTAATTATCATAACAGAGCTCCTGCTAGACTTCAAGGGGGAAATAAATTAGCATGAGCACTGTGCTGTTTAAAATACAGACCAGGACATGAGAATTTTTGAATTATGCACAACATCACTTTTAAACCTGCATAAAATTCAAATAAAACCACATAATTTTAAAAGCTGAGGAAGATGTACCCAAGCAAATCCCCACCACATTTCCTCTGTGAAACCCAGAAAGGAGCGTTACATTTTGTAACTTGCAAATGTCACTCCAGCCCAGCTCTGGTCACACAAGCCCCATGCCCAGGCTGTTTATGTGTTCATGCACTACAACACCTCACGTGTGTGGTGTCTTGGCATGGGTAACGCCAGGGTGAGTCCTGCCCATCAACCTCACAGTATTGTGTGGGATGAAACTCCTTTTCCAGGGCCACCTTCAGTCTGTCCTGGCCCAACACTTCTCCCCTGTGTCCAGTCCAGGAGCCAGTGAGGGGGATCTAGGTGGTTAACAGCTCAGCAGTGGCAGTCTCAGTTCCCTTGCAGGGCACTGATTCAGTCTGTCCAGAGCTACAGCAGAACACACCACCAGCACATCTCAGCACCCAGAAAACAGAGGGCTCCTTTCTGAGACCTTCCCAAATGGCAAAACGCATTATGAAATCCAAACTGCTGCAGGTGGATGCTTCAAAAGCACACCTTTGAGTCCTTAGAAAGCAATGCAGAACTGCAACAGGATTTGGGGTGAACATAAAGTGCACACCTGCAACAAAAGATAAATCCACCTTGAAGGGCCCAAGGGCAGTCCCTGAGTGCTGGAATGGGAGGTCAGACAGAGAGCCAGTGTAGCAGTGCCTGTCTCATGAGTCCCAGCCCTTGTGTAACCCAGCCAGCACTTGTTATTCTTACTATGAGCAGCTCTTGTACTCAGCAGGTGTGGTCCTTACTGGGACTGCAGCAAGAGCTGTTCTCGTCTTCTTCTCCTCTATCCTCTCCCCATCCTCCCTTTTGCTTTTATTTCCCTTAATTGCACTACAACCCAAAAGCTTGCTCAGAGGTTTTCCCTGCCTTGGTACAAGAAGTATCACTGGAACCATAAACACCCATATTTCAATACCACCATCTCTGAAGAAATTTTTCTTAGGAATCAGTCAATCATTTCCCAACTTTCTCCCTTCTCACCTGGCTACCTCGGCAGGTGAGGAAATGCAGCCTCTCAGGCTCTGCCTCAGCCATGCAGGTCTGCATGGGGACATCAGGACTTCTGCAGCTTCCCTGTTGCTTCCCACTCATCTCTGAGTTGTAGCTTTTCAGCAGAAGCCCTGGAAACCTCAAGAGTTCCCACCTGAACTGCTCTCTCAAAATATACTCTCCTTGCAAACTTAAATACTGAAAGCCTTGCTAGAGCTTGGCCTCCCCTCAGAGAAGCACAGAAAACTCAAGAGGCTCTGGCTGACCCCAAGATCCAGGGCAGCCCTGGGCTACCACCATTTCCACTTCTACTGCAGAACAATCACAGGTCTGACTGCAGCAGCCGCCCTACAGCCTCTGCCAAAACTAGAGTTACAGAATCACAGAATAGGGACCAGCCCTGGGACCAGATAGATCCTGACAAATGAAACCATTTCATTCCCAGTTTATTTGGGGAATGGTGAAGAGGGGGAACTTTCAGGAATTTTTCTTTGGCAGAAAACTTCACCCCAAAATGTAGTTCTGAATTCCATGCTGACTTGATATGCAGCCTTTGCTGAAGCATTGACCTTCCCACTGCCCAGGGGTGCTTGGTTTCAGCCTCCTGTCTGTGTAACAGGCATCTGAGGAAAGCACCAGGCTCTGTTCAGGTAACTGCACACAGCTTGCAGCGCACTCCAGTTTTGCTGATTGCCTTTGAGAAGGCAATTGGCAGAAGCAGCTGTTGTAATCATGTGTATTGTTCCATACTGCTTTTTCTAGTCTTTGTTAAAAAAAAGGCAATTCCCTTATTTGTTCCCAGGACCTGTTTATAACTTTTATCTGCCTTCTATCAAGGTGCAGATTATATTGCACTCATATCCAAACCCAGCTACACACAATGACCAGAGCAGAATTCAGTGTAATCACTGGCAATAGTATTAGAAATTCATGTTCTGGAAAAAAGGTGTAAAGGTTCCCTTCCATGCAGATGGCATTTCATCTACTAAACTGATGCTGCTTTTCATAAATCATACATGATAAACACCTCTTGAGGCTGAAACCCTTGCTTCACAGGTCAGGTACAGCTTACCAAAAACAAGGCACTATCCCCTTATTCTTCTGGCTGCAAATCTCTTCAAATTTCCCTCCAATCCCACAAAACTTTCCCTTATTGTTTCAGTGATTACCATAAAATGAAAGTACCCCCTCGAAGAAAGAATACACACTTCTAAGTCATAATTCTGTGGATTGTTGCTCTTACATGGCCTAGTTTGCTCTTCTCTGTCACACATCTGTTTATGAGAATCCCTTGTTAGAATATCCTAAACTTAGATTGTTCTGCTTAACAGGAGCTGTACTGAAAAGTTTTTCATATTTCAGCAGTCTTTAATCCATATTTAGACAAGTTAAAATGATCTGGTTTTCAGCTGCCTCACAGATTTCTTAAAAACCTCTGTAGAGTTCAGAGGTACTTAGACCTTTAATCCCCAATGAGACTAAAGGCAGAGTTTTAGCCCCCAGCAGCAATTAAGTTAAAGCAGAAGTAACAACAGGATGTACTAGAAGCAATCAACCTTGATCCTTTATTTGAGACAGAAATAAATCCTTCTTCTCCCGTCCTCCCTCTACACATCTGAGATATGAAGAGAGGTCTATAGGGACACCCCTGCAGCAATGTATCCCTCTCCTCTCCTCCTAAAGACCAGAGAGCTCCTAGTCTGACTTAGGGACACAGGCAGGTGTCGTGTCCCGAAGCATTGCTAATTTTACCAGCAGCCCAGCAAAACCAGTGGAACACAGTGAAACTTGGGGTTTGTTGTGCTGACAGATGTGTTCTGCCCAAATCTAGCTGTGATTGCTGCCTGCTGCCAACACTGAATGCTTAAGCTCTGCGTGTTCCACAGCAGAGAAGGCAGAAAACAAGGCAGGACATCATGCTCTGGCAGCAGTGTCCCAGCCTGTGGCTGCAGGCAGTGCTGTGAGCCTGGTGCAGCAGCCAGAGACCCCTCTGAGCTGAGACATGGACTGTCACGTGCTGTGGCCCTGCCAAGGCAGCACAGGGAGAGGGCAGCTGCTGGTGACCCTCAGGAAGGGTCCCCAGATGCAGCAATCCTCAAACTGGAGCTGGGAACTCCAGCACAGATGAGTGGAAGTGCCCTGGCACAGCTGGATGATGGGAGTGTCAGTTCAAGGACAGCTGAAACAAATAAAGAGTGCATTATTTATGTGAGGCCAGAGACCACATGTCAATGTTTGTTTATGTTTGAAGTTCCTTATTTGAGAGTAAAGTCACTTACTTTTTTTTTTTTCTAATGTAATGAAACTGAAACATGGCCAAAATTGAAATTTGATCACTGTGCTTGCACAGCACTTAGAATGGTAAATCTTTCTTTAACAGATTTAGCCCTTTTGGATAGCAGGCTTTCTAAGGATCTACCATGGTGTTAAACAAAAATAAATAGCACAGTGAAAAGTGGTTTAATACCAGGCAGACTAAAAAGGACGAGCAGTTGAAGTGGACAGGGGAACTTTGCTGTGGTTGCTGTTTTATTCGTGCACACTCCGCTCTGGTTCCGGTCTTTAAAGTCATTGCATCTTTCATCATGTTCCTTTCAAAATTAACCAGTTATTTATTACCTACCCATACACGAACATCCCACCAGCAGAGCCACTGGGTAGGTCTGATACCACACTCAGGAAGCTCCTCTTTACAAGTCCATGGAATTCTTTCCTCACATAAGGAATGTCAGAAGAAGAGAAGGCAGGCTTCCTAATTAAAAATTCTTCCTGAGACGCAGGGCACATACAAGTACTGGAGGGGAAAAGCACTTTGTTGTCCAAGCTAATGAAATGCTTTTTCATGCTGCTAAACCTTCCTTTGAGTGCACAAATGAAGATCATTTACAACGTTGCCTCCTTCAAGCTGTAGAGAAAGCAGCCAGCTTGTGTCACATAAATCACCAAAGCGCCATTGAATGGCAGCTGTCACTGCTGTCCCACTCCTGACTGCAAACAAAGCTTGAGCCAGTGAGCTCTAGCTGTCAACCAGCTGTGTCCTGAGCCACTGAGCATCCCTGGGATGGGCTGCTGCTGCTGCTGCTGCTTCAGACCCTCCAAAGGGAGCCAGAAACTCTGCCACAGGGCACCAAGGCTGTCATGCACATCACGACAAACAGCAGAGACTTGGCTCACCTGAAAAAAACTGTGCACAGAAAAGCAGAGCCAAACGAGCAGCTGAACATGGGAAATTTGTGCCCCTAGATTCAGGAAAGACTAAATCTAATCCTTAAGACACAGCTTCACTGGTCAGTTGGGTGAGTTGAAACCCTATTTTTAGCCTTCTGCAAGGCCATGATAGATGAAAGTAGAACCTGTGACTTCCAATACTTACCAGAGCTGAGTTACTTTATCCCTGGCTGAGTGACCTGCCAGCAGGACATGGTCAATGCCAGACCTGAGCACACAGGGCCCTTCCAGCACCAGAACAAGCACAGCACCCAGCGCCTAAACTGTACATGAATAGATACCCTTGCTATACTCAGGTGTGAGGGTTCCCATTCCCATTGCTCAGAGAATGCAACACTGAAAAAGAGTGGCAATTCAGCACTGGAGGGGAAAGGAAAGAAGTGGAGAAATATTTTTGAAACTTGGCACAGAAGAACTGAAGTTTCTAAACTAAGGATGTTCTTTCTGCTTCAGCTGTAAAGGGTTTCAAGAATGATGAAATTTGCATTCTTATCTTTATCCCTTTCACTTTCTCCAAACACTCCTAGATGTATAAATATAGAATACACTGCCAACAAGAGCCAGGAGTCTGAATATTTTATGCAGTAAGCAGCAGATGAATTAGCCTTTCCTACAGTTCATCAGAAGTGAAACGTGCTGTGTTATCCCAAGTCTTACCTCGGCTGGAATCTCACGACTGCTTCCTGGCATTTCAAAGCCACAGTCTGTGCATAGTTATTAGCTGAGCATCCAGCCTTCCCCTGCCACTCTGAGAGGCCTGGCAATGCACACTCCAGCTCCTGCACAAAGAGAAACAAAAAGAAAAGCTGAGTAAGCCCTGTCAGTACCAATCCAAGCTTGGCTAAATATTTTGCTTCAGGAAAAAAATGCTGCATGAGACCAGGTGCTGGTTGAGGATCTTAGTTATTTTTTGGTAATAATCTTGAAACAACCGGACAACACAGAAGATAAGAGAGTCTAAAAAAAGTAGTAGGTTATTTCACTGGAAAACAGTTTCTGAAACCAAAGCAGACTGTAACTTTTCTGTTTGTTACTTAAATAACAGATTTCAGCTTCAGAGCTTAGAGGTTCTGTACAAAGAATTCATTTGAAATTTACTGACATGTCAGTAAGATTTTATTACTTGGGAATCATCAAAAAAATCTGGCTTACAAAGGTGAGTGCAGTTAAATATCACTTAAATAAGATATGTAAAATTTAACCATTTGCCTCTTTCCCTTCCCTATCATATGTGTAGCTTTATGAATAGAGTATTACTCTGGGAGGAGGGAAAGGCAGTGAGAGGAAAAAAAGTCACATCACCCAATCTGCTGCACAGAAAATAAAAAAAGGCAATTTAGTCCAAAAAACTGAGTCAAAAAACAGGAATGAGAAAAGTATCCATTCAACTCCAAGCTTTTGAAAACCAGTTGTAGGGCTGTGAAAAGATGTGTTCGGTGCATTTTAATTTCCTTACCTATGAAATGGGTTGCAATATTTCCATTGCACTGCAATGAAATTAAGATCTTTGAAAATGTGATAATCAAAGTGGGACCTTTTTTCTACCTCTTTTTTTAGCTTTTGTAATCAAATATTTTGGTCTAATAGTTTAAAAAATTAAAATACAATTTGCTCTGCAAAACAACAGAGCTCCCTTTCCTGCTAAAGCAATGTACCTGACTTTGCTCCAGAGTCAAAGCTTGGCTGAATGCATGGAAGTCAAAAGTTTGGGTAGGACTCTCCAGATGGGAACTTGCAGGGCAGAGAGAACACAGCAATTCCAGGTGCTTTCTGCCAGATGAAGGGGAAAGCTGAGGACCAGAGCACTGGCAATAAGCCTTTGCTTGCAGGCTTGATGTTAGAGGACTTGGGTGGCTTTGGGTTGTTTCTGTATTTTTTTCTCTTTCATGTCTTTGTTGCTGCTCAAAAATCATGTCATTAGGGTGTTAACAAGTAACAGTAGATTCCTTGATGGAATCTATTTCTAAGGAGCAGTGAAATCCTGATGTGTCACAGGCACTTACAGCAGAGCCCCATCTTCTACTGAGCTTTTGTTTCTTTTCACTAAAGAGGGTGACTTCTACAGTGAAATTGCATCATCATAAACATAAACAGAGTATACCCAGAAACCAAAGCAAAACTTCCAGACTGCCTGATGTGTTCATGTGTTTTTGCAGCTGATTTGTCAATATCAGCTCTGGCTTTTTGATTACTGTGTACTTAAAATCATAATTTTAATGCCATATTATTGGAAGTTCTTTGACATACAAGCAATTTGATCACTTTATTTATACTCAAAACACAAAACTTACTCAGCAGTTTTCAGCATTGTCATCTTTAGGCACTGATTGTCAAGCCACCGTTTTTATAGCCATTTATCTTGATAATAAGACTTTAAAACTGAGTTTTACTGTCTCTGCCTATTAGCTAGGAAGTTTTGTAAATATGCCCCACTACCAATAGGGAGTTCAAGGATGACCCATGCAAGAATCCATACTTGTGACTGTGCACCAAAGGTGAGTGACAGGAGAAAGGATTGGGCAAGGAAAGCAGACTTTCTATTCCTCACCATCTGTTCTCACACTGACTCCCTGGAGTGTGTTCTGGGCATATGCTACCTCACCTCTTGAAGTCAAATAAATCCTAATCAATTTGATTTCCTATAGATGAGTGCTGCAGAATTGCTAAGGAAGCTGATGGAACCATGGAAAAAATGAAACCAAATAGCTGGAATACAGTGGTGCAGTCACATTCCAGCAGCCTCCTCCCTTCCCATACTCTGGAAAGGTTGCAGCTGCCTCCAGAGCTGGGTCCTGCCTCCAGGGAAACAACTGCAGGCAAGATGCAAAGTACAGCTTTACCCTGGTGACATTTTGCCATCTGATAAGTGGTCAAGTGAAGTCACCTCATGCTGCTCTTTTATTACACTTGAGTTTTTTAATCATCAGTGTAAATCTAATAAACTTTTCTTCATGAAGACCAAAGGCACATGACCACAGGGCTCCAATTGTGCCAAAAATATCAGAGGCACAGGAATCACACTTCAGCTGAAAGCCTTGTGAAGCTCAAAAACCCATCTTCCCTCTACTTGATTACAGCTGTCTGTTCCCTCTCAGTGACCTTTCTACAGTGGAAACCCCTTGGATTCTCACAACTAGAAAGGCACACAAAAGTGGTTCCCATCCAAACAGAATTTAATCCTTCCAACACACAGAGCAAACTTATTCATCTTCCAACAGCCTCTTCTAATTTTAAGGGGACAATTCTCTGTAAAAGAAACTTATGGGCTTATAACACATAAGAGAGAATAGCAAAGAGTTCCTTGGCTTATCAGAGATTCTGTCACTGCTCTGGTGTCACTCTTCCTGATGCCACAGAGAAGTCAGGCTGGGGAAATGAGGAGAAAAAGCGCTCTGCCAATAATCCTGGGAAAGCAAGGATGAACAGTTCAATCCTGATGTGCAGTGCATCCTGCTTTTCTTTCATAAATGCATGTGCTCAGAAAGTGCTGCTTGTCAGCTGCTTGGGAGTACATTATTTACCCCACCCAGTGGCTTGGTGGCAAGGGGCTTCACCAAGGAAGGTTGATGCAGTTACAGTATTTCACCACTTCTGTCTCTCCTGATTCAAACCCTTGAGCCATGTGAAAACTATCTGCCTGGCACCATTTTTCCTTCCAGAGGCTGCATACTTAAGTCGTGCTAGTGTTTTATGGCAGTCTAATTATATACTCAAAAAGTTTCCCATTAAAGAATTTCACCATTTCCAGTTAATCCCTGGGGCCATGTAAAATGCCACAGTGCAGCAAGTCTCTGCTGTGCTGGCTTTCATTGGGTGAGAGGTACAGGCAGGACACACACAGGAGGCTTGGAAGAGGCTGAAAAAGCAACAGGTGACCTCTGAGACAGACCTTGCCCCATTTACTGCTTCTCCATGACTCTTCTTCCTGATCTGCCTCCACTTGCTCTTCACAGGGCAAAATTCTCATCATTTTTTCTGTTCAGCTGATAAACATGCCCACCTCATCTCCCTGCAGGTTAAATAATATTTCCTAGGAATGCAGTGCAGTGGCAAAAAACTTCCCAGTTGTTGCTTATTTCTGGATCAGCTCCAGAAGAACAGGCAGGAATTTTAGGGCAAGGGTTTGATGTTGATATTCCAAAAGAGACTGTGATAATACCATTTACCATTTGGTTTTCATTTTCCTTCAGGGATTCAAAAGGACAGTTCTCACTTAGAAGGTAAAACATTCTGTCTAAAATTATGAAATCCCATTCTAAACTTGGTCCAAAATAATTCCTAGTCTATGATAGGTTTGAAGTACTGCAGGAAGAGCTCTGCAAATTTATATCCACAAACAAGAAGGGAGGAGAGACAAAAAGTAGCCAAATACACTATACAACCAAGATATGGAAGTACAGACATCTGTAATTGTGTATGCACAATTTTATGTAAATACAGCCATCTGTATTTGCAGATGTCAGGCCTTGTGCCTAATGCAGACCAACAAATCTACCAACATTAATATTAACTATCTTGGATATGAGGATATTTCCAGCAGAGGGGTTCAATCTGCTCCAGAGCTCAACCCCTTACACTGCACATCCAACATGACTTGGGAAGCACCAGGGAAGAACAGAGGCATTTTCAGCAGCTGCTGAGAGGTAGAATTCTGGAGTCAACCGAGCAAATGTACCACCAGAGACAGCAGCAGAAGTTTCCTCATTTCTAGTCTTCCTTAGCACCTTCTACAAAATTTGCAGTTCTGCTCCCCCCAGCTCAACCTAGGAAGATGGTGGGGGATAGCACCGCTACCGGTATGCTACTGCACTGCTGTGGTCTTACTATTTAAATAGGAGAAAAACAGAAATTTAGATGAAGGAAAACAGTGAAATCCCTCTATTTGTAGCCAAAATACCAGTAAAGGAGATCGTGGATCAAATAAACAAAACAGAAACTGTCTAAATAAATATTTGCACATCTTCAGCTATGCTCTCCACTCACTTCTGAAAGCAGTGGCAGCACAACCCTCTCTGCAATTCCCTAGCAGAAAGAAACTGTTATTACAGGAGGGTTGCAGACTGCAGGTCCCTGGAAATCAGGGTGGATTACTGTGGGGTCTCAAATCACACCATGAATTACCAGGGAGTCCCTCTTTGCATTTCAAAACTTGCTTAGGCATTGTGCCACAAGCCTCCCCTTGGTAGGTTTAATCCTTTACCTGATTTTCCTCATGGCTTTTTCCATTTTCTAGCTTTGCAATAGGCTTAGGTTTCCTCAGCTTTAAGTTGCCCATTTCAGGCTTTAGAGTGCAGTCAGTTAAAACCTGCTGCTTGTGCTGCTGGGTGTCTTGCAAAGGCAGCTGCCTTTCCTCTAAGACAGCAGAGTTGTCTGGGTAATTTTCTTTGTTATCATCGTCTCTGTAAAGAAAATAAAATTGAAATGTATCAGGCAGGATTTCAGACATCTGTCAAAACATTATGAAGGAAGAAGAGCAACAAGTTCTTAGCTATTTATGGCATATAGCTTTTACTTAATGTAGTGGTCTACACATCAGTTATGGATCTAAGTTAGCATTATTACACACTCAACTGTGGAGCTACTTAAACGCTAGGTTTAGTGGCACTCTTGGGCTTCAGACCTACAGCTCCCATTCCCCAAATAAAATCTGAAACTCTCTTTTTCATGCAGAAGACTTCCCTCACCCCATGACTCACAGTAACCTCACAAAAATATCATCACAGACAATAATTCCTCTCAACAGCACACTTCCCTTCTGTTGGTCTCTGCCTTTGAGGGCCATTGCACAGAAGGAAGGAGGAAGCCACTCAAAGAAAGGTCTGAACAGCCAGGGATGTGTTTGCAGAAAATATCCTCCTGTGTAAAGAGACATGTGGTGGCTTAAACATACACCTTTACTCATGGATGCTTAATCTGGGACCTGGGACAGACATTTTCAATCCCCACCCAGACTACAATGTGCAAGCTCTCTCCAAGGAGACCTTGCTAGTGTCACTGGCACCCAGTGCCTCCAGCCTTAGCCTGCTCTCACGCCTCCCATGAGGAGCACCTCTGCGGCACCACCAAGCCACCACGGCACAGGGGGCAGGGATGCCTCAGGAGCTGGCAGTGGCATTGCTGCTCCAAAATCCCTGGCTGGAGTTGGTGTTCAGCTGGGATTTCTGATGTTAGCTCCAGCTGGCAGCATCCTGATGGTTAGCTGGGAGATGACCTCTCTCCTGGTGTGAAACTTCCACGGCTGAGGGAGTCAAGGGCTATTTGAATTAAATCCCCCTGAGATTCATTTATTTTTTTCCAGAAAGCATAACTTGCTAGTTCAATGTTTTCTCCTAAGGATTTTGAGCTGCCAAACTAACTTTCCATCTGTGGCCCATCAGCATCCAGATGGATGCTTGCAGGGTGCCTGTGGAGTTGAGCACAATTGCTGCTCGTGCCTTCTGCAAGTGTGCTCCACGGCAGTTGTTATGGTTACAGCTTCATAGCCCATGGGCACCCTGACAATGTGCACCAGTGCTGCTAATTTTAAGGTATCCTCTGATTTTAAGATCTTGCTGAAAGGTTAAATTGCATACCCTAGCAATCAATATGGACTAACAGCCATGAGAGAGGCATGCCTCAAGAATACTTCAGTTAAATTACAGCTTAAAGGATTTCTTTTTCCCCGGCACACTCAGCGATGAGCATATCCTTGCACAGTTGCAAAACTCTGCTTACTAGTGCTTTGGACCAGCTGCTGTACAGTAAAATTCAGTGTATAAGCACCACAGCTGCATCTGAATAACAGGAGTGTGATGTGAAGTTAAGAATACAGACCATAACATATCTACATATATAATAGCAACAGTAAATAATCTTCATATTGATCACCCAAAAGCGCACAAGATCAATACGTAATTTCCCAGAAATTACTAACAGCTTTTGCACGTAAAACCCCAGAAATTCTGCACTCCCTTGAGAATAAAGGCTTCTTTCTAATGGTTTAACAGAGGCAGTCACAGCTTCACTTGCTGCCAATGGGTTTCAGACAAAGTTTACAGGAGAGTACCTGGGACTGGAGCTGCCTGCTTGATCCTCATGCACAGAGTCTGAATACCCGTCACACCTTGAAAATGAACACAAAATAATTACTGGCTCTCTGCCAGCTGCAGAAACTTAGCTTTTAATAACATTGCAGTGCAGCTCAAACTATAAACTCATTTCTTCTTCTCCTCACACTTTAGTCAGGGTCATTTAATTCCACAACTGCTCCATGATAGTCCAAATCTTAGAGGAAGAAGAGGATTTGAGATGTTGAGTGTGCACAATTTGGAATATAATTTTCAGACAAATGGAAATAATTACAATAATTACAGATGTTACCATAAAAATAGCAGGAAAATTACAAGAAACTCTATATTCTAATTGCTTATAGTATGCTTCACATTAACCTCAAAAATAATTAGACACAACTAAGGATGTTTTTCTCACAAACTCACAAAAATAACTATGATAGACCAGTCACCCTTTATGCAGAAGGGAAAAGAATCCCTAACTAAATGATGAAGTGAGAGTTAGTCTTAAAAAGTGAACTAGCAGTATTTTTTAAGATGCCTGAACAATCATAATCAATTACTTCCTTTAAGTTACAAACTAAAGAATTGTCCCAAGGCTGCCTAATCAGAGAAGTCTAGATAAATATGCTAAACCACAACCACTGAGAGATGAACGTGACACTATGGCTGCATTGCTGAACTTTGCAGGATGATTTAACCTGCAATAGCCCACGGACAGCCTTCCTTCAGATAAACATGCATCCATAAGCATGCACTCCCAAAATATGCAAATGCAGAGCCTGCTATTGCTGGGGTAAAGTCAGGGCCCTCTCCTCACCCTTAGTTCATACTCACGGGGCACAGACACTAAGGAGGCCTGGATCCCTTGAAGTTTTCTGGCAGAGGAATCTCTTCATTATGGGGGAAGCAGCCTGTACCTCTGCTGACTTGTTAAATTTTGAGAAGAACTGCCCCACTTAGAAGAGAGTACATTAAGTGACACATTCAAAGCTCTGCATTGCAACTTGATGGCAAGGGTTTAATATGCTCCTCTTCTCCACCAGCCTTCTGCTGGTGTCTATATCAAAGTCAGACTGCAGCAGAAAATATTTAAAGGGCCACTCAAGTGTTTACACTTCCTGAATACATCAGCATATGCATGAAAGCATTTGCTGCCCACAACTGGAGTAGAGAACTACAGTGGCAGATCACCCTGGTCACACAATACTTCTGCAATGAGTGCAGCTTTCCCCACATGGCAGAATGGGATGATGGATGGAAGACAGGGCTTGATATCCAAAATGGAAAAATTCACTGTAGAAATCTGGCTGCCTCTGGGTGCCAGTCACACCTTCCCCTCTGGCCAATACCTGACTGCCTCACAGGAAGCAGCAAGGGGTGGCACAGGACACACTGGGGGTTTGAATAAGGAAGCCCAGTGTGAAAGGAACCAGGAACCTGCCTGTAGAACTAGAAGGAATATTTCAGAGAGACAAAACAACAGAAAGAAAATGTATTGTGAGGAGACAGTACCAAGGTCAGAGCTGGATGGACAGAGCTCCCAGCACAGATGCAGGAGAAGGAAGAGGTGCCACCAGGTGGGGTGTGCACCACTGGCCAAGCCACGGTCAGCAAAGTCCAGGCACCCCCTAAAGGAACAAATTTTCCCTCCTGGGTGTGCCTCAGAGAGAGGAGGTGGGAGGAAGCAGCTCTGCCACCAGTTTTGCTCCCTCTTCTCTCATCAGTCACCTCACTTGGCAGCCTCCTGAAAGACCACCTTGGCAATGGGGAGCACTCTCTGGAGGGACAATGGATGGCTGAGCACAAGTGCAGTGGCCAAGCCAAGTCCAGTTAAGGAGCACTCTCCTTAACTGGGGGAGCTGGGCTGGCTGTAAGGAGGTGATCTCGAGAGGCAGAGCTCCTAACTCAGCACCCAGCAGCTGATAGAAGTCATAAAATAAGACACAACTTATAAACACAAGTGTGTGTGACAAAATGTATTTGAGTAACTGGATGGCAGCAGATAGGAAAGATAAGCAATAATTAGTCAGAGAATACAATGACCATCATGAAATTTAAAAGATCCTGAGGAAGTTCAGAAGCAATACACTCCAAAATTTCCTACCAAAATTTTTGTCCGTGCAAAAATAAATAATAACCAGGAGGCTGAGAGCTCACTCACGCAGGACAGTGTTTGAGGCTAGGACCATAGCAGGACCTTTAAAAGATGAATTTGTGATATAATGGTAATATCCATCATTAAAGCATGGAGTGTTTTTACCTTGATTTCTTAAATAAATGTGTCTTCTGTGTTCATGCCACTTGCCTGCACATATCAAAACAAACATGCACACCTTCCTTTCCTCTCATCAGTACCTTGTAAATCTTGTTGTTTATCTTTACCTGTGTTTAATAGATAGAGTGATATTCAAGAGTTTGGGACAATTTTTGATAATTTGTGGATGTGTAGCAGAGAGACAGAGAGACTTTTCACCAACAAAAAACTGTAGCAGCATCTTCCTCACTCCTAAACCAACAGAGAATGTGCCACAACAGCTTCAGGTCAGAAATCCAAATGGGTTGAGGCTTACATTGGGTAGGAGCTATCTTTTAACAAAAGCAGTGGTGTGAATCCTCTCCCTTCAGTGCCCAATCCAGCTACTGACCGATGGATATCTCTTATGCGTACATCCATTACTGATGTTATGGCATGGGCCAGAGTCAGGTCACCGACGGGATCCCAGCCTGGATGGAGTGCTGCTCTGACTCTGGTTAGTATGTCTATGTGTTTATTCCAGGGTCTCTGGGT
>JAYDZK010000271.1:5519837-5553521 GCA_034509185.1 Euphonia xanthogaster | reverse complement strand
AAGGGATTCTATCAAAAAAAAAAAAAAAAAAAAAAAAAATCTGGCAGAATGGACAGTTCAAGTAGGAAAAGGTTATTAAGCTAACAGCAAGCAGTAGATGAAACCATTCCTGTGAAAGGAATATGCTGCTGTGCTCCTGCAACAAAATGTTTCTGACCTGATATAATACATCCAGCAGGGTCAGCTCAGGATATTGCAAACTGCTGGGTTTGAGGCAGCAGTGGAATTCCCCCTCCAACAACACCCCTCAAATCCAGTGAACAACACTCTCGGATCATCCTGAAATCTTACAGCAGAAAAAAAAAATAAAAATCCAACCAACAAAGAATCTCACTGCTGCATAGCAGAGCTGGGGTTTTGTTGTTGTTGCACTCCTGTTTGTGACAAAGGCGTCTCTGAGATGCCAGCATCAAGCGGAGCAGGGATAAAGAGAGGCACCTCCTCCTCCTCCTCCCCGCAGCAGCAGCTTGTGCCTATGCGTGGTGTTGACACACATTTCCCAGGCAGCAGTGGCAGCCAGGAATCACAGCCTGACAATCGCTTTCCTTTACCAGCAGCACTGAGAGTGCATCACATCTTCCCCCATCCCAGCCTGCCTACCTCTCACACACACTGCCTGCTCTGCTCTTAGATTTGTGCATATATACCCATGTGGATAATGGCATGAGTTACCTGGGGATCAGAACATCACAGCCAGTCTGCAGGGACCTCTGCCCTGCAGAGAGGACATTTTGTGAGAGAAGGATGAGCAGAAAAACTAAATGTAATGGTTAGTAATTGAATCCTGCCTTAAAACTGAAATTTCAAGTTTTTTCTCCTCCTGTTTCCAGTTCTGTTGCTCTGACCATACAAATACGAAGTTCTTTATTGCTGTTCTACTTGCAGGACAGCAACTGATCAAAGGTATTCTTCTAGATGTTGTGAGAAGTAAGAGCTTAATTTACATGCTCAATTAGTGGAGTGCCATTAAAAATAAGTGATTTGATTTTTAAGGAATATATTCCAGAATGCTTAAGTGAATGCTTGACGCTTCATTTGGAACAGTTAGACTGGGTTCTCAGCTAGCACTTCAAGTGTGTCAGGGAGGAATCACTACATTTTATCACAAAATCCCACTGATAAGCATCACAGCTTGGCTAGAGTAGAAATTAAAGGATTGGGTACCTACACACACCCCACAAGATAGGGAGCTCTTGCAAACATGACTTCTCCATCTGTGGGTGCACAAGTCAAGGTCTAATTCTCTGTGAATTCATTCCCCATGCGAACACACTGCAGTGCTTTGATGTTATTCCTGGGAAGATACCAGGACTGAAGATCCTTTTGTAAGGCAGGGGTGCTTTGGACTGAGGCCAAGTTTAAAGCACCATCACTTTCCTGATGTTTGTCTGGACTTTGGTGCAGAACAGCAATTGCTACATCTCCTTTAGGGAAGCACTTCACATTGCAGCTCGCTCCCAAACCTGCACTAGTTTTAAAGATAACACTGATCAGTGTAAGTGCAGAGTCTCTTCCTGTAAGATGGTGAAACCATTCAACAAAATGAAATTTCATGTAAAACAGGCATAATAATAACACATGCACATAAGCAAAGGTCAGGCAAACTCAGGAGCCTGTTTCAGAGCAATGTCCCAGTCAGATAAATGGAGCCACTCTTCTTCTGGGGAATACAAGAGGGGAACTACAGTAGACTCACAGTAAGATTTCTTCTTTTACCAGATGAAAGTAATTTTTCTTTAGGGGCAACCACTCATTTCAACAGCAATGTTGGCTTGGGGCCTCTTGGCTGACCCCAGCTCCTTCCGCCTGCTCCCCATCCATGTGCTGGGGGTGAGACCAGAGCAGGCAAAGAGCCTCTGCCCTCACAAAGGAGAGCCAAAGGTGCTTGAACCTGCATCTCTGCTTCCTTCTCAGTTCCAGGCATGGAGAAAACCTAAAACTGCTGTTACCTCCTTATTTTCAATAGTGACATGCAAGCCAGTTAGGTCCATAATGCTGTAGGACATCACCCTTTGGCACACTGAAATTCTCAGGGCCAGATGTATTGGATCACCACATTCAGATGACATGCCAGGCTTCTCATTGTCCTGAAGCATCAAAGAAAATAAAGCTACACCTATGTGTGAAGTAAGCTTTGAACTTCCCCACTGAATAACAGATAAACTTTATAAGGACTTTTTATCTGGAATTCGTTAGAATATGTATTTCTGAAATTCTGAAAATGAAGGTTTTTAAATCAGTTTTTCCTTTTTTCTTCTGAACAGTTTCAGTGATTCATATTTTTGCAAATCCTATGTCTAGGAAAAGACACTTTCTCTGCAGAAAATCTTCCTATTTTATACCCAGTTTTGTTCTTACCCTCTTTTGCCAACATAAACATCACATGACAGCTCTTAGCTGACAACAACAATGCCAGAGATCCCCAAATCAAACATCTACATACATTTTGGAGATACCAAGACTCAGAAATATGTTGCTATTCATTTCTGGAAGTTTGACTATTTTGCCTATTTATGGCTGACAAATAGATTGGCATGGAAATTCCATTCTTTATTTGGTTTGTACCATCAGGAGAATTACTGCTGGGTCAGGAAGGAGGATGAAACAGGAGTCACAACATCCAGCTTGGTTTTACATGCAAAAGAGACACATATTCAAAATAAATTATATGTTCATAAGCTCAACATTAGCTGGCAGTGAGTGCCTTACAAAGGCAGTGTAAGTCTGCAAAAGAAGAGAGAGGTAGTGAGGCAAAAGTGAGCAGGAATAGTTCTGAATTCAGCAGAACAGGAGAACAACAATCAAAATGTCACAAAAAAGAAGGAGCAATAGTGAAGCTCTCCAAGCTGCAGTTGCCTAAAAAGTCACACACCCCCCACACCCACATCCCTGCAGGCTTTGTGGATCTTTGGGTTCACCTGCAGAACAGAGCCTTCGCCTTAATTTCCTGAATTTGCTCATTGCTGTGTTGCACTAAAGGGACACTCGTCCCCTCGTGGCAAAGAGCGCTTCTCGTCTTTTACCGCGTCCATGCGAGTCCCTTTGGCCCAGAGCCCAGAGCAAGCCGGGTCGGACCAACATGAGGCTCAGGAACCAAACGGATTACTGCAGCTCATCTCACTAAATAATTGTTTTCTTTTCAGGATGTTTCTGACTCAGACAAATGATGAGGCCTTTCAACCCTAACTACAGAATAATGAAGAATTTGCACTGGGAAATAAACTGTATTTTAAAGGGGAAATTACACATTTACAAAGAGCTCTAAGCTCTCTAAGGTTCTGGGGAAGTTACTATTTTGCATGTAATATCTACTACCTAATGAAAAACTCAGTGCAGGCTACAGGGTGTGATCAGCATTTATTGCTAGTCTATTTTCTTCATTATTATTTGTTATTCCACAGAGTCCAAAGTGCCTGTGCTGGAACGGCTGCATCAAAGGCAATTATGTTTTGCAGTGCAGTCAGGCCATACAAGGGAGCTGCCCTGGGCCCCATGGAAGGATGTGAGAGGCACAGTGTGACCCTCACACTGCAAGATGAGGAGCCCAGGGCAACACCCTCCAGCTCGGGGAAGAAGTTAGTCATGTTCCACTACCCAAATAAAGGGAAACTTGGAATGTACTCCCCACTACTGTCTCTCTGGATGAAGTCAAGTCATCCCTGCCAGACCTGGCTGAGCTCAGAGACTCATAAAAATACTGAGCAAATTTGTTTTTCTTGGAGCATGTACGTTCCTGCCAAGAAACAATACCCTGAAGTGCTCCAGCCATCCTTCACCTCCCTCTCTAGCTGTACCCACAAGGAGGTGCACTGAGTCCCCCCTGTTGCATGCACAGAGTTTGCTGCCACAAACACCTTCAGCTGCCCTGCTCTGAGGAACTGCTAAATATGCTTCCTTGGCAGGTCGCACTGCTACTTCTGAGGCCACCCTTCTGACTTTTCTTTAGGCAGTAAAGCACTAACTCATTTCTGACTTTAGCAAGTCTGTTGTCTTCCCACACACAGGAATTTCTTGAGCAGTAAAGGCAGGAATCATTCTGCAGCAAAACGTTAGCACTGGGGATGGCTCCAGCGCCTTGCCCTTTCTTCAGAAGTGATCCTGCAGGATAATTCTGCTGTTTTCCAATCTGTAAGGCATAAACCAAGGAGCTGCCATGTGAGAGAGGAGTCACACGCTCTCTCCCGTAGTGATAAATACTGAGTGCTACATGCTGCAGCTCAAAATATTCATGTGTTCACCAACTTGCTTTCTTGATGAGCAGCCTGCCTTTTTATGGGCAAGATTCTCCAAGACATCAGCAAACATCTCAGGAGAAATTAAACTAAAATACAGCAGTTATGTGTAGGAGCTGGCTGGTGAGCACTCAGTCCAGCTTCTACATCTTTGGCTTTCCCTGTGACCTAATTAGGACATCATCTGAGAAGGGAACCTGGGGGAAACAGCACTCAGCTGGTCTTGCTGTGTGTCTCAAAATGAACTGACAGACTCATGCAGGAAGAGACTCCAGCTGAGCATAGGTGTAGACACAGGTATCATAATCCAGTCCAGGGAAATTCCATAACGTGCCTTTCTTTTGTGTTGGGTAAAACTTGGTGCACCTGCACAGACCTTCAGGGCATGAACATATTTTCTGAAGATATTTCAGTGTCCAATCAAACTGCACATAATTCCTGGCTCAAGCCTTTTAAGCAGTAGGCCCATGAACCCCATACACACTCCCATAGTACATCCAAGTTTGCACTGGATGGAGCACATCTACCCTGTAGCTCAAAAGGCACAGATCCCTGCTCTTTTAAAGGGAAAAATATCATGGAGCTACAGAATTTTGTGCAGTTTGTGGACCACTACAGTCCCATAGCTTGATCACATTTCTGCAGCCCAGGTGCACATACCTGAGTAAGCACCAGCAGTGGCAGTGGGAGAGCTGCCACCAGCACAGGGAATTGCTGGAGCAGGGAGCTCCAAGCTCTGCTGGAAGGCCACACCACTCCTGGTGCCCTGCTGAAACAGCATCAGCTGACTGCATACAGGCCTCTGGTCTGAGGAAGAACGCTAAGCTGCAAATACAAAACCATGCCTCTAATTTTGTTATTAAAGAACAAGTTGTTTCATGGAGTCCCATCAGCTCTGCTGAAAATCTCTGTAGAGATGCCCAAGAGTCATCATCCAGCACTCCCAGGGCTGCATGATGAGCCCAGCTGTACCAGCCCAAGCGGTACTACTGACTGAGCTCCTACTGAGCTGCAGTGATGCTCTGCAGATCATTTAATACCATCACAGATGACAAAACTGTTTCCAGCAGGTTTACACCATAGTCAGGCTAGGCTCAGCACTAATGCATAACCAGTTTTTACTCTCAATAGTGCAAGATGAGGAAAAATATACACATACCTTTAATTTTTATGTTCTTTCCAAACATCTAATCATAGAATCATATACCTGAAAGGCTTCAATATTTGGCTTTTTCACTTCTGCCTGTAGCAGTGCACTGACCTATGAGACATTTTGCAGGTCTTGCTCAATCTCCTTCATGTAACTGGCAGACCAGTCCATACTACCTTTCAACACCTGTAGCTTTATCTCCCAGCAGCAGAGAAGCCAGAATGATATAAAACAAAATCAATACCAGTCTAGAGAGCATGTATCAAAACCAACCTAAAGCAATTGCTGTCTAATTTCAGAGCTCATTCTCAGTGACATACAGAAGCACCTCTTTAATTAGCATTGTCCAAGAGTTCCATTACCAGCAATTGTGTGTTTTCAGAGGACTCCCAGCCTTCCCCCCAAGCATCACTGTGCACCACGTGGCACTCCCTGATTAGTCCTACTGATATCTGAGGACAGGCCAGGTAACCTCAAAAACAGATTTGCCATGAATCCTCTCATGCCTCTTTCTAGTTTACAAAACCTGTGATTGGGTATTTCTACCATCTGACCACCAGCAGAAAACACCCACAGGCTGCTCTCAGAGGGCTGAGCAGCTGTACCAGGGGGCCATGCAAAGCTTTGCTAATTACACCACCCAAGGATGCTGCCCGCAGTATTTATAGCCCAGTAGAACTGATCCCTGTGACCACATGTGCCTGAATTTTGGTTATGAAGACAGACTCTCCAAGCTCCTGAATATTTTCTTTCTCAAGAGCTTACTTTCTATTTTCTATTTCTATTGCACTGCAGGAAAATCTGATACAGACAGATTATCAACTATTAATGTATAAACTAACCCAGGACATGAAATTTAAAATTACACCATTATGTGAAGTTTATAAGACTTAACAACTACTTTATGCATTTAGATCACATTCAGAGAACTCTGAATAATCACTACTGTTTGTGTGACTGAAGTTGAGAAAGAGAATAGCAATAAATGCAGTTACAAAAGTATAACCTGGAACTTAAGTCTCCTGTGCCATAGTAAATAACCAGAACTGCTTTTCTTTTGGAAACAAAAGGAAATACAGACAGTAACACATGTATGCTTAGCAGTGGATTTAGATTTACTCTGCATTACTCTGAACACATGAAATGTCTGCAAACCTAAAGATAATATTCCTTCCTACATTAAAAACAGGGAAAAGCAAGGAGTCTCCATGTGCACACATCAGATACAACTGTGCAAGACATGGGATCCCTCAGAGAACTTTTTAACCCCATTCACTGCAGTCAGTTTCTATACATATAAATCTTGTTACTCTTCTGCCAAGTGCTTATTTATTTCAGGGGCTAGTATGATCAGAGAAGAAGCTGATGTCATCTAGTCAAAATTGATGTAATGTGTTTATTTATATGCTCCTTTCTGAACTTACATCAATAAATATAAACCCAAGAAAGATCCAGCTTCTCACAGGCCCTTCTGGAGCCCATTCTGAGCCATGGAAAAAATCCTACAAAGAACTCCATGTTGTTATCTTATTCCTGGCTGTCAATTCAGACATAATATTTCTTCCCAGCTATCTTAATCTTATAGAAAGGAAAAGCTGTCCACATGTCAGAAAAGAAAAGAATGTGGTGAATAAAAGAAAGAAAGCTCACATTGGGGAATATAACAGGAAGGCACAAGCAAAATCCAGAATAAATCCAGCAAATGTAAGCAAGCAGTCCCAATGTAAAACATAGTCATGGTGGGCAGCTGAGGGAGACCTTCTGGGCATTAACTCATCCATTTTTGTGGAGGTTTATAAAGCTTCAGTTGCTCATTCTCATTTCTGCCATGAAAAGTCCATAGTAACAAATCCTACTTTTTTTTTTTCCCAAGTTGTCTTCTGAATTACTACTCACTAAATGTGTAGCCAGTGACGTTTGAAACCCACTGATTCAGGCCATTAACTTTTCTAATATCATGATCCATTGGCATCAGAAACATCAGAAACATCTCATCAGTTATATTCCCCTGCACTTGTATTTCATTGAAATGCTGTGAATAAGCCACCAAATATTAGCAGCCACAGTCAGTGGTCAATTCCTGCTCAGCTTCCACCTTGCTGTTTTAATTTCTTCTGCTAGCAAATAGTCCTCCTCTGTTTGGCTTCTATTTCTATGCAGGCTCATGATCTGTGATTGTGTCCCAACATGTGCTATTTTAATTTACCAGCACAATCCACAGCTCCTCAGCACAGATATAAGTTTGTTCTTCCAAAGTCTGAGAATATTTTTAGCTTTCTATACCTTTTGGGTTGCTTTGGTTGTATTGGATTTGGTTTTGGTTTGGTTTTTTGGTTTTTTTTGTTTTTTTTTTTTCCCAGTAACTGTTTCTTTTATATTGAGGGGAAGACAGAGAAAACTGTATTTCACCCAAATGTCCATTCTCAGCACAGTGTCTTGCAACACAATAAAACAGCCAGGACTGGTCACAACACTCTGTAGAAACTAAAGAATACAATCCTGTTACATGATTTTCAACTTCGTGGCATCAAATCAGAACCCTACAGAAAATATAAGAAAATGGCACATGTCATAAAGCATAAATGTCTTATACACATATTGAAATTTATTTTCTCATTAGAAGAGAAGACTTGGAAGGATTTTCTTTTGCACAGTGGTACTTTGGGGAGGAGAGGAACCTGTGGTAGTCACTGGAACAAGGACCAAATTTCTTTACAAAGCTGAGGAAATATCCACATAACCACACACCATCTGTGCTCTTGCCTTTTTATTCTCCTGCTGCACTCCTCCTGCTTAATGTGTGTGTGTGTTTACCTTGTGGGCTGGCTTGGCTGCCTGGCTCAGGGTGTCCTGAGGCAGCACTGAGCCCAAGCCTGTGTGCAGATATGCCCTGTGCCAGGGCCACCAGGACATCTCCTCTCCTTAGGGAATGAGTCTGTTGCCCCTGACACCAGGATCTGAGCCCTGGCATAGCCAGGCCTCAGGTGATTTACCATCTATGGTACCACAAAGAGGTTCTAACAACAGCCAATTATCTTCATGGGTATAAGTTCAGTACTTGCTTCCAACTCCTACGAGGAGATGCTCTTCCAAGGACCGGGACAAACCTCACTGAACAAGACTTTGCAGAAGAGCTTTCTTCTCCTGGCTCAGAGCACCTCACAGAGGTCTCCACAGTCAGCTCTCTGAAGTGTGGTAGCACACAGAGGGCAGCACTCAGCCCTTCGGTTGTGCATTCCCTATTCTCCTTTCCAGTACATTGTTTGTTTGAATATGTTCTCATCCCACGTTTACAACAGATTTTAAGGTTCAAAAAGAATCTGAAAGCAGTAATTTTCTCTGGGAAGACCTTGTGCCCCTTTACAATAGCTGCTGACACTGAACAAATGACCTCCTTCACATAAATTTAGTCCCAATGCAAACTATTTGTGGCTCGGATATTTCCTGTATGGATCTGCTGAAAGGGAGCAGAACCATGTGGGAAAGAAATTGATGCAGAATGCAGCTTTACCACTTTGCTATCTATTGCAGAAGGGCAGTGTACATTACTTCTCCCTTTTGAAGCATTTAAATCCTTTGTTGCAAAGCACAACGAGTGCTCTTAATGACATGATCACATTTTCTATCTTACGTCCCCTGACCCTTTGATAAACTAGAGAAAATTGGTTTCAGTTTTATACTACTCAGAGAGTTGTAAATATAGGAAAGACACTTTCATTCTAATTTTAATGATATTTTCTGTCTAGCAGTTCTGCAGCATCAATCAGAAAGATACCCATCACAGAAAAATGTTCTATTTCTAGGTGAGCTATCCATTTTTAGAGAGAATTAGAGTCTTTATAAAATTTTTCAGAAGCAGAGCCAGTGAAAAACAATAACTAATGCTTTAAAACCTGACTTTAATATATTTCCTTTTTCTTTTAAGGTTACGAGGAAAGGACATCTTGTCTTTATATTAACAAAAATGCTGACAGTACTTATTAAAAAAGAGCAATGAATACTGTAGTCTAAATGTAGGCATATTCAGGAATATTCAGAGCTACAGTATCTTCCCTCTCATTGCTGAAGCTTGAAGAAGTGCATCCTACACTTTCTAACCCAAATCCAGGCTCTCAAACCCACATTTAAGCACCTACACATTTTCAGACTATTTTTAGGTAGCCACCAAGCTGAAAGCCCTTGGCCAGTACACACACTGCTAATTCAGTGTCTGGGATGATGGTTGTAAAGGCTCTGGGATTATGCCTAACACTACAGCTGTGTTGATGCATGCTCTCTACAAATACAGAAAAAAAATCCTCCAACACACCCAAACTCAGCTCCAACAGTTATTGAGCTCAGGACATATTTGTTCTTCTCTCCCACCCCCTCTTTTTTCCTGTGCCTCACAGATCTTGTCAGCTCTCATTAACTGCCCCAAAGTTCCTGCCTCAGCCCCTGTGGGTGCACAGGGGATAAGGCCAGCCAGGATAACTCTGGGTGTTTTCTACCAGCCCCACAGAGGTGGTGCCTGTCACGGGCTGGTAGTGAGGGCCCTTGCTCTCTTTTCTCTCCCCTCAACACAACACTTGGCAGATTTCACATCACTTGTATCATGCAACCAGCCACTCAAGTGTTTTGAGAGAATGGGCTGAAAAATAACTTTAGAAGCTGCCCAATGGGTAAGTGTGTTCAGGCAGAGCAGGCAAAAGCCATTCTCCAAAGCAGTACAGTTCTTACCACAGCATTACTCATAGCTGCGTGGAGAAACAGGAAAACCTGATCATCTATAGCCACCAAAAAGTGAGCATGACTCAACTGGAGTGACTCACAGTTCTGACTAACCTGTTTAACAGCTCTTTTTAAAAAGAACTACTTTTGAAATAATTCCTGTGTGTTTCTTCCTCAATTGCTTTCCACTGCACAGTCTTAAAGTGATTGCCAAAACACAACCACAGTGCAGACCTAAGCAAACTACAATGAGGTATAAATGTATCTTCAAGCCTTAAATAAAGCATCTAGTTAATAAGTGTTAGGCAGATGCATTTGTCTAGAACCTAGCAGATTATTTCTTAGTCAAACACAAGGCAAATCCGGCTGAATGCCAGGCTGGGAGGATGGAGGGTTGAGTCATGCTCTGCCAAGTGCCTGTATCCAGCCTGCAGGTGCACTGCACTCCTCACATTCCTGCTCTGTGCAGTGAATTTTCAGCAAAATAAAAAAGTAGCTGAGTCCTCTCCCAGAAGAAAATGCAGCTGGAGTCAGGAACAGCAATGCTTTCAAGGAGAACTTGAGGAACAGTCACCTCCCAGCATAAAGCAGTTTGCATTTTTAAATCAATAGGGATATTGTAATAGAGATAGAAGTTAGAGTTCGTTATTAGCCCACTCGTCAATACAGGGTAAATATTCCTCCTTATGAACCATTACAATGAATCCTCACTATCAAAAATGTTTATAAAATCTACTACACTTTCAATCTGTAATGCAGAGTAGACAAATTAATTTATTAATAGCCCATTCTTATAAATAGTCATATGTCAAACAGCAAACAGGCAGGAGAAAAGTAACCAAATGAAGCCCATTCTCCAAGTGCATCATTAAAGACAGGGGTTTTCTAAATTCACCAGTTACCACAAAGTGTCTTGTCAGCCTCTGCAGCAAATGAGACTCATATCCACTCAAAGGAGACAGAACTAACTAAAAAGGCTGGGAAATCAGCTGAAGAGACATGCAGAAATTGCCCCTTATATGGTGCTGTAATTCATCTGGTATTCTACTCTGTCTCTTGGAGAGTCTGCAGAGATCCCACATTTCAAAATTTCACTTAACATCTAAGACTACACATGCAATAAATCATCCATGTAACATTCCTCAAGAGTCACTAAGCAGTTTTATCTGGCATTGCCACTAATGGAAAAGAGGATTAATGGGCTTTGCTATTATTTATTACCCTCCACTTGACTATAGAAAATCCAGTTGTTTCCCCCAAAATGCGGCTGAATGCCTTGACCCAAATCCCTACTTACAGCCTTAGGTAACAACAAACAGAAATGTTGTCATTTCAAGGGTTACACAGTAACCAAGGACAGATTAAATTTAATCCATACTGAAAGTACAATTTGATTGATGCATGGATTGGCTGACAAGTGCTGAGGACCAGTCAAACCTCTCTTTCTGCTGTCTGGAAGAAAGTTTCCATGCCATTTTTTTCAGAAAATGTTTACTTATGTGTGCTGATGAACTCCTGGTTTTCCACTGTCCTCATCATCCTCACTCCCTTGCTTGTGCAGTGTATACTTTTAAACAGATCTGGAACTGTTCCACACTCAAAAGTATGATTAAGTGATTACAAGTAATGCAGCAGTCATTGTAATAAACCATGTAATCCACCTTCAGGAGTTTCATCTGGTGCATCAAAGCTGCAGAGCCTCTGTGTATAACAAATATGCCAATGCACAAATATTCAAATATGTTTGATTCACAGCAATATAAGACTATAAAGCATTTCCCTCAGTTTATTTTTAAGAGGTGGTCATTTCATTTCCTTGGAAAAATTACACTATGCATAACTGTATGATGCAACCCTGCATTCATTAATATTTCATTTGTTGGCAGAAGCCAGCTCCAATTTTCAAAATCCATTATGAATGTAGGGAATGATGCCCATGAAAGAGTGAGTCACAACACTGCTGCCACTTGAAATAAGTCATCATCATCAACATTTTTCATAATGTCCTCTGATCTGTGCAAAAAATAACTTTCCACTTAAATAGGAAAAGTTTGACAAAATTGGAAGCATATGTTTCTGATATAATCTCAAAAATAATGAAGTTTTCTGATATTTTTAAAAGTAGTCTTAACAAAATGAAAAAAATTATTATCAGCAGCAACCTGCTTTCACAAAATGCACAACCAGACTAACACCAGGACAAGCTCACTCCCATGGCAGTGAAATTACACACAGAACATGATGTACCTGCATACAAAAGAATCATTACAAATTTCAGAGAGATAGTGAAGAATCTCTGAAGACCTCAGACAGCCATCCAGACAGGCTTTTATTACCTGGCTGCATTGCAACAGTCTGCAAAACCTGCAAAGGAAAGGTCCCAGCTGCTACCCTTGCTGTTAACTCTTGATCTCTGTCATGCAGAGAGTTACAGAGGAATTCATCGTCAGCAGTGCAGCTCCCCTGCTCCCAGAGCTCAGGTCTGAGATGCGCACAGAATATCCAGCAGCACTCAGCCCCAGGCATTCCCCTGGAAAGCCATTTGTGTTTTAGATGGGGAACTCCTCCTCATGGAGTTCCCAGGACATGCAGAACTGCATTAGCCTTCTGCAGCAGAAAGTTCTGCTGGGCTGCACAGACACCTCACATTTGCCTTGCTATCTCCTACACGGTCATGCTTTCTTCACCTGCCTCATTTCCCACCTGCAAAGCTGCTGGTCTCCTCAGGCTCTCAGGAGCACAAACCTTAGAAGTTGTTACTTAAGGTGTCCCCTCTGCAATTAAAGATTTTAAGGAAACAGCCTCAAAACTTCTCCTCTATAAGCAGACTGCCTCGCTCTTTGACAAGTCAAAAGGAGATGAGCAGCATGTCTGCTTCCAACCTAGGCTCATTGCCATAATTTTAAATTGTCACTGTAGCATTGATGTAGACAACACAACACATTTCTTAGTACAGAACATCCATCTATGCCATGAAACACCCTAGGAATCTGAAAAATCACATAATTCCCATAAATCAAGACACCATCCAGACATTCATGTTTCTATATAAGGTTCCACAGTGTGCAGTTTTCAGAATATAATTTTTGCTGCTGCTTAGGTTAACGAGACCTCAGAATTCACCCGGTTGTAATATTAGAAACAACCACACAACTATGAGTATCTGAAAACCTGTCATTAATCTACTAAACCATCCATGTAAATCCATTTCAGATAACAGCACTTGCATAATTGCCTTCCATTACTCACACAAACATAAATTAAAAACATATCAGCACCACTTGAATCCAACTTCATATGGAGCTATTTTGAACTGTTTCTAGCATGACTTTGCTAAATCCCTAGACATTGAATATGAGCTTGAATATTCTTTTACAATTGCTATCCAAAGTAAGATCAAAACTGGAAACGAGTGGAGTCATAAATGAAGGGGTGAAAAAAAGTGGTGTTGCTTTTTTAAAAATTAAAGGGGACAGAAGAAAGGTGATTGCCTGGCAGGGACCTGCTGATGCTCTCTGGTTTGTCAACACCAGGTCAGTAACCTGCTAAAACCCTCCTTGCTCCACACACCATGCATATTAACAAGCCTTTTGACTCGGGGAATCAGAGCCAGGCTAAGCACAAGAGAAAAAAAAGGAGAAGCAGCACTGCTCTTGCATCTGAAAAAATAATTAGAAGTTAATGAATTTTTGAGTGTGAGCAGAAATTAAACCCATTAAAATATCACAAAGAGCACAGGTACCTCAGGTCATGGTTGGCAAGAAGGCTGACAGAAACTGAATTGGTCAAGTGAGCTGGGAAGAGGCGCTGAAAGAAAACAGAGGAGAGGGTGTTGAACTTGAAAAAGAAAAGACAAAGAAGTGAAAAGATTGAATCTTGATAAGTTTCCCATAAGCATAGAATGAATTAATTATGATAACAGAAATATTAGACAAGAATAGAAAGTACTGATAAGAGCCATAGTAATTTATCTTTCCAGTATTTATAGAGACACAGAAATCCGTTTTTTTTCCCCTCCAAAACCTGTAATAAAGTCCTGCAAACCAAACTGTTTAGATGAAACTTCTTGTGAGTGACCCATTCTTACTGAGCAGTGTAAAGACACTGCCATGCTTGACATCTTTCCCAGCTATAGCTAGAAATAGTCTGTCCGATCCCTGAAAATTGCAAACCTAATTATTCCAAGGCAGAAGTCTGGACTGGTAAATATGCTTGATTTGTTTTGCAGTCCATTCAAAAAAATCAGGGATGTTACACCATCTTTTTAATTGAATTGATGCTCAAACACAAAAAAGCCATCTGGAAATTCCACCTATGGAGCCAAGCCCAGGGACTGCTCTTTAACCTCAGCACCCCAGAGAGCGAGGACTCAAAGCCTAGGAAAGACATACATAGACAGCAACATATGCAAAGAGGAAAACACAATCTGCTGTTCTCCTTTGTTTGCATATTCATCAAACTGCATTTCTGTATCTGCAAATGATCAGTTGGTTGTGTAATTATTAATTCCATTCTAATATGCATCAAATCATGATAAAACTAATGCCAATTGTATAGAAAACTGACTTTTTTTGTGTACCAGTTTTGATTTTCTGGTAGTTTGCTGGTACACTAGGGTTGAGAATATTCTATGGAGTACAGTTTATAAAAACTACGGTGAGTCTGAAACAATTATAAATAGTTACAACACTGACTGATAAGAATTCAAATTAAAGTTAAAATTATCATAAAATTAAAAATTTTTTGTGTACCCATTTTCCTTTCTGGATGCGATCAAAACCAGTTTGACTTCAAAAAAGAAGTCATTTATTAACAGAATTGTATGAAGACTTTTTCATGTGCAACTACCTCAGATGGGTATAAGATGTATACTGTGATTTACATCAGCCACAGAGAGATTTTCATTTGAATTCATTCTCTCCTATTGCCAGCTCTAATCTGCAGATGTTGTAGGCTTTCAGCCTAAAACAGAAGCAGAAATTCTGGCATGTTCAATATTTGGAAAAAATTTGTATCTGCAGTGATAGAGGCTAAACAGATAGGACAGATGGGCAGATGAAACCAAGGGACAGAAATAAATTATGCTTTAATGTTACCTGCTGAAGAGAAAACCTTGCATGGGTTTCTAGAGCTAAACCAAAACCACACTTTTCACAACTCCATCACTTAGTCATCAGTGACAAACTGATGAAAAAAGAAGTGAAAAGTACCAACACAGTACCTATTTTTATCCAAAATAAAACATTTCCCTTTGCAGATTTTTTTAAAGAGAAAAAATTCTAAACAGTCCATGCAGGGATTTCCGAGGAAAAAGTAAGAAAAGAGATGCTTACCCTCTCCCTCTATTTTCAGCCCCTCAACATCCTGCCATCCCCATAATTAATGCACAAATCATACCAGGAGCCACAGCTCGATCTGTCTGTCCTGGAGTGTGAATATGAACTTCAGCTGCTCATTCCAAAGAGTCTGCCCCAAACTCTGGGCTACAGAGATCTAATCGCTCCTGACCTCTCCTGTTAAACTGCTCCAGTTTCTACCATAATTCAACACAAGGGAGGATTAGGCCTCTGCATGCATCTCTTGGTTTAATGACACCCAGTTGTCCTCATGAATCCCCATTTCCCAAACCTAAACACTACAGAAATGCTTCAATATCTTAGAAAAGAAAAATTACCTGGGGAGTTAGGTACTGATCTTTTCACCAAATGGAATCTGCATAAAGCTGCAATTTTCAGTGAGTCTCTCATTCTTTTTACAAGGCACTGTCAAGCTCAAAGACACACATTGCTGAACAGAAACACAGCCAAGTCATCCTCTGGCTGGAAATGCCCCAGAACTGAGAGAGTTGTTCAGGAGCTCTGGTGCTGCTCTGCTTCCTGAAGGCATCCTGACATACAAGTGTGTTCAATAAATGTGTTCATCACTCATGGCGGGGAAAGTCATGCTCTGAGCTCCTGTCCTAGTCTTAGCACACCACCGAAACAAGGAGGTACTCCTCTGGAGGATGAGGGAAAGGTGTGCCAACCTTTTTCCACAGAACTTTTTCAGACAAAATGAAAAGCCCACTGCCATTCAACCCACAAAGCAGCCAATGCCTCCCTCAGCAGGTTATTAAACAGATATTTATAAAGGGTTTTGCACAGAAATCATAGACTATAATTTCCATTTGAGAGAAGTCCTTTATTTAGAGCAGTGACACAGAAAGCAGCAATAAGTCCATGTTACTAGTGGAAGTGTATTGTTTCTAGTCTGTTCATTGCATAGGCTGACAAGAGGATGCCACATAAACAGCTATGAATATAGATGCATCCAGTTTTTCTAATATTCACCATTAAAAGCACCAAAGATTTAAAACTGGCACTAGAACTCAGTGGCACTAAGTTTAGTATTGTGCCTGCAATTACTTTCAGGAGCAACAGCATTTTACAGTATTCATTAGAATCCTAATGGAACTCAGTAGCATTATATAATAAGTGTGCATAAAGATGCTTTAAGGTCAAATCCAGCATACATCAATGAATAGAAAGGTCATAAAGTGAGAACCAGATGGGATGGAAGTTTAGTTTTGACTGACATAAGTCAGAAGTGTTGATGAATAGTTTATTCCCAGGGCGTTAAACAAATCAGATGTTCTTCCTACCTGGTGTACCATGTGCATTTT
The DNA here is from genome assembly GCA_034509185.1 of Euphonia xanthogaster. Taxonomy (NCBI): domain Eukaryota; kingdom Metazoa; phylum Chordata; class Aves; order Passeriformes; family Fringillidae; genus Euphonia; species Euphonia xanthogaster. Next base: position 5,536,768 of record JAYDZK010000271.1, on the reverse strand, counting down.
CACTCAATATTTCACATGGGACAGATGAATTACATACGTCTTGATGTTCCCTCATGGAAAACCCTGACTCATCTTCCCAGCCCCTACTAAAAACCTTAGCACTCCTGCAAGCAACAAGCACTGAGGAACACAAAACTGATTGGCTTATTAACAGATATAAATATTTTCAAGGCAATATTTGTTTAAAATAATGAAGCCATAAGCATCATGGCCTGAAAACACTCCAGTTTACAGCCAGCTGTGCCTAGCACGCCTGCAGAGAGCTGCGGCAGGGCAGCTGATGCAGCTCTGTGCATTAGGAGCTGCATCCCACATGCAATGTGTGCATCACATCTCACAGAAGAAGAGCAGGGCTGCTGCCAGGCCCCTCAGCCCCAGCCCCCTCCAGGCTGCCAGCTGCTGCAATGCAGACTTGTTCTGCCTGTCTAGATGCTCTGTGGGAAATTGATCCTGCTTATTTATGACCGCTACACCGTCAGAGCGTCAGGAGCTGCTTTCCCAAGTCCTAGTGATGGGCTCCATTAATTTTATTGAAACATAAATTTCACGTTAGAGTTTTGATCTCTCATTTTGACAAAGACATTAATTCTCAGACAGAAAATTTTCATGAAGTCCACATTATTTCCTGCTAGGATACTGTATATATTCTCTATTTCAAATTACAGAGAGCCTCCATACATTCTAATGATATATTATGCCCTGTAATACCTTTATGTACAGTATGCAGTCCCAGAGTCCCTAAATTATTCATCATGATGTGCTTCAGAAGCAGAATTTGTTCATATCTCTTTAGGTAGTTGGAAGCACTGTAGCTCTATTTAATCCATTCCACATGCTAGCAGAGCTCATTTGGTTAATAATGAGCAAAACAAATAAGTGTTTTCTTTCGGTCCTCGCATTCACACCTTAAATTAACCTAAGAGATGCAAACCACCCTATTTTACTTTCGGATCAAGCCTTACAAATATGGACATCACAAAAGCTGAGGAGAATGACATGACAAAAGGCAATGTGAAGCTGAAGATCAAAGAGAGAGAAATTAGCTAAGTGCTGGAGTGAATCCTTCAGGGATGTTACTCACTCTGCTTCTCTGATGGGAAGATCAGGTTGGACAAATGTCTGTAAGGAATGGTTTAAGTGGAGTTCACCTTTCCCTCAGGCAGAATTATGGATTAGATGACCTCCTGAGGCTTCCTTCAGATCAGTGAGGAATCAGTTTACAAACACAGCAGCATTAATCACTGCCTTTGCAGTGCCTTCCTGGCCCTTCTGTCTCTCAGGATGATGCTCAGGAGCTGCAGCTCCTACAGCAGCACCACAGAGCTGCTTCACCTCCTTCTGCAGGGCAAAGCACTGGCAACCAGAAACACTTCTGAGGCTTGCTATAACTTGTGCATCTCCTCCTTCAGCTGCCTGTGTCTTACCCAGTAAGACAAAGTGTTCTAAAGCATTTCAAGCTACAGGCTCTCTGGCTGGCTGGCAAAACCTTTATACCTCATCTGGTGAGAAGGAAAAAGCAATGTACTTTCAGGGTTCAAAAAGTTGTGAGTTTGAGAGCTGCTTGAAGGGAATGAGGACTAAGGGAAGGCCTCCTGCACCTGCAGGTTCCTGGCACTGCCCCAAGACCATCTGTGCAAAAACCTGTGGGAAGGAGAGATTTAGATATTCACTGTATTAAATCTTTTTCTTTTTTTTTTTTTTCCTGTTCTGCTTCGGGGCACTTACACTTCTCAAAATCCTGTCACCACACAAACTAAAATAATGCTTTCTATTTTAAAGTTCCCTTAGTAGAGGCTAAAGGATGGTAATAGCTCCATGAAAGCCAGGCATTCATTTTTATCACCTCCTCACTGCCCACTATCTCCAGGCCAGAAACAGGTTTTCAATTTCCCTTTTGGCACCCGCAGCAGGCCTGTTACAGGAACACACAGTTCTGTGCAAGCAAAAATCCCAGAGACACAGGCAGTGTCTTTGTGGAGCAGGCAGACAGAAACTGATAGCAAAACCCTTGTGCACTTTGGGGGAAAATGGGAAAGTTTTAAAGTAATTTCTTATCCTGAAACTATTCATTCAATTACACCTAAAATATGGCTTGAAACGTAATGGGAAAACCACAGGAGAAAGCATTTCCAGAGTTATTTTTTTTTCCCTTTTTACCATACACCTCAAATAAATGACAGCTGATACAACAGAAAAATACCCTAACAAATCTGGAGAAGTAAACAGGGAACAATTCAGAGAGAACAAGACTGTACTTGCATTTTATTCTTTTGGCTTTCAAGTGAGCACTTGTCTGAAACATTATGAGCTGTCAGAATAGAGCAGCAGCATATATTTCCTTTTTGTTAGGAAAGTCTTATTCCTGTTTTTAAGAGTTGATTAGCCCCAAATGTTGGGCGAAGAAGACAACAGCACATCCTGCTCTAAGGGAAGTGCTGCCGTGCTGCAGAGTGGGCAACAAATCAAAGCAGCAGCTGCTTTGTCAAACCAACAGATGCAAAATCTATTGTGCCATTGATGTCTCATTAATAGATATATTAGAAAGGTTTTATTACTTTTCATATTTTCAAGACTTAGTTCAATCCATACCCAAGAATTTCAAAGCTTATAAAAGAAAATCTTATAAAATAAAAGCTCTTTGAAAAAAATTAGGGCTTTTTAGCATATATTTGTTTCCAAAATCTGTGACCAGTATAATATCAGGACAACAAGTATTACTATAAATGCAATAAAAGGCAAAAATTGACTAGGAGCAATTTTTTCAGCATTACTTAAGATGCTACTCATCTGAGGAAATATATAAAAAGTAGAATATGCACTTTTGAAAAGGAACATAGATGGCATTCTAACAGAGAGTAATATAAAGCAATTCTTTCAGTATCATGAAATAAAATACCTAAAAGCATAATGCCAAATGAAAACAGAATGCAAATTCCTAAGACTGCAAGAAAATTACCGAAATTATTTCACTCTTCTACAAATTCATCACAGTATCTTTGGTGCCTGATTGAAAACAAGAAAAACAACAACAACATCAACAAAAAAGAAACAAATAAAATAAAACATCCCTCTAAGATTCTTTTCTTTATATGTACAGACATACAAAGAGATACAGTTATGTTTCTTAACATCTATTCTCCCTACCTTCTGATGTTCTTATTTTTAACCCCACTGAAAATGTCAGAGTTCTATTCCTCTTACTCATTACCTGATGTTTCATTAAAAGCTACCATGATCACCATGATCACACTGTGCTACATCGCTGAAGTGGAATAAAATGTATTTCTCATTGAGTTTTGCACCACTGGAGCATATAAATGGATTCAGGATATAAAATTATCCAGGTGATGAGTACCTTTAGGATCAAAGAGCTTCACAGCACATGATATAAAGTTCAGTAGCTCATAAGTGAGCTAAATTTTCAGATCTGTTGATCTGTCTCTAAGATTTTGGATTCTAAATACCTACGTATGTAACATGTTACAGTAGCACTTTGGAAAATGTTGAAAGAAATCACCTTGCACTGTGTGTCACTGCGCTCACCAGAGCCCTAACTCATCCTGGGAGCAAACGTCCACAGGGAAGTGGGGGTCATCAATAGTAGGGTCATCTCTCTGGCACATCAATATTCACGATGAGTGGCAAAATAATCTGAGATTTTCTAAACAATAGGAATGCATTATAAGGGCATTCTGTTGTCACCTCACTCAGATGTTAGAGTTTATGCCAAACTTCAAAAAAAGCAAAATAATGGAACTTCTAAAGTATCTCAGTTGTCTAAATCTACATCAGAATTATGCTGATATTTATTTTGCACATTTTCAAGTATTACCACAATGCCTCTCCTTAAAAATAGACAAAGAAATGCATATGAACTGCAGCAGTACTGTCTTTAGTGGTTTGGTGTTGGGTTTTTTTCCTCTTCTCATTGTTAAAAAAAAAGAATAAGTATTGACATCTTGAGACCTTTGCAGTTGTCTTGGAGTCATTAATCTCTGGCTGACCTAATAAAATCAGACTTTACTTATATTTCACTGATACCTTGTGATAGTCTTGCATGCACCCATCAGCTTGTTAGTTATTATATTTGTACCAGAGAACATGAAATATGACACTAGAAATAAATCACTCTTTTGTGGAGAAGAAAAACCACTGCTGCATTTAAAATGTGAAACACTTCAAAAAGGGCCTCACTCTCTCTTAGCAGTACCGTGAAGAAAGTAAATTTTTTACCCTGTAAGTGGAAGCCAAAATGGTGACTGTCATACAGTAAGTCTCAGCAATTCTACCATGAGACAAAACAGTAAAAACTCTCTAAGATAACTCCTTCTGCCCAGCAAAATGAACCTTCCTAAACTATCTGAGAAATTTCTTCTTCCTTGCAGTTTCTAAAAAATGACATTTTCTGAATTTAACCTTTTATATTCACATTCTGGCCCTTAATTGATTTCATTTCTGTGTAAATACAGGAGTGCAATTGTATGCACAAAATGTTTACAATAACCAGAGAAGCATTCATTGCTACCAGTTTGTTTTATATGTGTTCATTGTGCAAAAGTACCACTACAAATACAATTCCTACAGAAGTTGTGCCCTTCTGTTTCCAGGGAAAAGATTCTCCCATGCCATCACTACCACTCTTGAATTTTCCTTTAGTCCCCTGCACAGGCTGCTCCTCTGTGTGAGAAATGCACCTGGCAAGACACTGGAGTGTTCAGGAATCAATAGAAAAGGAGCATAAAATGACAAAAGAAACTACACCTCAATGTGAATTATTTGTTGTTCAGTTCCAGCCCTTGTGGTTCTCAGTAAAAAGCACAGGCCTTGATGGTATTTTAGTTTTACCAAAACCAGAAATCATGCATTGTTTGAGGACAAGCCAGGACAACATGTGTGCAGATACACATTTTCCCTTATCTTATGTTTACTATAGATTATTTGGGGCTTCATTGCATCCCAAACACTAAAGAAACGTTTTATAGATTGTTAATTTTACAGCTCATGAATTATGATTTGGCCAACTTACATCCACCTCAACTCAAGAAAGAATGAGATTTACAGTGAAGTTAGCAGATAAAAAACCCACCACTAACCCAAGGCAGTACTGAAAAATGGGTCAAGGAAATGAGAAAAGTTCTTACGTCAGGAGCACCTAATTCAATTTGCCTCATGTTCAAATCAAGAAAAGAATCAAAGATTAGCAACTACTCAGAAAAAGTAACATACAGCTAAAATATAGGTATGTGTAACAGATTTTTGGCAGTTCTAGCTTTGACAGAATTTAAGTCTGTAAGTTTGGATGGCTTTATTTATTTTGCCTACAGTTTTTATTTTATTTTAGGTATTAATTTAATTATTTAATTTATTCTTAGGTACTAATCTGCTTATTAAATCCCACACACCATACTGAAATATACTACAATGTTTCAATACATTTTGATTTTTGCTTTTTGAAGAGTATACATAGTTACCTTCTCAGTCTTTTTTCTTTCTAGAATCTTTGTAGTTATTGCCATATTCAATATAATAGGGGAAAAAAAATTCATATGGCAATGTTGAACCCAGTAATCACTAAAGAAAAACACACCACAAATTGGGGTTTTTGTTGTTTTTGTGGAATATCTCATGATAAATACCCCAAAAAATGTATCTGAGGCACCTCAGTCCTCCAGCAAAACAGCCCAGAACTAACCGTGGGTTTATGGATCTCTCTATGCTCACCTGAAGGTGCTGACACCCTCTGTGTCTTCAGCCTCCTGTTTCCTATTTATTTATTGACAGGCTGGAATATCATCTCCATTTCTTGTCTTGGGCAATTCATTGGGTAAATTAAGTTTGCCTCTGTATTTCTTTTTTAAGCAAGACAGAAATACAATAATTGATAGCATGCAGTAAATATTCCTTGAAATTGCATTGGCAGGAAGTCAGAGAGTGATGTGCAGGGGTGAATCGCTGCCGCTCAGCAGCCTGGCCCAGCGAGGGGCGCTTATCTTCTGAGTGTGGCCTGAGGATACTGAAATGATTCTCATTAATGATTCTCATCAGTGACTTTGGGCCCCTTTTGGCATCAAGTGTGATTTAACAGCCTCCAACTGACAGACACCTACATCAGACATTCCTGCCCCACTCTGTTATTAAATGTCTGTTTTTTTAATGAGATCTGTTTTATTGCCTTAGTTTTAGATGCCATTTTAGAAACTTTCAGAAGGTTTTGAACTCCTTGAACTTGGAACAGTACAGAAAGTCCTTGCTGGGGGCAGCAATGCCATGGAGAGATTATTTTTAGCTCTTAAGAAAACCAGACAAAATACTGCCTCAATAAGGATAGGAAACTGCCTAAAAATAGGCATATCAGAAATCTTTCCTTTTGTGCAGTCTGTCTCTCATATGAGTGGGAAACACATCATATCCCTCATATCTCCCTGTGGAAGCACTCACCAAATGGACCTCAGACTCTGAGAAGCAGGAAACATAACCCCTCAAAACCCTGTCTCTAAAAATTTCATTTTCTGCATTTTCCAGCTGGTCAAAAAGCCAGCCAGTAGAAGTAGTAACCCAGCCTTCCTCCCCCACCACTACCTTGGCCCTCTCTGAAAGGCAGTGGCCAGGCAGAGTAAGACACTGAGCCCAGCAGTAAAACAAGCACAGCTTGCCCCTCAGCACTGCTTAGGTGGGCCACGAGAAATAATAAATAATAGCACCTATTTATCTGTTTCCACAGGACAATTGTCCACCCAAGCATCCCCCAGTGCATTGGTTTCTGAGCTCCCTGAAGCTAATGCAGAGGAAAGAGGAGATTGCCCAGCTTTTGGTCACCTGGATCACAGTTGCAGTGTGAATTGATGCACTGATCCTGTGAAAGGTTGAACCAATGCCTGAGGTGTGAGCTTGCTGTTGTTATTCGTGGGATTTCTACTTCAGCCAACCACAGCAATGTTAACAGCATTAGAAAAGATGCTACAGTGAAACACGGCTCCAACATTTAAACAATTTTTTTCAGCCTTCACTAAAAACTGAAATATTATCTCCATCTTAATATACACAAAGCTGCAAATAAACTGAAGGTATTGACATATGTCTAAATGCCAGTATTTAACATAAGGAACAATAGTATAACAAAAGCCAGAACTGATCAGTGCTCAGAAATGTCAATGTCATCTCTCAAACTAGGCAAAAAAGACAATGAAAGTGTCTCCCTCCCTAATAAAACTGTTTCTTCCTAGTCAGCAGGAACATGAGGTAGAATCTCTCTGACGAAAAAACTATTTTTGTCCTGACCAGCAAGATATAACAAAAACCCAAAACAAGAAGTCCAAGACAGACATAGATGGATAAATTTATCCTTGTCATCTATGTCAGAATATGAAAGGGAGACTTCAGGAAGATTCCAGGGCTCCCATTCAGTTGAAAAGAAAGATGAAATAGAATTTTCAAATATCTGGCTATTAAGCAACAAAAATGCCATCTCCTCACAAGAAATTTAAATTCCTCTGAACATTCTTATTTGATGGACAGAGGGAGAAAAGCAACTTAGGTGCCTGTGCTGACCAGGCAGGTAAGATGGACACTTGGGGTATTCCAGTAGCATTTCAGATGACAAAGAACAGCCTAAGCACCAAATGTCCTCCCTAAAATTAAGCAAAAATGGCAACCTTCTTATAAAAATATGTTGATCATATGAGTACTCACTCTCAGACAAACATGAATATCTCACTCTGATGCCCAGGCTATAACAAGCTGATATATTTTGGCCAACTTAAAATTGAACCGGGAGAGACTACTGCTAATAAAATAAACAACACGTAGGTAATTAGCTTTCTCTAAAAAAAGCTTAGCACCCTCTGAAGTGTTGTCAGAGTGCTGCTTTCATGTGAGCATTGTAAAGCAGAGAAAATTATGTTACTGGTGTATGTTTGACTTTTCACTCAATTAATATGAAAATATTTGTAGTGTGACACAAGAGGACAATTTTTACAGAAAAATGCAAAAAATAAGCATAAGGGTTTATAATTTGGCTCTTTCCAAGGATTTCTAGCATACCTCTCCTCGAAACTTGCAACCACATCTGCTGTGGTCACTGCTGCAACTCCAATAGAGTGGGCAGTTAAAGTTAATTTTAAACTGGTTAACACAACTACAAGCAATTCTTACTTTGCTGTAGTGAGGCCAGAACTCAGCATGGACTCCTTTTTTCAGTGATTAAGCAGCTCCTAACTGGATTTTTATAACTTCTGTGGATGAGCTGCACTCATCCTAAACTGCCCTTCTCCTTACATTTCCCAGCAGTTCCAGTTACCAGACTGCAGTAGACAAGTAGACACACAGAACAGAAACATTTAGAACAAAAATCTCCTGTAAATCAAGTCATGGACACACTCTATAAATATATAATAATAAAAAAAAAAAAGCCTTGCTGCTTCAAGGTGTGTTTTAAAATTAAACTTGTTTTGTCATCAGTGGAAAAAGACTGAAATGGACAGATGAATCTAAGTCAAAGAGGGAGAATGAAGTACTAAGAAGTGCATATTTCCTTGGTGACCACTCAATAATAGTTTCATTAGCCTGCCTCACACCTTTCAGCTGAAGGGAGTTGTCCATCACATATTAAATTGCAGGACAAGGTACCTCTTCCCATCCTGGAACCTGTGTGCTTAGAGATCCCATAAGTTTGATGCACCTCTGGCTACTGCAACCCTTCCTTGACCTCATCTCAGCCCTGGTAGGAGCTAGGTGCAAACTTAGCCCTTACCTGTCAGCCCAAAAACATTTACAGTACCTTTGCAAAGCCAGCCTGTGTGCTCCCCAGAGCCCTGTGACACCTGGGGCTGTGTGCTTTGGGTGGATGTTATCCAGGAGCCCACCCACTGTGTTCCTGCACCATCTGCTTTCCCAGCACAGCCACTTAACACTTTTACAAGCCTGGTAAAATCTTCTGTGGTCTTCCCAGGTGCTCAGATGTGACCAGACTGAGGTCTTAAAATATTCTCGAATGACATTGCAGTGAATTTTCCTATTTACCATTTTAATTATATATAGCTTCTTTAAAAATCTGTTACCACCTTTCAGGGCAGTCCTTGCTCATATGAAATCCTTTAAAATGATACCCACAAGAAAAACTAGAAACCATGACACACACCATTCCCACAGGAGGCTATGAAGGGATGCAGTTCTTTGAACAGCTGAGAAAAATGGAAGCACTTCTTATTCAAAATTATTATTTCAAAAAAAATAGTAAACTTTCTGCATCAAAGAATTAAGAAGAAATGCAATATACAGCACTCAAAACATGACTGGGAGAGAGAAAGACATTCTAGCTATTGCTCTGAAAGCCTCTGTCAATTTAATTATCTTCAGAACAGGTGGTGAATGAGTCATTGATTTGATTTTTTAAGGGAGGAGCATTAAAAAAACAGTATTTTGGCACATTGAGGATTTTACTGGACAGACTTATCCATGATAAAACATCTGCAACACACACTTCTAATAAGGTTCTCTGCAACTAAATTATATTTTTAACCTACAAATGGTGAAGGTTGAAAGCTGACAATTGTAAGGGATTATCTAAACCTTTTTCTCAGATTTTATTTTGTAAAGAAGGAATATACAGTCATAAACCAGAAAAAATAAACCTATGGTCTGAATTTCAGTGAGGATATTGTCTTTCCTGTGGCCATTTTAATACAGTCTCCAGGACAACCCAGTGAGAAGCATAAATAGCAAACTTTTCAGAACTTTTCAGTTCTCTGAAAGTTCTGAACCTTAGGATTTTCCACACCGAATCTGAACCCCAACAAGATTGCAATCATGTATTTTCTGCTTCATAGAACTGCCAAGATAAAAAATACAAAATGTATTTGTTCATTTGTGCTCACAAAAGAATAAATTATCCACTTATCAGTCTTCTCAGAGATGGAAATATTTCTCAAAATCATCAAGCAAGTTATACATCACCATTGATTTGAAACATCTTTGCAGCATGATTGGATGTTTGCCTGTGTTCAATGTAACCATTGTCTTTTCCTTTTAACATTTCAAGTCTCCCACTTTCAGCCTACTAGATTAAGTGCTTTGCAGAGAAAGAGTCCAAAGAAGTAGAAATAATAGAATAGAAAATAGAAATTGCAAATAACAGCCATTTTTTGCCATCCAACACAAACATCAGAGGTGACATGCAAAGTTAGCCAACGTGAAGTAGCTCAGCATGAATTTTCCAATAACCAAGGAATATGCTCTTTGCCTGGAAAACTATTGGACTTCAAATCTAGGAAGAAAAATGCCCCTGCTGACATATCCATTTCAACATATTAAAATAAGGCCAAAACAGAAATTCAGAAAGTTCACTTTTACAGCAGTTACAGTGTGAACTAGTAGCAGTGTGAAGTTTTGTTTTTTTTAAAAAAAGGTTATTGCCAATTAACTCCTTATCTAGGAAATGGAAAGTAAACAATCATTAGTTTTGAGAGATACTCTTATTTTTCTATATTGCTATGTTACTTGGAAGAAAAATACATGCAATGTATATGATGCAAAAATGCCAAAGCTTTTGGGAAGCCCTGAATGAAAATGGAATATTCCTTGGGAAATGTGGTGAATGAGTGTCAGTGCTTCACACAGCAATCATCAGAATATCAGGGAAAATAACAAGCAGTCATGGAGAAAAGCAATAACCTTAAGTACAATATTGCAGATGGAGCAAGACCCATCACCCACCCTCCACACAGCCAGCAGCCTGAGCCAGGTGTGAGGCTGAGTGCCTTGGTGCCGCTCCTGCCCTGGCCATGAGGTCCAAGCCCCTTTCAGCTCCAGGGCCCTGGGCATGCCCTGCACACACCCAGAGCCCTACTCAGCCACAGCTGCACTGCCAGGGCTGCCTCTGCCCTGCCCACCTGAGCTCCAGGTGCCACTCTGGAGCCTGCAGCCCGCATTGCCTTCCTCAGGGGCAATGAGACTCAAGGAAAGACCACTGAGCACTGACATTTCCAGAATCCAAGCAGTACACAGAATTGCCCTTCAAAACCAAATGCAAATCTTCTTCCTGTTGCCAACAAACTCGAAAGGGCATTTTTGGGCAGATTTGTCCTCCCTTACAGGTCCATGCTGTTGTGACTTCACATGACAAGGGGCTCCAATTGGAGTGGCACAGGCAGAACTCAGATGTCGGATGGTATCTAAGGGCACAGTTTCTAATTAATTTATGCTACTGGCCATATGCAAGAAAAATTTCACACCTGTTTCTCAGAATTATAGACCTTATAAAATTCAAAACACATTTAACCATAAATATTAAAACACTTAAAATATTCCATGCACAAGTCCAATTGAAAGAAAGAATTCCTTCTTCTTCACCAGGAATCTGGGCTTTTACTAATGCTTTCCCTTATTCCATCCATGTGAGGAGAAGTTATCGCAACATTTACTTAGTAACAAAAATTTTCTGAGCCTTCTCTGCAGAATAAAAACTTTGCCTTCAAACCACTGGAGTAGTAAAAGCAAAATGTTGTCCTGTTAATTAGAAAGGGCCTCCACAGCAATCCCCACTGGTCTTACCAAAAGCTTTTAGACTTCATCCTTTTAATTACCCTCGGAAACATTTTATCACAAATGTTCAGTACTGTAATACAGTGGAAATCTATGCCAAATATTATTTTTGTTAGCCACCAAAATTATTTCATTACTTCATAAAGGGCCAAAAACTTAATTGAATTACTTCATTGAAGTTAACCATAATTGAATCTTCAGATGACAAGAAACCCAAAGCAAAACAGACAGCATTTCAACCCAATACACTGGGGATTCAGGGAAGCTGAAATATTAGAGCAAATGATTAATTATTTCATAAAATATAAGGGAAAATCAGAGGCTTTGTATATTTGTACAGCACAATATTGCTAATGCAGTAACATTGTCTTCAATTCTGGGTTGAGAGCATTCCATGAAACTTGGTAATTAATTTATTGGCCTAATAATCCCCTCTTCTCCAAACTGATAGAAATAACAGAAACATCTTTCTGGCCATGTTCATCCTCTCTGGAAATGTTTTGAAATTTGTTGCAGTAAATAACCAGTATTCTCATCCTCCTGTGCAGAGAGATTTTTGTGCCATTACTCTCAATTACTAAATTACTCCAAAAGAATTAAATTGAATTAAACAGTTAGATGGCTTGTGGTATCAAATAAATAATCAAGAATGATCAGTGAACTTCTTTCCACTGAATTTCTTTTCTCAGTAATAAAGCAAGATCTGATCCCTAGTTACATCATAGACCAGCAGCCATGGAAAATAACATTACCCACTGCTTTCATGATGATTCATATCTCTAATTTTCAAATTCTCTTGACAGTCCTCCTGTGCCACAAACAGCATTAATGTCACACTAGAAGAAAACCACAGATCTTAAGTGCCGTTTCTGAGAAAGGAGTTTGTAAAATTCATTATCTGTTATTTCCCAGGCTAGGCCATGTTAAAAGATGTATCTGCAGGAGAGCCACAAAGTCGATGGACAACACAGCTTTTCAATATTGCTCAGAATAACAAATCACACAAAGAGCAAAAATAAAAACATATTCGACCATAAGAACAAAACCTAAAATATTCCATATTGACAGCTCTCATTTTAGGAAAAAATCTTCACATACCATCTTTGCCATGCAGTCTGAGTCATGAAAAATGCAAAATGCTAAAGTTAGGGTAGAAAACTAAAATGAATTCAAGTAGTTGAAGAGTTCTGCTCTCTAACTTCGTTTTAGCAGCAAACAAAATCAGCTTTGAGACTCTTTCTTTCATCCTCTCCCTGTGTGAAGAACAATTTGCCCTTTAACTCCCTCTGAAGCTGAGGAGCAGCTCCAAAAGCAGAGCCCAGCTCCTGCAGCTGCTTAGGCTGGCATAACGTGCTGCCATTAGCATCAGAACTACCCCGTTCCCTGGAGCCAAGGGCTGCTCCACACACAGCCTGGAGGAATGGCACATGCAGAAAGAGCTGGCTATTTATATATTTTGCATCTGCTTTAATTACCCTATCACTACAGCACACAAGAGCAACACAATTTATAAAGCACTGACAAATTTTATGGTAATTGAAAAGCCCAATTAGCAATTCTCACACCACGGGCAGATTTTGTTTGAGTCAGCAACAGAAAAAGAAAGAAAAATTTAGAAGGAAAAAAGGCTCAAAGGTATGTGCAGGTCCAGAGGAATCCAAGTCTCTAATGTAAAGTATATTTAACACATGTTTGAAATCTATTCTCCTCAACAAGGGCTCTGACTTGGGAATGTGCCTCTTGAACCCATTCTCTGGAATTTTCTCCCTCATTAACGTAACTGGTTTCTCTGGAAGAGAATTTCATCCCATAGGAACCATCAAGAGCTAAGAGAATATGCAACTTTATCTCAGCAAGTTGCATGCCATTATAAAATATTTCTGAATAGAAATACAATCAGCGGCTGCACTTGGCAAAAGTAACACTCAAATGAGAGTTACCAATTAACTCCAGTTAGGAAAACCCCTGGGTTTATATTGATGTCACATATGATATTAAAAAAGCCACAAAAAGTTCACAGGGTCTGTGAGCTGGTCTTGAAACCATGAGAACAAGGTGCCAGAGCAAGAGAGCAATGATGAGCCCCCGGGACAGAGTACTGGAAATCCTTATTTCATTGACAGTTAATTGTTCAAATAGATTCAAGCCAAAACTATAACGGAGTATAAGGTTAAGTAATAACTTCACAGCAGCAGATAGGCTGAAAATAGGATCTCAAGTTAGCTTAGACAATTATAAAGCTAAAAATTACATTCCTAGGGAAATTTTTGTATGGAAATGATAGTATAATGAAGCAGACCCAGACCATCACATATACATTGTGAATTTTGTTATGTAAGTGTGAGTGACCAACTCACCTATTTCTGTATCATTCTTTGTTACCTTTTTGTACCTTTTTGTAAAGGCTGTGCTTGCATCCTGAAATGAGTGATGCCCAGCACCCCATTCTGCAGAATGACAGCAACACCAAATAGCTCAGCTCACTGTGTCAATTGGTTCTTGCACGCTGGGTGAAAGAACCTGCTTGAGGGACAGCCACACCACACAATGCTTCCCTGTGGTGCTTTATACACCTTTCACCCCTAAAGTATCTACTACCCAAGGTGATTCTACTCAGTTCCCAGTTAAGTGTGTCACCAGCTGGATCAGAGATGCAGCCCTGTCATTCCAGAGGGTTTAGGCAGGTGCACAGCTGTGTCAGTGATGAAACTTTGCTCTTTGGTAGGAGAGACAGACTCTAAGTGTGAAGCAAAGCAAGCCCAACCTCAACTTTTGGAGGAATTGCGAATTTTCCAGCTCAAAATAGTCCCTGGTGTAAAGAGGACTGACTTTGCTTTCAACATAGACTACCAAAAGCTCTTAAGTTACATCATTTCTATTATCATAAGAAATCGAGAGGAAAGCAGTTTCTGTAATTCTACTTCTTCAACTCCAGCCTGATATGACTGACTCATGATGCTCAAAGCAGTTTTTTCAGCTCTCAGGGATATGTATTAGTGCCTGCCTCATTCAATTTACCATGGCACTGCTCTGCTGAGATACAGACACCTGTTTTACAGCTGAGACACAAACAAACTGCTTGACAGCAATTAAGGTATAACTTTGCTTTGGCATAAAGTCTAGAAAACTGCTGTTTCCTCAGTCTGTCATGCTCTCTGAAGAAAGGGTGAGATGTTAGCAAATTTTAATGACTGCTCTTAGGGGAAAATGAGGGATATTCAGAGAATTATACTTTCAAATTAAAATCTGGTAACCTAAAACTTCTGTGGAGTTTTACTCTCAAAGTCTCAAAGCTGGAAAAAAAATCCACTAAGCTACAATGTACAATGATTGCCAGCAACACTTTCCAAGGATTTTGCACATGTCACTTGTTACTGGATTTAATTTTACTAGACTGGATGAAAACTATTCTCTTTTGCTTGGAAAATACTCAGCAGTTCTTTCTTTTCTAATTTATTTTTCTAATTTCCATCCTTTCTAACAGTGAAAGTTAGAAATGAAAGCTTGAGCTTTGGCACAATGCCTGCTTAGAAAGTGTAGTTCCATAATTTCTGTCTCCCTCCCCATTGAAAGCGCTTGGAAAATTCCCTGTGGCATCCCCTGTGTCAGTATCCAGCAGAGCTGAGTTGGCTCTGGACAGTGGATTGCATTCCCCACAATCATTCATCTATCAGGGCAGATGTGGCTGTGTCTGCTTAGCCTGGATCTATCCATCCCTCCATGCCCCCAGGCAGCGCCCAAAAGGACTGCACTTGCTTTCTCTTGACCAGTCTGACTGCACAAACAGAAAGAAATCCTGTTACAAACATTACTGTGGGAAAAACAAAACCACCACACAACAAAAACAAAGCAAGCCCCAAAACTTCAAAAGATCAGTGCAAGCAGTGGAGTAGCAGTAAGAGTGATGAAAACAGGTCATTCTAGAGGGATGTGAGGGAGCCCACACGGCGCTGTCTCACCCATCACCCTGCAGTAAGGCTCTGTAGGCACACTGTGCAGAACTAATATTAAGCTGATATAGTCAAGCTAGAGCAAAATAATATGGACGTGTTGCCCTTTAACCAGGTTTACTTGGGTTAAATTCATATCAAGCAGCAAAAAAAGCCTCTTAAAACCAAAGAAAAGGAAGCTTCATGTAGAATTTTACATCGCTTCAGCTAACACCAGGGTAATCCCATGTACACAAGTATGCATGTGGACAAACATACAAAATAGTGAATTTCTCTAACAGTCTCACCTAGAAAATGTAAAAAGTGCTTTTGGGAGACTAATGCAAAGCTTTTACTGATTAATTATTCTTCATCATTGACCTCATTACCGAGGAAACCTGAAAACCAGATTGTTAATTTTCTGTATTTTGTACGTGAGATGACAAAAAAATAGCAAAACCAAAATAAAACAGACAAAACTCTAAAAGTAGCTCCATTTTTCTGCAAGAGGCTTGAGTATCTCAATCTTACTGTGTAACCGCAGATTTCCAAACCTTGGTGAATCTTCCTAATTCAAAAACAGAAAATCCTCCAAAAAACAAACAGCAGTTTAAAGTGTGTACAGACAATATATCAGATCAGAAGAAAAAAATAGCATGAAAAGCTTTATCACACACCTGCCATTGGTTGTTATTTTTTGCATCTTTGGTCTTCACGACAAATTGCCATCACTTTTGCATATTTTATGAAAAGAGCATCTGGTGAGCAAAGGAGGGAAGAGAAACAACAACCTTGTGATCCCTTCCTTCAAAATACACTTCATCCATTTCAGACCCGTCTAGGTGGACCTGTTTGTTAATCCCTAAGGAGTTTCTACAAAACATCCTTGGAAGCTGTGACAAGGTGTGTCAGCTTTGTTTCACTAATATCTTGTACTCCAAGGGCTCTGTTACTCTGCACATCTCTTTCCAAAAGGCATCATGATAATTCTGGCATTGGAATAGGCAGGACAAAAGATCAGTTTCCCATAACAACAGCACTGCTATTTGAGCCTGCTTGATCCAGTAGCATTTAGCATTGTGCACAGCCAGCCTGGTGACACTGCCCTGGTTACAGCGACACGGGGTCTATCTCCAGATACCCTCACATTTAGCCAGCAGAGCAGGTAAATCTAATTCAATTTGATAATTAGCTTGTACATTAAAACAGTAACAAAAACCAAAGCCCAACAGGATGGATCTGTCTTGATTTTTTTCTGAAAGAAAATCATCCTGCAGCATTTCAGGATTCCTGGATATGTTAATAATCTGTCCCTCAAGACAGACACTTTTATTTGTCCTTAATAAATAACTTAATATAGGGATTAAAACTGCCTGCTAAGCACTCTGTGGACATGTATCAAACACATTTCTGTATATCTGATTGCTAAGCTGAGAGAGTGGTATATGCCCTGAACTGAAGCCT
>JAYDZK010000271.1:5498761-5519754 GCA_034509185.1 Euphonia xanthogaster | reverse complement strand
AAGACAGCTCTTGGTACACAAAATCAAAGTCACAGAAGTCTGTAACTTGCTCACCTACAGTGAGTTGTCCTCACTTTTCCACGATAAAAGGAATTTGATGAATGTTAAATTACTGGGACAAGTTTCAGTTGTGGAATATAAGAGCACATGACAGAAGTAACTGAAAAAAAGGAAGCATCATCCTGTTTTTCCTGAAACTCCTTTATTATAAAAGCAGCAACACAAAGGCATTCCAAACAGCAAAGCATATATTCCATGTCAGGGATGTGAAAGAAGGTGTGTGGTAACTAGCCTTGCTCTCAGTTCAGAAGTGACCGTCAATTTGGGAAAGCTAAAGCAGACTTTCTGTCCTTTCCCAATCATGCACTCTTGAGAGCATCGTTCTTTGCTGAAATATTTACTGAGAAACTGGGCAGCAGTTCCTTGTGCTTGGATTTAAAGCAAAGGTGATTTCATGGCAACCAAATACCAACACTTTGGTTCAGAACCAGGAGGCTTCACAATACTCCCAGCAGGCTTCCTGATTGCAATATTTTAACCACCACAGCAGACTGAGGCTCCAGCTCTCTGTCCTACATACTGATTTAATGGGTTTTGGTCTGTGTGCGTATTTTGGGGAGCAGACTGTCACATCTAAAAGTTGTTTTCAGAAGTGACCTTGGCATTGGATAATTGGTTTAGACCAACAGTAGAGCTCCATGTAAATAATGCCCCTGCTTGTGGAGGGCAGCTCACTTCACTCAAGTGCTCCAGTCCATGCTCAGACAAGACACTACCTGAAACTAAATGGCCAAGTGATTTGTTCATCCTCTTTTGCTAGAAACAAATTACTGTGCATTTTCACTTCAGCAGAGTGACAGCACCAGGCAGGTGGGCTTACAGCTTTATTGACTGGCCTAAGGGCTTGCAGAGTGAATATTTACCAACAGCATTTACTTAGTTTTGTTGAAATTAATACAAACAGGTGAGGAAATTCACATCAGCAACTAACCCACTTGAAAATACTTCTCAAACAAATAATAAAGAATTGCTTTCAAGAATGGCATATTCAAAAGAAGTTCCTGGGGAAAAAAAGCTTTTTTCTTTTGCTGGCCTTCATCAGACCATGGTTGTAGAGGAATGCACACCCATGAACTTAAGTTGTCTGAGAAATGTGAATCTAGATGTCTCAAGGCTACAGAACTTAGGGTTCTGAAGAAATTTCAGTTAGGGAAACAAAAATCATAGCCCAAGAATTTTCCGGTAACATTTGAGAATTAAACAATTTTTTAAGTTCAAAATGTATGGCACAAACACAAGACAGAAAAATTGGCCTTAATCCCACTCTTTATATGAAGGGATTTGACCTTAAATCCCTGAGAAGAGTGCCCTAGCTCCAATAGAGTTCAGGCTGAGCAGTCACAGCCTGATGATCCACCCCAGCATTTATAAAATGCATTTACACACACTTTTTTTTCCCCCCATTTTTATTTCTCCTCTCATTGCAGCTGCTGAATTTCAATTGTTTTATAACCCAGATGGGCATCCAAACCATTACTTGTCAATAGGAAGAACTTAAATTCAGCGTGACCAGAATAAAACCATTTCCAGTTGTTTGACTATGATCAAAAATGTAGAAATAAAGCCCCCAGAATTTCTGCCTGAGATCCAGCACTGAGTGAGGAGCATGTGCAGGTCCCCCACCAGACCTAAGCAATCACTGTGATTTAGAAGATACCCCCTCACAGAACAGATGATTGTTTCAACAGGACTTGGTAATTTCTACAGTGATAGAGGCTTGTCCTTGGGAGGTACTGTCTGCTGGCAAATGGAAGTAGAGTTTTTTAAAGTATCTTTCAAAATCTTCTCCCTTGACTTTTGATTTCCAAATGATGTGTTACACTCCATCATTGCTCTGCTAGTATTTGATTAGCTTTTGGGACATGCCAGCCTGTTTCTGCTTCAATGGCTTTGTTTAAAACCTTGAATTATCTTTCCTAGTTGTCTCAAAAAGCTATTTCCTACCTAATGTGGTTTATTAATCTGCTGCATTTCTGGCAAAGCAAACAGAATATTAAGTGTGATACTTCAGCAGCATCTAGCAGTACAAAATATCTGGGAAATACTTGAAATTGTTCTGAACCATAACATCTTTTCCTCTGAAAAAAACTCACTGTATCTTAAAGACTGGAATGTGTACCATGAATTTCCAGTGGCTTGGCCATTAGCTTAGTCCATGTATTTTACTCCCAAATGCAAATGGGGTGGAAGACATTACCATGGTTCTAAGTTTTGTGGGTAAAATATTCCTTTAAGAATTTTTTTGCTATGTCCCTGTGGTCAGACAAGTCTGCTGGAGAAATGATGCAAGGAAATCTAGTCTTGGGGCATAACATAATGTTGTTTGCTTAGAGAAATGCCAGTCTCATAAAAGACAAGTCTTTCTGACAGAAACACAGCAAAGGACTCCAGTTATTGATAGATTTACTGATTGTATCTCCACCATCTGGTGCAACTCCACACCAGTGCAAATTCATTAAATGCTTCCTGACACCAGGCAGTTCCTCCTGCCCACTGAGGTCACACCAGCACGTGACCCATGATTACAGGGATTTATAAGCAAAATAAAACATTAGAGGAATACTGAGAAAAAAACTTCACACAAACAACCCACCCAGGAATCAACGATCCCTTTTTTTGGGAGTCAGCTGGTGACAGTGGCCTGCATTTATCTGTCGACAGTTGATACATATTGGCATGAAGACTTTGAGAAGATTCACTCTTTAGGTTATTCCTCCAGAAAATCTCCAACAAACCAACTGTAATTACATTAGAGCAGTATAGTATAAAAATGCCTCATGAGATATCAAAAGTTTCCGTGAAGCAGTTAAAACAAAGAATGCTTTCATCCTACCTTAGCAATGTGAGTCTGTCCCCTCTTGCATCTTCTGTGTTGCTTGCCTGTGTAGAGAAGAGAAACAGAATGCACAAGGCTGGATTTCAATTCCAGACCAGTTTGGTCACTGCTCACTTGTGCTTTCTTAGCTATTTTTGGGAGGATAAACAGCACTTCTGGCTCTTCTAAGCATTTGCAATGTTCTTATAGTCAAGACCTCAGCCCTGGTGAAGGAGCTGGACATGCTAAGAGAACTCTAATAGAACACAAACTAGGGGTCATTCAGGAGTCAAAGGTCATCCCCAGATTTCTGATGTCATCCTGGGCCACAGGTCACTGCAAGAGGACAAATGGTCCTGCAGAATCAAAGATTACTGAAAGGTCAGAATGGGCTCAAAATGTTCCCAAAAGGTCAGAGGTCATCCAGAGCTCAAAGGTCACCCATGTGGTCAGAGGTAACAGAAAAGGTCAAGTGGTCACTTACAGGCATCCAAAAGGTCAGAGGGTATCAAAAACGTCATGCATTCCATGTATTACATTCCCTTCTACTCACAATTTTACACAATATTAGAGCTGTGATGGTAAATATAATGGCAAATGGAAGATAAAGATATAAAACAGCAAGAGCTTATAGTTGAATACAGGAGACATTATAAGAAACACCAAAGTAGCCAAATAGGAAGGATTTTTAAAGTCTCTCCCCAAACCAATTGGAGATTTTGTCATTTAAGATTAAGCTCCATTTTCCTTTTGAAGGACCTCAGTAGTGCTATTTTAAATTTTAGAGATAAGAGAGTTTTGAATCAGATCTTGTGTTATCTGGACCCCAGACAGCACACCATGTAAAATGAAAACTAGAAAATCTGTTCTAGTTTCTATACCCTTTTCACTTTTTATCCTTTTGTTCTTTCTGATTTTCCTGACTCTGCTAGAAAAATAGAAAATTCCAAATATTCACCAGGTTGCAGTATAGACACAAAAGTGTTATTGCAATCACATCTTCCATGTGGTTATTACATAGCAGGGAAAAAGCCTTACCCAACCAGAGCTGCTCAGGAGGAACTTGTCATGCACAAAAAGTGATCAAGTAACCTTGATAAAGCCTCAAGTAACCTTAGAATAATTATCAGGGCAATGCAATACTTTTGGTTTAGTCCCAAGTCAGGGAAACAGGCACGTGCCTAATTCCAAGAGCTTCAGTATACTAAGCAGACTGGCAAGCACTGAACTGCCTTGTTAAATAAAGCAAGACCCAAATCTTACATGCACACAAAGCACTTGGTGCCTGCCAAGAGGAATTTCATGCACAGTGCTGAACTACAGAATTTCCCTTCACTTACAAGCCTAATGCTGATTGTGCTCAGCTGAAAACGAAGATAAGGTGCTCAAGAGCTCTCAGATCAATGGCTGGCATGTGAGAATGCCCACCTAGAACACCTAGTCTCTTCATCTTCTTTCTTTGTTTTCCTACCCTAATTCTTGCACATAAATCCCAGTTTCACTATTCATTTCCTGACTGTAAATAAGAGATTGCAACTTTTTTTATCCTGTCACCCGAAAGTACAACTTGTCACTTTCCAGCATCACAGTGTGCTGGATTTACCAGCCAATACAACTGTCTGAGCACTGCAGACACTCTGGAGCAAGGAAAACTCCTCCTCAGGAATTCCCAAGGGCTCTTCTGTCTTGGGTTATTCTAAAATCCTAAACCCGGTAATGTCCCCTGCAAACTCCAGTGAGTGAGTGCATTTCATCCCACCCCACCCAGCTGCCTTTTATTCTGGACTTGCTCCAACGTTCTGTTAAACATCTGGGGATTTATGCTAGGGATTTATGCTCCCCTTTCCCCTGCAGTGGCTGCAGTTCCCCTAGATTAGAGAGTCAGCATTATTTTTGTTCAAATTCCCTCTGGAAAGATCAGCTTTTAATTAGTGCATGGTCTTCACTGGAACCTTTCTGGCAAGAGGCACTAAGTGCTTTCCTCCTGAACTTTACGACACTTACAAAGAAAATAAACTTTACAACACTAGCAAAGAAAATAAACTCTCTGTGGAAGTGGCACAGCTATGAACACACAGCACACACGGCATCACTGCACCCCAAACACACATCACTGGTTTTTAATCTCACATGGATTTCTGCAGAAGAACTGAGATTTCTCCAGGGATCTTTGCAGTTTGTTAGCGTAAGAAATGGCTGTAATTAACTCAAAATTTAAAAATACATCCCTTGAAGCCAAGGAATATGGAGCCACAGAAAAGACCACATCTGCAAAATAAACATTTTATATCTGATAAGGACACAAAACCACAATGATTATTTTTCCTTTCCATTTTAAAGTTAGACTTTGAGTCTAAATTTTTTACTTCTTTCACTAATGGTTAATCCACTGCAGGATGGTTCACAAAGTTCTTGCATATTGCATTTAACCAATACTTACACAAAACCACCAGCTTGTAGCCCCAAAGTCATCCTCTTCAGTGGCAAGAGTATTTAAAGATAAGCTAGTACTTTTTAAAAATGCACACTCTTATAACCTGAAATTTTCCCCATGGTGTTTTGGACATAACACCTTCAGTTCATTCTGCTAAACTTTGCTATGGCAAATGTTCTTCTGGCTTCCTATTAAAAGAAAATAATTATAAAAGCCCTGTTGAGAGAGAAGATGTAACACCAAGTCTCAAAGAAAGGCTGCACACATTTCTGAATATAGTATCTCAAAATTCATAGCAATATCAACTACTGTGAGTACACCTGTGTGATAATTTATTAAAACAATTTTGAGAGTTCACATACCGCAGACAGAAAACAATGGGCTTCCTACAGGTACAGCAAATCTGAGTCAATATCTGACATTTCTTTTTCAGCTACTCTGCAGCTATCTTGGCACTTCCTAGAACCAAGAGCTGGAATTTTCATTCCAAAGAGGAACAGAGCTCAGCAATAAATGTATTAATTTTATTAATGAATCTTCTCTGAGTATGTAGCACACAAGAATTCCTAAAAACTTCAGTTTCACTTTTTAAAATTGAGATTATGTTGCAGTACCCAGTAGCACTGTTACAGGTGTTCAGCTTTATTATGCTCTTCGAAAGCTATTACTATGTCTGATAGACATTTAATAACCTGAGGTCATGTAACATCAAGAAGGTGTTAAATAAATTTACAATGGCAATAAATATCTTGCTAGTGAACCAGCAAGAAGTTTTGAGCTGAATTGTTTTACCATGAAAGAAAGTGAGGTATACCTTACAAACATAACCTATACCTCTACTACTCAACTGAAATATTTTATCTCCATTCTAAGCAGGATGAAAAATTAGTGTGCTCTTTGCTGTTGAGAGCTCACCTCTTAAACAGAACCTAGGAGATTTGGGGCAGAGATATTCATTTTATCCTTAAGAAATATATTTAATGTTGAAAAACATAATTTTACCTAAGAAAAACCCTATGATAGAAACAGATTAGTACAAACATACCTTGAAATGAAAGATATTTAGGTATTCACTGTGACAATTATTTAAGCCTTTAATCTCAAAATATATTAATGGATCTTTTGTACAGGATATTAAAAATTAGTTGAGGCAGAAATGTTAGGTTTTGACTGGGCCTTCTCCCTCATTCTATGGCCAGAAATATTAATCCAGCTTTCCTAGAACAGAAATTACCAGCAGCCTGACGTTACCTCAGTTGACAAAATTTAATGACATATTGTTATTTTTAATGTTGTGGACAGTTTGTAAAACCACTCATATGCCTAAATGTTTAAATGTTTATTCTTTAACAGAAACAGCTACTTTTAACTTGAAAAATTTCACTCAGAGAGCTGATAAAAACCAGGCAAATACTCACTGTGTTATCACCTCTTGAAACTGATACGACTGTGAACTCAGCATTTCCCTACGCTGAGCTGGGTAATACAAACTGAACTCCTAAAAAAGGCTTTCCAATTACCCTGATTAAATGTGTCTATAGTAACTTTTCAATCTGTTACTTGTTCTGCTGTTTGCTGCATATTAAAACCTCAGTTTAGACGTGTTACCTTACTGCTCTGTCCTGGCTCCTCCCTCCCTGCCCCAACCCAGACCTGCCACAGGTCTGTGACTGCACTTCCCTCTGGTGCCCAGAAAGCACCTTCAGAGGGGCTGCTTTGCCCAATAAAATCAATTGGTTGTCTCATCACAGCACCTCCAGCTCTTCACAGACTTCTAATGAGCAGCTTTCAAGTCTACTGCACAACAGCTTGAAAATAAAACCTGTGCAGGACAGAAGTGTTTGTCCTGTTAAATTACTGTTTGAGCCAGCCTCAAATTCAGCTCTCCACCTCTCTCAAATTTCAGCTGACACGTGGCCTCAGAGCACACAATTGCTTTGGCATGCTGCCTGCTGCACAGACAAACATTTTGAAGACTCAGGAGCTCTAACCCTTCTCTTTTCAGTCAGTCTCTTTTGAAAAGTTCTTCCTAGTGTCTCACCTAGAAGCTTCAGAATTGATTTGTCTTATTGTGCTCTTAGCACTGACTTTTTGGGAGCAAGGGCCAGAAAGAGGATGCATTTCACTACTGGTGTGGGGTTTGTTAGCCAGAAACATGGACAACTGCCACAGTGGAAAGGCTGATTTGGTTTTGAACACTATAAGCTAAAGACTAATTTGGGAAACCTGCAGCTAAATGAAACCTTACCCCCATTAAGCAATAATTTAGTGCAGCCTAGTTTGGGAAGGAGATATAGAAATGCTTTGGAAACAAATTTCATTGCATAAAAACAGAAAACCACCAAACACCAAAACATACATGCCAAGTATTTGGGCATGGACACGTCATACAGAAGAGAGTGTGGACAGGGAGTACATTCCTACCCCACAGATTTTTCAATGTGTTGCACTGTCAGCTTCTCCACCTTTGGAGAAACTCTTAAACCACTTCTGGAAAAAAAAATCTAGAGAAAATCCTCTCTGCTGTCCTTCATAATCTTGGTTAATTACCAAAAGGCTGTGGGAGCCTGACGTTGCTGTGCATGCAGGTAGGTACTGCCACCACAGTTCCCCCTTTAAAGCAAAGCAGTGTTAACCTACTGGGCATTTGAAAACCACCTTCATCACCAGACTGCATCTGCACAGCTGTGCTTACACCTCCATGTCCACCTGCCATCTTCTCACATTATTTCCAGGGCCAAACATCCCACCCCACAGGGCTCGGGCAGGGTGGCAGCTGCTGCGAGTGCGGTGCCAGAGCAGCAGCTTGGGGAGCCAGGTGTGTCAGCAGACAGACCACCAACAGTGACATCAGTCCTGCCCAGCACACCTGGGATCCACATGGGGGTGGAAAACAGCAGCAAAAAGGTTAAGGCCAGCTCCGAGGAAACTTGTAAATCCAAATTTTGCAGTTACTCCTGTAACTTCTTTACACAGAAGTAAGGATTGAGAGGGGTTATTTCTTTTCCTGCAAAAAGAAAAGGCTACAGCCTTCTGCACAACCCCTCCTGAAACACAAGCCATTGTTCAGCAGATAAGAGAAAATCAGAACTGCATTCAGAGCTATTTGTAACTATTTAAGTTAAATAACAGAGAGGGCAGAAGAGAGTCAGTCCCAAATGGTGGCACGTGGGGAAAACCATTCTGCTACATTAAAGATGTACTTTTAATTAACTTCTCTCTGAATGATTATAATTAAAGATTTTACCACAGGTCTTCTTAGCATAATTACCTTCTATTTCCTTGCACAGTGCACATTCCCAGGAAATGGGAATTGAGATTATTTCTTATTTTAAATACTTCCTCAATTATTTTGAAAGTTATTGCCTTTTAATTGTTTTATTATTGTGATTTTCTTTGTGCTTTTTGGTCCTTCTCTGATTCTTACAGGCTCTTTCAAGACCTCAGAAATATTTTTCATGCAGTCAGGTGCAATTGTGAGCAGTTAACAAATTATGGGTTGCATTTTATTACGTTTGGATCCAGAAAAGTTCATAAAGAGAGTTATAAACTTACTTTTGGACTGGGGAATAAATGGCTCATTTTTCTCACTGGTGCTGAACATATGGTAGGAATTTTTTTCAGTTTTGTTCTGCAGATTGGTGTCTCTTTTACTGTTGCTTTTGTATGCAGGTCTCATCAAATGGCCTTGTTGCACCTCAGCTTTTGCCATGTGCGCTGAATGTAAAAGATTGAGCAGCCATCCTGATTTATTTGAAGACTAATTGTGCAGATCAGTGCATTCAGTAGCGATTGCTTGGTTTCCTACTAATATTTCCACTGATGATATGAAGACATACTGGGAACAGGCAAATGGTAAACAGGCCAAGGGAAACAGGCTGCTGCTTTCTCTGCACTTCAGATACACTGGGTCACATTTTCCCCATCAGCCTGAGATTCCTACTGCAGCATGTTATTAAAACAGAAAGACAGAGGTGGCTGAAGACAGGATTTCACCAAGGAAGGGGGAGAGAAATGCACAAAGGAGAAGGATTTAAGGCAGAGCCCTGCCCTCTCTTCTATCAGTTCCTGCCAGCTCTGCAGCAGATTTAGTATGCAAGATTTCATTCTGAAATTCCTCTTAACTGTATCTTCCAGCCCAGGGAAAACAAGCAGCAATAACCCAAGAATAAACAGGATCATTCATCATTTCCTTATTCTTATCTCTGATGATGTTATCTTTATACAGAAATATTATCCAGCTAGAGGCAGTCTCTGGAAACCAAAGACACCTTTGAAGTAGCACCCCTTGAGACAAAGCACCGGCATCAAATGGAATTTGTGCTGGTTCCAGCTTAGCAGGCAGAGCCTCTGGTGCTGATAGCACATTCACAGAGCTCCCAGTGCTTAGCCCAGCTAGGAAACCACTGGCAAAGAGTTCCCCACATTGCTGCACCTGAGTGCACCAGGGAAGTACCAGACAGACAGGTGAGGCTGTGGGCTCACCTGCACATGACACAGCATTGCAGATACTGACTTTCCAAGCACAAGTTTGAACTGAGCATTTAAATTCAATATACATGTTTAAAAAAAAGAAAAGCTAAACACATCAAGAAGTTGTGACTTAGTAAATCTAATGCCAGCTAATGCTTCTACTATATCCCCCCAAAAAGGCATTTTATATATGATCATCCACAACAATTCAGCCACCTCTGTAGCAATTTTAATAAAACTTTGATAGTAACTGATGCTAGTAATCCAATTATTTCTAAGTCATCATCGTCTACTTTCCAGATTTGTCTTTCTATGTTAAAAAATCAACATACAGAGAATTGAGAAAAAAAACCTATTTCCATCCTGTAAGTATTTCAAAGTAAATAAAGAAAGGAGAATTTACCATAAATCTTCCATTTGGGACCCCAATTCCTCTTTCCTTACATTAGAACCCCTCCCTGAAATGTAGTATCTGGCTGTAACTAGATAAAAATTCGGTCTTCTTTGAAATAAACTTCGGGATTTCTGTGTGTGAGCTTTCAAAAAAGGCAGAAAAATTCTGTTTATTTAGACTCCTGCTCAGAATAAGACCTTATTACTGTTGGCTCTTACCAAGAAAGTCTTGAGCATAGGCAGCTTTTGCCAAGAAACACTGAAATTCTTCCTTGTAGAGTAATTTCCAAGCTTTTGGCTGTCTTGTTCCCACAGTGCTCCATTAGCTGCAGAACTGAATTGCTTCTGTTTATGTAAGAACAGATATTAATAGAGCCCATGCACATTTCCACTGCCTGCCATGCAAGGACACACAAAATGACCCCTTTAGTTGACTCAAGGTGGAACCTTCTCCTAAGTGGCCACTGAGGTGAGCAGGGTTAAAACAGAAAACAGAATTTTCGCTGTGGGTTGATTCTGGAGGCACAAATGAGAACTAGAGAGACATAAATCACATTGAAAGTAAGTAGTAGGTCTAGATTTCAGGAATTTTAAATGTTTAGCCCTACAGAGCCTACATTCTACCCAGTGTCACCTTCCATCTTGCTCAGTATGTGCTAGAGGAAATCTGTATTTAGTGCAGTAAATAAAACAAAAAATAAAGTGATGTGAACTCAAGAGAACTACTGAACAATCCTATGCATCCCCTTCCCAGTGCTTCTCCTTGTTCCAGTGGGAATATTTGCCTGAGACATGCATGAACCTCTTCAGCAGTGCCCCTGCTTAGTCAAAACTCAAGAATTTGACTCCAGCCTTTCTTGTCCTGAGGAGCAAGGTTAGGAGCTGAACCCGAAGTAACAAGTCAGTTACCAGGTGTAACCCTTCCACTGTCCACCCAGCGGCCTGGCTGAAATCTGTCTCCCTGACCTCTGCCAGCAGCTTGCACTGCTCCTCTTCCCTGCTCCCAGGAGCAGCCAGGCTTCCAACCCAGACATCCCAGAGCAGCATCGCAACACGTCTGACCAAGAGGGGCACACAGGCTGAGAGCAAGCAGCAGCCCTGCTCTTTGCTCACCTGTGGGTGATGCACAGAGCCAGCTGTGAGTCAGTTTTCTCCCACAGGATGGGGAAGGGAAGGAGGGATGAGCAACAGGTACCTGAGGACAAGTGTTTGGCTAGGCAGGAGAAGCAAAGCACAGCAAGTGCCTCTCTGCAACAAAGCACTGCAATCCCCAACCAGAACTGCACGAGCTGATGTGGCCCCAGGGACACCCTGAACATCCAGCCACCTGTACTCCAAAGAGGCCACGTGCCTAGAGAAAAGCCTAGAAACTGGGAATCCTCTGTGGGACCATCCAAAAATTAATACAAACTACAGAAATCAGAGGAAATTGTGGCTCGTGTGAAAAAACTTTCACAATACACCCCATAGTGGGGTAAAATAAGCTGCTATTGGCACATCTCAGACTTCTAATGAGTCTTTTCTCTCTCTTGGGATTGCTGGGAGCTGCATGCAATTGGTGCCAAGACTTCCACATGCTGACACATTGGGCTGTCCAGCTGATGGGCAAGGTCTTTGTTCTGAGTGCCTGCAGAGAGAGTGCAAGCAGAGCTTTCTCCAAAGAAAATGCTGTCACTGCCTGGAAAGAGCTCATGGAGACAGACAACTTGAAACATGGCAGCTCTCTGGCTTCTCAAGAATGACAAGAAGCCAGCAAACAATACTTACTTTATATTCAAGTCCAAATGAATCCCATCCTAAAGCAAGTGTTTCTAGAATGTTTGAGGAAGATCTCCAGCACACACAGATTTTGAGAATATAGTTTGGCATTCTGTAGGGCAATCAAGGAAATTTAACTTGAGCAGAGCTGGCAGGGAAACCCAGCTCTCTTCAACATGCAAGCTCACGGAGCAGATAAAAAGGAAAGCTGAGATGGGCTGGAAGAGATTTAAATTCTGAGACAGAATGTGCACTGTGTTGTGGCAATAAGTGTAAAGTATGTAGCTAATGAAAAAAGAGATCTGGGCAAAAACAAAGAGAATGCAGGGTGAGGGGGAAGTGCTGGAAAATTGTCTTCACTCTTTCAGATTTACCCTGACAATATTGTCATAATTTCATCATTTCCCAATTCCTCTTTCTGGTTGAAAAAGCTAAAACTAGCAGACAAATTCACAGAGAAATATTGGTAGTAAAGTTGAGGCCAGACAAGCTACCTTGCTTACTTGACCTAGTTACAAAGATTTTTATAGGGGACCACCAATACATAATTCAAGGAAAGTAGCACATATGGAGAATTACAGAAAGAATAAACTACATGAATCACATGAAAAACATAAGCAAAGGGGTCAGATTTTAAAGGATATTTGAAACGTTTAAAAGTTACAGTGGATATATTTGAGCTGTCTTCAGAAGGCCAGTGCCTAAAAGCATAATTGACATCCATGAGGTGACATGTTGGTGACATCCTCAGCTTGCCCTGTTTCTCAGCATCACTGCCTTTGTTCTTTCACCAGTTATGGGGTGTTTTCTATTGGTGATAAAAACACATCTCTGAGCCTGCATTAATACAAGTACAGAAATATCCTGGGTCCAAGAGCAACAGTGCACAAGGGGTGCCTCTCCTCTTCCCCATCTCTTATCCACAAGACACAAGCAAAGCAGAGCTGAGGCAGAGGGCTTAACAGAGGGATACATTTTCTCTTCTCTTCTCTTTTTGCACAAGACAAAGAACAGTGGGAATTACTTTTTTAGCTATGAAGTTCTGGACTTAAATGAGCACAAAGTGCCATTAACTACTGGTTCCATGAGCTCACCCTCACTGGAAGCAGAATGGCATCTGTAAGAGCCCTGTATTTGCACTGACAGCATCACTGTGCTGAAAGCCAAGTGGGAAACCAAATCTCTGAGATTTTCTTCTGCTGGTTGAATGAGACACATTATCAGTCCAGTTCTGTAGGGGGATACAGTATGGGTAAATGAAGGTAGTATAGAAGGTAATCTTATCCCCCAATGAGCTGCAGCTGGACCAATTATTAAGGATTAGAAGCAGGCCTGATCTTAACAGGCCATACCTGTAGCCAATAAGAACAAGTGGTATAAAAAAAAAATAGATTGATGGGCTCTGAAGAGAGGAGCAAGAGGAGTTAGATGACTGCTGCAAGGACCGGGAACAGTCAGTGCCTAGAGGAGCTGCTGGCAAGAAACATCAAGGACGTATGAAGCTCTGGCAATATGAAATCCTTGCGCTATAATGATGATAGAACTCGTGTTGTCTAAGACAACACAGTTCTGATGAGAAATTTCATCAAGGACATAATAAATTGTTCCCAGAAAAGCCTTATCAAACCTTGCATACAGACATACTCCTTTCCTACTTTAATGAATTTACATTCCCCACCTAAAAACAGGCCTAGCTGAACAACTGCCTTTGACCCACACTGATCTAACAAAAATTGTGTGGTAAAAAGAGCATTGAGTCATCAAAAGCTTACTAGAGCTACTGAGACAGCAGGTACGCACTTCAATGCTGCCTTCAGAGGTGAAGGAGAAGACTCACAAAAACCTCAGCAGAGATAAGGTAGATCGGGAATAATCTGACTTCTCCAAGGGGAAAAAAACCCCAAGTCCTTAAAACTAATGACTCTTGCAGCTACTTTGATGGCATCAAAGACTTGAAAACACCAAATATAGTGGCAGCAGAGAGAATCCATTCCTGTGGTATCACTGTGTGTTATGGAAGAATTTAACCAGCTGGTGAAGAAAGGCTTGAAAAGGGATATGGAAACATAGTATTATAAATGCATACATCATATTGAACCATTAATTCAACTCATTCTGCAACATGCCTGTGTCTGCCAGTGCTGTAGCTAATAGAGAGCACATGAAACTCAGAATGCAATTAAGTCTTGGAAGAAGCACAGTTGGAGGCTGTGGCAGTTTCTATGGCAACCTGAAGGGCTCAAGACTAGTAACAGGAGATTAACTTTAAAGGCAAGATAAGTACATAAATATAGCTCTCGTTTACCGTTTTCTCTGCTTCCAAATGGGCCATGTATTTTCATTTTAAACAATGAAGAAATGCAGTCAGATGTCCTACTTGCTATTAACTAGGGCAAAAACAGCCTTTAAGAACACCCTCCTAAAAAATTCTGACAATTTCAGATTCAGAGAGTCATCTAAACTCCACTAATTAATTCAATCAAAATGGAAACACCAGGCTTGAATGTTGCCAGGAGATTAGAACGAGGCTTCAGGATAGAGAACATGACAGCCATAATAAGAGTTTGCTGATGTCAACACACTGTACACTTTTGAACAAATCCTCTTGACGTGTTTTTCTGGATTATGCCTCAGATCAGGTTTTAAGTCCCCAAAAGAGCGAGGGCAAGATTAAGAAGAAATTTTTAGGCACTACAGACCTTTTTTCTCTCCTTCTTTCTTTTAAAATATTCTCTTCAGTAAGAAAGAATATATCAAAGAAGCCTCATCCCAATTTTTTTTCTGGCACTTTGGAGCTTTTATTCAAAGGATCAGCTGAGTCTGCAGTCACGTTTTGAACTCCTGCCCACCTTACTTACAAATAATCAAAAAAAAGTTTATTAAAGAGAGGCCACATACCTAGTGCAGTCATTTGCTCTGAACTTGTTTACTTCATCATTTAAAAACAGCTGATAGATGCATAACACACTGAGGAACATGTATGTATCCAGTGTGGGGAGAACACTGCCAGCAGAACTGAAAGCAGTTACATTAGCTAAATTAGCCATTTAATTAGCAGCCACATTAGCGAAATTGCCGGTCCAATGTGATTTAACCCTCTCCTGAGTAACACAGATCTCACACTGGCACCTCTGCACAGCTTCTGTTGAGCATCAGATTCCTGAAAGAAAAGTGGCACCACCCCTACTGCACTATTATTTGGTGAATTAACCCAATGCGTGGTTAATTCACAAGGTGCTCCAAGGATTACTGTGAAATAACACAAGTCCCTCGGGCTGACCCGACTATGCCCTCAAACCCTCATGCAGTTCTACTTGCATGATGAGCATTTTTGGTAGGAATTTGTTGACTTACTGTCTATTTAAAGAAAGAATGGATACATCCTTTGAAAATGTCAAAAAATCACTGTTATGTAATTCAAACGTGCATTCCACTTCACTGAAGGCATTCCAACCTGCCCATGATAATATCTAGGCACCACCTAGAGTGGGCAGGTTGGCATAGCAGGACTTTTAAAGGCTGGACTCTATGATCTTGGAAGTCTTTTCCAAACTTCGTGATTCTGGGATTCTATTCACAATGGAGCCTGTGCTCTGCTTCTGCTGTGGTGGGTATTTCCCTGCTGGACATGCAGAGCAGAAGGAAACACTGATCTGTTATTTTTTGTTAAGAGAAGGCTTTGGGGTGACCTAATTTTGGCCATCCAGTACCTGAAGGGAGCCCACAAAAGAGATTAAACTTTTTACGAGAGCTTGTAGTGACAGGACAGAAGGGGGAACAGCTTCAAGCTGGAAGAGAAGAGCTTTCCATTCTTAGGGGAAGAAAAGCCAAAACAAAAACCCAAAACCAAAACAAAAACCACATTTTGGAGCAAGACCCGCAGAGCCAGTCTGAGGTGTGTTGAAGTAGGGAAGAAATTTTGCCATCCCTCTCTACAAGGAGAAATATATATCACCTCTATCAGTATCAAACCTATTTAGAGATAGGTGACTTCTCCTTGTTTCAGTGCCATTTTAGACCAAGAAGCAATAGTTTATAAAATGTGAAGTGAGTTGGAGTAGTGAAAACTTCCTCACATTAGTTTTAATTACCAAGGAACAGGAAATAAAAACCTCTCTAAATAAAAATAAGGTGTGCCCCCTCATGCCAAGAATTTGTTCTACTTTGTCACATCCAGGTTTTCAAAGAGGTATATCATACCCTGACTCTCAAGAAAAAGGATTTGTAGAGGAAGCAAAAGGGAACAAGGAAAAGGAAATACCTAAAGACCTTGTATCCAGAATTGATATTTTGTTCAAAGTAGAAAAGCTACAACAGTGTGAGATGAGGACAGCACTCTCCACTTCTTTCTTAAGTGCAGGTTGTTGTGAAATAATTATTTTTTTCTCCTGATTTCCATTGCTTCACTTTTTTTTCCCCTTTCAAGTAATTGAAAAGCCACGATTGAAGAATATGCAGGGACAGCAGCAACCCTTCAACTCCGAAGTTCATTTTGACTAAAAAAAGAACTCCAAAACTATACAAAAATTTCAAAGAAGGAAAGATTACATACTGTAGAATCCATTAAGTGGGAAGTAGTTGAAGAGATCCATCATTCCTCTCAGTATTCTTAGGAGCTGACCTGTCCAGTAATTGAAGTTACCATATCTCACTTTGAAGAGTTTCTTTTCTCTTTCTGGAGCGGCTGTGTCAGTGCCAAGCTCCTCAGGAGAGACAGCTTAATAAGAGTATAAAAAATGCTGCCCTTGTTAGCTGCACGTAAAGGTCTTTTTATTTTTTCCTTTGATTTTCATTCAAAATGAACTTCTCTATTTTAAAGAAGTAGGTTTCACTGGAGGAAAACATAAGAATAACTTTGAAATGTGTGTCTCAGGTAAATTCCTCAGCAAAGGGTTTAAAAATAGAAATCTGAGCAAAGCTTTGCAAAGTTATTTGTGTGGGGGATTAAGATTTTTTGTTGGGGTTTTGGTTTGTTGATTGGTTTGGGTTTTTCCCCAAACCATGTTTTAGCAGATCCCTAAGCACACTTCTCACAAACAGCATATCTGTGAATTTTAAGCATACAAATGAATTCATCTGCTCCTGGTTTTGCTATAATTAAGCATACTGACTTCATAAAGAATGACAATTACATGGATCTGGATTTGCTGTAGACATTGGAAACAAAGAGACCGTATAAGGAATGACATTTTCATGGATCTGACTTTAAATTTCATCTGCTTTTGCTCTCTCTGGTCAGAAAGTGCAATGACTGTTACCATGTGAAGACAGGGAATAAGAAACACTAGGAAAGAAGAAAACAGTGTTTGCTGCTGCTATAGTTTAACTCATGCTCCAGACAGATCCAGAAGGAGATTTTGCTACAATGCACAAATTACTGAGGAGAGAAAGGCTCAGCTCACTGGTTCTAGAATTCAGCAATTTGCAGGTCTGTAAACAGCAGTTATCACAAGTTCTTTAGGCTTCTAGAATAAGCCATGCTTGGTGGTTGCAAAGGTTAATTAGACAGGTACAGCTCTTTACCATTCTGCAGCCCATTTAATACTGATTTTAAACACAGTTTATCTTCTCCCACCCTCCACCCCCACCAGCATTTTGGTTAATCTTGGAAGGTGACATGGAATATAAATAATCAGCAAAGTAGCCAGGAATTAGACTAAATATTAACAACATCAAAGCAAGAGTTGGAAGAGAAGAAAAGCAGCAGATCAGATATTTAACCAAGAAAATATTTCATTCATCCATCATTTCTTGCAATTAAGTAGTAGATTGCTTCCTATGCTTTCCTAGAGAAAATATGTAAAACACAAACATATTTTTTTAGCTACTGGATGGTTTTGAGTTACAGTGGGCTCCCTGTATCCGAATCCAGCTCACTCTTCATTATTGCTGCTTGGTCCTCTTGTATTGACCAAGAAAAAAGTTATGAAGGTCAAAGCTCTCCATGGAATTCCCAGAGAGTCTAGAAATAAAATTAGAAATCAGGGAACTAAAAGATACAAAAAGAGTAAAGTAAAGAGTTCTAAATCACAATTTCTTCACTTGATCTCCACTACAGCTCTATGAAAATACTAAAGATATTGTATAAATCACTAATAGACCAAAATGCTTCTTTTTTGTTTCTTTCCTTTTTTTTTTTTTTAAGTAATTTTTCCCTTTAGTGTAGTCCCATTCATCTTAATGTCTTTGGTGAAGGGTAAAAGAACACACAAAAATCCTAAAGTTACAGATTTTAGGGCCTGTAAAGGACATGCTATGACATCTTCTGTCCTCCTCTACTTAGACCTCTACTTGCACAGCTTTCCCACTGCCCTGCCTGCAGGGTTTGCACAGGGATCAGCCTTTCCCTGCCCAGCAGCCAGCCCCTCTCCTGCCTGTGCCAGGCAGAGCTCCCAGCACGGCCTACCTCGGCTAACCCCGAGCTCTCTTGGCTCCCCCCATGGGCAAGGAAGAGCAGAGGTCGGTTCCAAGCTGTAGGTCTGCCTCCCTGCTCTGCCCAGCTTCCCACGTGTAAGAGCTGCCCAAAAGCTGAGCTCCTGTGCCTGCTCTCACACGCTGATACCAGCAGCTCCCAGGCAGACTTCCAGCTGCATACTGGAAGCAACACTGGATCAACCCCTCAAGTATTTCCTTGTCCTAGAAGCTTCCAGAAAAACTCAGTCCTGAGCAGCATTCTCTGCAAAACCCTCTCCAGGCACAGCTGACTACCCCAGCACTTGGCAGGGCAGCCTAAGGCCCATACTATGATTCCCCAGCATCCTTGTGAGCACATCTGCAGTCCCCTGGGAATAGGGCATCTAATTAAAGCAGATGGTCAGAGAAAATTCAAAGGTCAGGATGAAAGTTGCTGGCAGAACCCTGGCTTCAAGCATCCATCTAAATTATCAGCCATAGAAGCCAACCCATGCATGCAAAGCCAACTGCAGTAATACTTCCTTAAATAAAAAATGGCCTTGGAATGCCTTTTTCACTTATCCCTCCCCAGCTTCTTTCCACAATTTTATTTAACAAAGATGTTTCAGTAAATCAAAGGAACTTGGACATAACTTTCCTAACCGCAGACCCCAGGGAACAGGTGTAGCATGCAACTTCACCATCCATTTCCTTTCATTTCTCATAATTTTTTGCTCGGTTGCACTTGCATTTTTACTCCAGACATATTTCATCCCTTTCCTTCTCATAAAAAACAAAATAGAAAAAATAAAGGCACCCAGCATTTGATAGTTCTGGAATGTAGCAAAAATGCTGACTCATGAACGTGCATTTCCATTTTTACTTGAAGCAAATAAATTAAACACTGCCGACTCCACTCAAATAAACTGGGCGAGCGGCAAACTGCATTAGGTTCTAAGATGCTAATGGCCTTTCAAGGTTCAGCCGAGCCTTTCTGCATGCGAGGCGATAAGTGCTTGCTCTATTCTTCTCTCGATTGGTGTTAAGTGCTTAAGGATGTTTGCTTGCTTGCCAGAGTAGGGGAAATAAACTAATTAAAGAGGAACAAAGCAGTCTAGGAACTGTCGGGTGTGGGAGAGGCAGCGTGAGAGGGAACTGCGCTTCCAGAACATGCTATTAAATTCACTGTTGCACAGCTCTGTAACTAACTACAGTTAAATGATCTACAATTAACTACTGATTAAAAAGAAGTTGGATTTTCCAATTTTCCCTGTTTCTTTTGACAGTGAATGTTTTCTCCGGTTTTTATTTTACTCTACATTTCTTGCCTGTTTTTCTGAAAAGATTGCTCACTTCCCACCCTAACCTTGCATGAAATGAAAAGCCACTAAGGGTTTAAAATAATCTTTCATCTCCCCGACTGTTACAGCCAAATATAAGTCAAAACGCTGAAATATTTAATGCTCATATATCATAAGCCTGATATATCGTAAGCCTTTCAGTACAAAAACATTTTATTCCCAAGGGCTTCTTTTCCTATCAAAGATTTCATTTCTGATTGGGTTTTTTTGAGAAGTCTTTAACATCAGCAAACAAACAAATTGCCCGTGTTCACCAAAGAGAAGGAACATAAAAGTGGTAAGAGATTTTATTGGCAGTCCTGCTCGGGTAAGGAAGGTGACACAAGCATAAAATAAAAAAGGCTTGCATTTCATAATGGTTTAGAGGTGAATTCATACCCTTCCTTCATGCCTCCCTGATATCAATTAATTATCTGAGTAAGGAACAGGCTGATGCTCCGATACACTACAAAAATAGAAAGGTAATACCTAATTTTAAGCCAGGTTCTCAGAACACAGTAAAGGGTTACGTCCAAAGGAGAGGACAGCTCTGGAGTGAGAGAGAACAATGCTGACACCACGTGGAAGAAAACGCTGCTGGCTCCTTCTTCTACTGCTAACTTGAGATGCCTGAAAATCTTACATTTGGGGCAGGTGTTGTGGTAAATGTTTTGAGCATCAGAGGAAGACCACATGCATCCTCTGAAACCAGATTTGTGTTATTCTAGTGGGTACACCAACAGATTAATTATAATCCTCTTCCTTATAGTGTAGCTGATGCTTGTGAGCAAAGCAACTGGCTGCTGCTGCTGTGAGCACATCAGGTATTGCTCCCCTTCACAAACTGCAGATGAACATCCTTCACCTGTAATCATACAGATCCTGTAAGTCCGACTATGTGGGAGCTTTTGATGTGCTCCATTCTCAGCCAGACTGAAAATGGGCATTCACAGAATAAGTAAGAAAGATGAGACTCCCCTGCATCGGTTTCTGTGCCCACACTGCCTCCAAAACCATTTCCCAGGCCATGAAAGGCCTGTATCAGTTTCCAGTTTTAGAGAGACCTTCCCTTCTCATGCACTTTGTATCCTTATGGAACAACAGCCAGGGATCAGTGTGAGCAGCGCGTGGCACTGCCCCAGCTCTGCTCTTGCACCACTGACTGCAGTGAAGCCTCGGCATTTCAGCTGCTTGTTACAGTAAAGCACAGCCAGCAGCGTCCTCATTTGTCACACAGGGCACACCCTCTCTTGCCAAGCTTCTCTCCTAGCACAGCCTTGCCCAGACAAAAAAAAAAAAAAAAAAAAAAAAAAAAAAAAAAAAAAAA
>JAYDZK010000271.1:5456470-5496252 GCA_034509185.1 Euphonia xanthogaster | reverse complement strand
CCCCCCCCCCCCCCCCCCCCCCCCCACCTGCACAAAATCCCAGCCTGGTAGGATTCTGCAGCATTCTTACTCTATTTTAAGGGTGAAAAATGTATGTACAGCACACAGGAAAAAAGGACAAGTTAAAACACATCATGGCTGGGATATAACTTTAAACACTATCTTTATATATCAATTGGTGGCTGTAAATAGCCCACTGTCCAGCCTAGGGTAATAGTTCTGAACTACCAAAAAACTTAAAACCAAAAAACTTCTTCAGCCAGAACACAGTGTCAGTGGCAAGGCTCTTGGAACTTTAAGAACTGCCGGAACAAGTCATCTGCCCATTTCAGCCCACAAACAGCACAACTGAGGGTTAAGTCTTGTCAGCTGTGTGGCAGGCCTGCCAGACTGGCATGGATTTAGTTTGACAGAGCTCAGGTTAACTTTAAAATGTGGAAATGGAAAAAAAAAAAAAAAAAGAAAATAAAAAAAAAGACAACCCAGCAACAAAATCAGAGGAATTAAGTAGTCCAAATGCAAGTATCTGTGTAAAAGCCAAAAAAAAAACAAGCTTCATTTCCAGGACACAACAAGGAATCTGAGCCAGGTTTGCCATTTCACTTTTTGCTTGTTTACTGGGAGAAAAACATGGACTTTTAGTATGTTTATTTTGTAAACCTAACTTTGATGTTTCTAGTTTAGAGGACCTTGAGCAATTGTTATATTATGAAAGATGAAGGGTACCTATCCAATGTGCTGAGTTTCTTGCCAAAAACTACAAAAACAGGATCAGCCACAGAATACTGAATTCCCTTCTCACCCACAGATGGGATTTCTTTCATAAGCTTACCTCAGAGCAGGAGAGTGCCCCATGGCTATGCCTTGTCTGAGGCTTTATTAAAGAACTTGAAAGCAGCTTTTCAGCAGAATTCTTTCCCACATCACCACAATTCCGGACAGACTGTGACATTTTGCAGAATTACAGGGAGTGAAGCTGGTTCTAAAACAAAAGCACTGCAAGTGAAAGCCTGGTTTCCTGGCTTCCCTAATACCTCTCCTATTTCTTTTAGCTGCTGATGCTTCCTCTAGCTTTGCTTCCTCTAACTTTTCCAAACAGATGTCTTGGGACAGACAATATTTTTATTTTGTGTGCTCATTTGAGTACTGGTTTTATAAACTCCCAGAGGTGGTACTGACATGGGACTTCTTCAGAGAGAAAAGGGAGCTGGGAGCATGAGCACAACACTGTTTTAGTGTGAAACAACCCTAGTGTTACATTTGGGGCCATGTTCTGGGGCATTGAAGAAATATTTTAGAAACATCTTTTTATCAGTATAGCATGTTTTTATACCTGTGTCTGTACAGGTTTTGTTTTCAAAGAAAGCTTCCAAGGAACATTACAGTCACAATATTCTCTTTGGGATATGTAATATGTTCTAAATACTGACTTTAACTTTGTATGAAAAGTCTGCTAGCTTTCCTTAACAGGGATACTTGGAGAAAGAAGACACAAAATTAAGGATTCATAAACACAAATATCATCACCCACATTTACATGCAGTGCTAATCTCTTCCACAGTCCATCACTTGACCTGGCACACTGCTGCCAGCCTCACCGTGAACCTCAAGGATAACAAAACTGCACTGTGGAGTATTAAACTGCAGGGTTTGCTACATTTCCTTCATGTCTTTTTCCAAAAATCAATTTCAAGTTAAGCAGCAATGATATACCACATCACAAAGTGAAAACAAGATTTATATTGACCCTCTCTCTAAACCAGGATTTGTCTATCATGTTTCTTCCACCACAAGGTTTTCAACAAGGAGGCAAAAAAGGAATCAATGAGCTAGCAATGTTTTAGAAAACACCCAAGGAGAGGCTGGAACATGCACAGTAAGTTCTAAAAAATGAGAGAGGGGTTTCAAACCTTCTGATTTTGCTTTCCTGCATCATCAGTGTATAGACAAAAACACACACAAAATAAAATGTGTTTCGCTCAAGGAAAAATACAGTAGCTTTGATCTAACAAAGCTTGGCATTAATATATTTAAAGTAGAACAGCTTGGGATTTTCTTCTGGACCTTTTGCTTTTGCACTTGCATTTTTTCCAAAATTAGAATTTTAACACTCATGTTTCCTCTCCAGCTTAGGCACATCATGAATATTTACATTGCTGGCTACAAGGTACAGTCATTCATTACACTATGTTTAAGCAAATGTATTTCCAGTTCTGGGTTTCAAATGAAGCACTTTCAATTTCTTGCTGCAACTCTCTTACCTGAAGGCCATCTGCTTGTCTCTGTGAGAAACAAGGGTCCAGGTCAACAAAAAGCATCTCCTGGTGTTGGAGCAAATACAGCAGGAGGCCATTGTAAAGCCTTTGTTCTTCACAAGCCAAGGGACTGACAGGAATCCTAAAGGAAGAAGAGATGGATTCATCTTAGGAGCCCTCAGATCAGGGGCTGGTCATGGATGACACAGGGAGCCCACTCAGTA
The DNA here is from genome assembly GCA_034509185.1 of Euphonia xanthogaster. Classification (NCBI taxonomy): domain Eukaryota; kingdom Metazoa; phylum Chordata; class Aves; order Passeriformes; family Fringillidae; genus Euphonia; species Euphonia xanthogaster. Next base: position 5,493,773 of record JAYDZK010000271.1, on the reverse strand, counting down.
GCCAAGGTAATTCAGCACAGCAGCAATGGCTGGGACAGTGACCACTGGAGCTTGGGAGGTTCACAGCAGTGCGACCTTCACAGGGACAGAGCCCCAGCTTTGCTGCAATGGTTCACAACACAGTGAATCCTTGTGGCAGCACAGCAAAGGGGTAAGAACCTGACAGGAGCTCAGACATGAGGTTCACAAAATCAAGGGTCAAAAGGACAGGCAAAAAAAATAAAAGCACCCTGTCAATCTGCCATTGCTCACTGGCATTGGGGTGGAAAGAGTGAGTTTGTTCTACCTTCATTTATGAATGAAGGTAGAAGAACCAAAATGTCTTATTACCAGAACTGTCTGGAAAAAAAACCCACAGGTAATAAACTGCTTCAGTGTATTAATTTATAAATCCGCAGACATCAGTTATGTCGGGAAGTGGAAATTCCGGATGTTCCCATTAGCCATGTTGAGTTTGGGTTGGGTTTTTCTTTCTTGCTTGATCTTCCCATATTTTTTAGGTTTTTTATGAATTAGTTGAACTTTTACTGCCCCTGTCAAGTCAGAATAATTTAATTAAAAGGATTCTTTATATAGGATTTTAATCTCAACCCCTGAAGGACTTGTGTATTACTCCCCACCAACTATTTGGAAGCTTGCAGAACATTTACATTAATGCTGTGCCTTAATGGGGCTTCTCCAGCCATGCTGCACCAACTCAGTTACACCCAACACAATATTAATATTTAAACAAGAAATTCATAAACTCTGGAGACTAATGTGGAGAATGAATACACCAGCCTTCTGTTTGCCAAATGAGTCCATTCATTATTCATTTGCAATTTTAAAGTACAAATATACACATTGGGCCCAGTCCAATTGATTTCATTCATGTTCCTCTTTTGTAAACTTACTGTTGTTTCTGTAAGGACTTAAGTTTGGGCTCCTTTTGGAAGCAGAAGGTTTAAGCAGGGTTATAGCCAGGTATAATATAGAGAGATTTACAGGATGAACCACTGTGTCATCAGTTCCTTCTTTAGGATTAGTTAACACTTCTCTTTCTTGCATTCCCATTTTTCTTGGGACGAACACAGTTTCTCAACAATAAACAAGGCTGCTTGTAAAACCTGGAGGACTGAGCAATAGCCTTTGCTGCATACAACAATCCTAAGAGATTATTCATCACTTACCAAACATCAACACCCTCAGCTCACAGGCCAGACAAGCAATATTTTTAGTGCTTTGTCTTCTTTTCCAGCTTCTTTCATTAGCTTAGACACCTGTTCCTGAATCCACCTCTACCAGCTGTTAACTCCTTTACAGAAAGAGCACTGCACAAGCTGTTCAGGAAGATAAATGGCTCTCAGACCACTCATTGAGTCCTCCATCCCCTTATTAGTAGCCTATGTTTGAGTGCCCAGTTCTCACTCCCTCCTAAAACAGATCTAAACTATAGACTGGGATGAGACAGCTGACTCCAAATATCAGTCTCATCAACAGATATTCATGGGTGGCAACAGGTGCACATTCCAAATATAGAGAATACACTTCTAGTTTTCTCTTCAGCCACATTCTACAATGACTTTCAATTAATTTTGTGAAATAATCGCTTCCTGCCTGTTCAGATACTTCTGCTGCTACCAGAAACTGCATTATTGGGGTGACAGTAAGGGGGAGCCAGGTTCCCCCACTGCTAAATCCAGGCACATGATCCTAGGAATAGCAGAGCTACTGAGGTGTATTCTGCACCTCCCTACAAAAGCCCCATAATCAGTTGTAGTAAAAAACCGAGGAGAACACTGACTGCAAATAAGAAACAAGTAAAACTTGACCATCAGGAATTAGCTACTGGTTTTCTCAAGTGAGTCTAAAGCTTTCAAAGCTGCTTTGCCACAAAGTGCAGGCTAAAAAGTCCACACAAGTCCCCTGCCTTGGCTTTGTCCAGGAGATCTGCCAAGGTTCCCTGCTGCCACAGGCTTGCTGCAAATTTACAGAAACAGTGAGTCAAAGTGAGTGGAAGCAAACAGCTGGCTGGCTGGAGTCCTTGTGCACTCATACAAGAATTGCTCACTGAGACCAGAACTAAAAATCTCATTACCAAGAGGAAGCATAACAAAGTATCCATGGAAATTTAGGTAACATCAGTCGGATCTCTGATAAAAGCATTCTCCTAAACATTTACAGATACTAGGAGAGCAAAATCAGTTTTCCATGATCCTCTAATGAGACTTTCAATATATTACCTGTACTAAACCTTATAATTTTGGTGTTACAATAGCTACAAATCACAAAGTATGTGCAGTATAGGCTTATAATATAAAAGTTTAATATTCTACTTTTGTCTTCCCAAGGCCCAAGAGGGTTCCACGTTCTGACTACAGAATATTCCTACTCACAAAAAAGGTACCAAAATATTGAGATAGGCGATAATCATAGACAGAATTTACGCTTGAATATAAACAGGTAAGAAATTTAAAGTAAAAAGGCTCCTAAACAACTTTGTTTAGTGTCAAAGAAGGAAGAAGTAATTTCACAAAAATGAAGATTGCCAGAATATATGAAGAACAGTTTTAACACCTGCAATGAATTTATGCCATACGAGGAGCTGCCATTACCTCCAGAAGGTTAATTCCAGCAATTGCATGGAGCACACATTTCTGCAGATTAGATCTAAAAGCAGTTTTTTCCATAACCTTCCCATTTACACTGAACAACTATAGCAAGTACTACCCAACATGTCCCAATTTCCTACACTCTGGCTGCCAAATGTTTCATAACATGCCAGATAATTGCACTAATTCTTGCTCTGAAAGACATAAAGTATATTTATGACTTTTTCCCCTGTGTCAGCAGATTTGATTTGCCACAGCTGACTACCTTGAATTTTGCTGCTGTACAGGACAATACCAATGATCTATTCTGAGTCACTGAAGGCCTCAGGTCACTCAGCAGGAAGTGGTATAGAGCAATGTCACTGACAGTGCCAGTTTCAAGGCTCTCCTCTCCGCCCAACTACCAAAAAGGTGATTTTTCATAACCCTAGGAGGTAACTCAACAAGCACAGCACCGTGGTGGTAAATGTTTTACAAAAAAAAAAAAAAAAAAACAACAAACCTGAGCTCCAGATTTACTGGGCTGTCTCCCAGAGCTGGTGAGATCAGAATGACTGTAAAGAGGTGGAGATAACATTTGTAGGGCAGACATACTTCTATTTATGGTAGCTGTTGTCTTGACAGGTCACTGGCAGGGAAACCCTGTGCTGATTGCTTTCAAGGCTTCCCAAACAGGTCATTACCACAAGTGCTCAGTTTAGCGCTGAATGCACCTTAAAACCAGACAAAGGCACATGTTCAGAAGCAGTTGGGCCATGTCCCAGTAGAGTGAGATATTTAAAAACTGAAGCAGCTCATGAATCAATAACGGAGCACGCTGGATCCTTACGTGCAGATACAGGAATCAGTGGGCACACATAGGGATAATTTGGGAATGAGATGAAGGAACAAAGTCTTCTTGCATGCATATGCATGCACAGAAGCCCCAGGGGAGAGAAAATGTCACCTGTTGGCAGAAAAGTGGCAGTCAGTGAAGTGCTTTTTGAGTTAATGTGGGGCCAAGGAATAGATTCTTGGTGAAGGCTTTTTGGTATCAGCCAATGCTCATAAGTATCACCACACAACTCATCCAAACACTGATAAATAAACCTCATCTGTCTCCACTCATTTACTAACTTTAGTATTCAGATATTAAGGAACTTGGGGTCTGGTTGCAGAACTGCTTTGTTGCACTGCTGAATATCTTCCATGGTGAGATTTTTTTCCCAGGGTGGCATAGTTCCAACCACACCACATCTTGTTAGATTCACTTCCCTTGCTATGCTTTTGTTAAAGATGTAAACTTGTATCATGTCCAAAGGTCAAATTCTGGTAGACCTGGTAATAAACCCACAGAGCAGGAAAACAGAGACCAAATGTAGAGACCTATGAAACAGCAGCAAGGCTTAAAAGTCCATTTTCACAAAACAAAGCCTGTCATTGATGCTGGGCACCAATTTTGCTGAATATATACTTTTAAAATGAACTTGGCCTGTAATAAAACACCCAACTGAATAACAAGGCTTTTTTACTGCATAGAAGATATTGACTGCTAATAGATATATTTTGTAAAGTGCCATTTGCTTACAGCTCATATTAACCTGGTATGCTTGTGATCCACTAGAACAAAGATTTACAAGTTGTAACAGGTATAAGTATTTTAATGTCCTCTAGTGTCAACAGTGAAAGGGAAAATCCTCCATTATCTGATCACACTAAACTGTTCATTCTTATCACCTTGGCTTGCCTGGCCTGTTGTCCCACCTCTCGTTTTTAGCTTCCAGATTTTGCCCACTCACCACCACCCCACACATGACTTCTCTAACTCCAGCCAAGTACTCACTGCTCAGCTTGGATGTCAACTTGAATTTTAGTGGCAAGGGCAGAATGAGTTGCTTCTCTTTCTTGTTAACAGGGATTAAATTCTCTGATATCAAATGCTGTTAAAAGGCCAAAGTGGGAGTGAGCTTTTCAGAATCAAATCCAACAACTAAGTAGCCCCCACAGCCAGCACTTATCTTGGCTCAGAAAAGAGACATAGCTGCCATTAAACAGCTCTCTATCCCCCATGTCTCTTCATATGGTTTCTTACTTGAGGCTTGCCCTGTCTAGTCAGTGCCCAACAGAATGAAAGGGATCAGCTAGCTCAGAACCTGCCACATCTGCCCACAATACACCATATAAACACTGAACTTACAAAATGCTCCACTCTCTACTGGACGCAGAGTTACGACAGAAAGCCTCCCTGTGAGGTGTGACCTTGTTGTGCTGTTTGAGGCAGCTGAGTAGAGACGACTCACTTGAACAGAGCAGGTCCAAACACGATGGCCAGGTTTTCCAGAGTCATGAAATTCACTGCACTGTGGGTTGCCACCTTTAACAGGAAAGCAGAAAGGAACTGAAGAAGGTTTTGATGGGCTTTGGGCAGGCAGCTGAGCAGCTGTCTCAGGTTCTCTATGCATTCTGTTGTGTTGATTTTGTGTTCTGGGGGGGAAAAAAAACAAACCCAAACTTATAACATAGATATTCCTCATACCAACACAATTTCATCACAGACATTAGACATAAGTAAGAAGGAAAGTTTTAAAACATATTAGAACAACGTGAAGAATAAATACGTCCCAAACAAGGATTTTGTACACTAAATTTTGACATACGTTTTTCACTTATGAATATTTAAGAACCATGGATTTTCCAGATACTGAGTTTTACACTCACCATTTTTGATATTTTTCCTCTTAAGGCAGAATCATCCAGCACTTGCTGCTTTCCTAAAGAAATTGCAGGAAGGAGTCATGTACTTGAATCCTCAAAGCTGCCTTGAAAGACAGTACAAGGTTGTCAGCCTTGACTCTCTCAAGAGATTTTACACTTGCTGTATGATTCTCATTAAGAGGAATGAGAAATTGTAGCCTTTCGGCCCCACATCATCTTCATTTCCTGACTAATTGGTAGCTCTCAGACTCAAAACATCTTTGCTCTATAAATATGCAACTGCAGTTACACAAGAGATGCTTAAAATTCTAAATTGGGGATACTTAACATTTTCTTGTTTCATATTCTTCAAAGAATGGTAACAAGACAGAAAATGGGTTCACAAACAACTCCATTTGATCAGCAGTTCCATCTCAGTAGGATAAAGTCTCCTGGTTACTAGAACTGAGATGACAGTACTGCTCAATAATTGGCAGCTGATGCTCAAATTTGCCATAGATCACCAGGACACATCTGCGTAGCTTTGGCATTGCTTATGAGCAAATCATGCCCTTGAGGGTAATTTTAGCTCTAAAAAACACATTCTGTGCAGGCCAAGGCCCATGGTGCTCAACTGATTAATAAGTAAAACGGAAAAGGAGATGAAGAAGAAAAAATAACTTTAAAAAATAACATCAAGACTGTCCAGGGTAAGAAAAACAAGGTGCTTGCAAAAGCCCCATAGGTCGCTCTGCATAGACTTTCACAGTTCCTGAAACTGCTTCCTTTCTCTTTCTTTGTAAACTCCTACACGGGCACTTCGAACAAAAGCAGCCTGCACAGTTACCCACAAAAGGCATTTATTTGTATGCAAACATCTGAATTAGCTACCAGTCAGAATCACCAGCAGACTGAGAACAGAGCTCAGCCACTGCAGGCTTGAGCGGGGAACAGGCAGAGGGCTGCTGGGGTGCTCCGGGTGCCCTGCGCATGCTGCTCCGCACACTGCTGTCCAAGATTATAAGAGGACTGGAAAAATAATTGCTAACTGAAAATACAGCTCTAAATAAAAAGAGCGATGTGCAGAAAAACCTCCTTTAACAGGGAAGGTTAAATAAAAAAAGAGGCTTCAGCTTGGAAAAGAGAGAAGTGAGGCAGTGGCCATATAAAGACACAAGCAGCATTATGGTGGTGATTACATTAAAACTAAAAATATTATCTCAGTAACTAGTATGGTATACAATTTAAAAAAGAAAGCAGCAGTAGAAGAGCTTTCTCACAGAAAACAGGATTGGATTGCAGGATTCCTTGCTACAGGAAGGAAGGGAATCCAAAAGACTTAATGAATTTTAAAAAGACTAGACAAGTTCATAGATGCCTGGTCCCTTCAAAGCAATTAAACATCAGCTTCAGGTTAAGGAAACACAAAACCTTGTTTATAGAAAGTGTAATGTACGCATTATCTGTCACTGCCAGAGAATGGACAAAAGCTTGGAAGGTGCCCGTTCTGTACCTTGGAAAGTTTTTAGCAAGCCAGAACAAATATTGTCTGGAAAAACAGCCACTGGTAGTTCTTTCAGAAAGAGCTTCAGGAGACTGGCCACAGAATCAACATCTCCATCATTAATAAGGTCTACTTTTTCCCCTTGATTGTACTTCTGCCTCAATTCCTTGATTTTATTTGCTGAGCCACCAACCCGAAATATACCAACACGCTCCAGACCTGTGTAAGAAATACAGAACAGTGAGCAGTGCTCGTTTACTTCACCACATCTTTGTGCTGAGAACTGGAGTTCAAAAAGCAGCAGCTCCTTTAAGGAAGCACAATAGTTGTAAATAAGGACTTCCCAGCATTTACAGCTCAAAATTAGAGCTTAAACAAAAAATATCAGTTTCCAGAAGCCAAGCAGGAAAAAGATTAACTTACCAAATACTTCCAGGTACTCCACCATCTGTGCCACAAGAGAAGGAACCCCACATTGCTTTGCATCCTCTACAAGTGTTTCCAGAGGAACACCAAATGTGCTTCTTTCTCTGCTGAACTGTAGCTCTGGTGAAACTTTATTTGTTGTGTGCCTAACTTGTATAGAAGAGAATGATTGCTGGGGAATAAAAACAGGCAAGTGGTAAACATTAACTGGCTTTTATTATTTTCACCTCCAAAGATCTCCAACTTGGGCAAAATTATTGTCTTCTTTGTAGCATCTTAGTACAGATTTTATTTCTACTGTATATTCTAACTAATATTCTTCTGTAGAGCTGAGGTGAGACCTGTGATGGGGTAAACTCCAGTAAAGCCCCCTCACCCCTACAGTCAGGGAAAAGGGGCCTTGTGTTGAGGCAGACGGGCTGCTCAGGACAGAGAGGGGCCGCTACCCCTCAAAAGAGCCCCAAAAGTCAGGAAAAAGCTGACCCTGTACTGGTGCACAGCCTTCCAATTCCATGAAACTTGTGAACTTCTACCTAATTCCTGAGGATAAAAATAATACAAGATTATGAAGGAACCAGAAGTGGAATTTCAGCGGCGGCCGTGGTGCAAGCCTCGGAAGAGGTTCCTTTCTGCTCACCCGGTTATTCCGAATTTCTTACCCCAACAACTGATGCAAAAGCATAAGAAATCACAAACAGCTTGCGCTTTTCATCCTGTCTGATGAAGGAAGCTGCTTTTCCCTCCTACCCGGGCGTGGGCCGGGGAGCCTGTGGGCTCTGCTGGGGGGCGAGTCCCTGAGGGCGGCTGAGCGGCTCTGTGAGGCCGGGGCTGCCCCGCCTGGGCACAGCCGGCTCTGGGGCCTCTCAGGGCCACCTGGGGGGGCATTTAGAAACATGTTTCTAAATAAATGCTCAGATACATGTAAAAATAAATATAATAACTATGTATTTAACACTAATAGCCCTCAGGAATATTTTAAAAAAGGGGAAATTCTGCTCGGCACTTTGAAAGGAGCCCTGGCTGCCCTGGCCTCTTCCCCAGCTGCCCTAGGCCCCTTGTTTGCCTGACAGGCAGCTGCCATGGCCCGCAGTAATTGCTGCATTTCATCCTCATTCCTACCAGGCAAGGAGAGCGGAAGTCCAAACCTGGAGTTACCATTTCTGCACTAGGACTATTTAAGTAGTATCTAAAGGGGATTTTAATTTTTTTTTTTTTTTTGGTAGCATTATCTCAAATCAGCCTCTTTTTCAATGCTTTTTTATTACTATGTTTTTAGAAGGAAAAGGGAAAGATTTTCCTGTGGGTTTGAAGCTGAACTGCCTTAGTGAAGCTGTTTTTCACACATGCCTGCAGCAAAGCCATGAGCTGGAGCTCCAGGCCAGCCCTGCTGCCATGGCAAAAGCACACACAGCACTCGAAACACCCCGGGCCATTGTGCTTTTTCAGTACATAGGAAAGCTTAGGCTGCAATGTTAGTGTTACAGCATGAATAGTTATCTAAAAAGAACAGCATGTGCCAAACATATTTTACAGCATTTTTGTATATAAGCTACGAGGTGTTACAAAAAGCCTCTAAAATATCTGTTCACTATGACTGTAAATCCCTCCCTTTTCCCCTCTCAGATGCAGCAGAGAAAGGAGGAAGGGTGTGAGGAAGGAGTGAAGCAGCCAGATTTAAGTTCACTTACACAAATGGAAAGGGAGGTGCCCGCTCCCATGTCAGGCTGCAGCAGAGTGCCAGTGTTTCAGCTGTGCTGCTCCAAGACCATCACCTTTCTTCCCCTCCACAAAGCCACGCAGCCTGGCCAGAGATCACTGCAGTCATGGGGCTGTTCCTCTGCAATTAACTTATCATAGGATAATTGCTAGGCATCACCTTAATCAGTGGTTTCCCTCCAGAGTTGGTGGAAGGTAGAAATTAGCTTGTAGTAAAAGAGGACTGCTGGCAGCCAGCACTTCCCTGTGGAGGCACCTTGCACAAGCTGAGGGCTGAGTTACCACCAGGAGATGTTTCCATGGCACCTACCACACACAATGCCACAGCTTCCCAAGCCACACTGCTCCTGGGCCTGATATTTGCGCTTGAGTGGGTTTCTGCAGTGCAGGTTTGCAGATATTCCTACTGCCTGCTGTCCCTCCTGCCTGCTACAGCAGCAAGGAAAATACTATGAGGTGACCCTCTGCATACACATTATGGCTACTTGTTTATGTAACACATACACCATCATTTTGGCCAACACATGGGCAAGGACCAGTCCAGTTATTTTAAAATAAGGAGATGCAATTAAGCCTAACACCCTTTATAATTGTTTCAGATACAAAGCCTTATCCTGGGAAATAAGTCATAAAGAAGCAGTGTTGCAGTTAAATCTAATTGAGAGAGATTTTTAACACAAGATTAGTAGGTACATGTGAAGCAGAAGGGAAACATATAAGGCAAAAAAATGGTAGAGGTGCTGAGCCAGGCCCCCTTGGTGGAGCACGAGAAAAGCAGGAGTTACTCCAACACCACATTGGGGCAGCACAGACAGCAAAGACCGTTCCCTCTTCCTTAGCAGAAGGAATACCACTTAAAAACTAGTGCATAATTTTAGCCTCTCCACAAGATCCCTCTATTAGGTCTGAAAAGTGCTGTGGCTTAGCACTTCCTTCCTCTACCTATGGAGCTGGCCCCAGAAAGATCCACATCCTCCTCACCAGCCATCAGCCTGGCCTGTCTCTGCAGACAAACCCCACCTGTGCCCATCACCAACAGCTGTGGCCATTTAACCTGTTAGAAATGCTGTGCCCAGCGCCACAGACGTGCCTGCTCAGCCTGGCCTCGTCTCTGCAGCCAGGCTCCACCTGTGCCCACCACCACAGCTCAGTGGCTGCTGAGCCTGTTCAAGCTGCTGGGCCCACAGGAGGTCCTGGGGCTGGTGGTGCTGTACCCCAACACTGCTAAATATGAGTGATAAAAGAGAGAAGCAAGTGTGAGCGCCCTCTCACAGCAGTGTGGTGTTCTGTGCTCGTGGCTGAGGGCACAGGAAGCATTTTGGTGTGACATCCCCTCCCTGCTGCATTCAACTCCTCTGCCCTGCAGCCGCCATGAGCAGGGCTTGCCCAGCCTCCCTGCCCTCCAACCCTTAATTGCTGTGTTTGCAGGAGCACCAGCAGCTCCCCCACCTTTGCTGGGTCCCTTTGGGAAGATCAAAGCTCCAGGCACTCAGAGTCACCTTAGCCATTCCTGTGAGCCTGCAGCAATCTGCATTCTGCAGAGAAACACATCACAAAAAGCCCTGTGCAAAACCTATGAATTGAAACAAAAAATGTTCAACTCTCCAACTCTTTGCTACCTGCCCCAGTGTACATTCTGATTCTCCATCTTACTAGATGCAACAGGAGTCATCCTGCTGACATGTCACTCCCCCCTGCTTCAGCTCAGCGTGTAAACTGTAGGCAAACGCCTTTCAAACAACAAATTCTCCACCTGAGCAGCAAACACAAATTTTATCTGCTGACTCATGGCAGGGCAAACAAGGCAGCAGCCACTGCAACCAACCTCTTGGTCTCGACTGCTCCTGTGACTCCAATTATTGAAGAATTTGCTTCCAATCCCGCCTGCAAGCCCCGGCAGGGCTCCCGGAGGATGCAGCCAGCCCCGGCCCCTGGGAGCCCGCAGCAGCTAGAGGGCACACGAGGCTTGCAGAGAGGTGGTCCTGCAAGCCCCACTGCAGGCAGGCAAGGAGCCCGACCCTGGGCAGGCTTTTCCTTTCGTACTGAGCAGCACCGAGCATGCCTCCGGATGATTTCTCCTCGCATCGCAGCTGTACAAAAGAGGAGGAGGCTGCAGGCAGTGCAAATTAAACATATAACTGCTCATAGTGTGTAGCTGAAATTCCAGCCCTTCCTCCACAACCTCTGGAACAAAGTCAGCCCCTGCAAGACTTCAGAGGTATGAATGAGATGTGTGGTGCTTTCAGAAGCCACCCTGACTTCGAGAGCCGCATCTAAATTAAAAGGAAAGCTTTTGGTCTCGCAGCACCCTGCTGCCTGGGGAAGGCTTGCGAGGAAAGGCAGTGCCCCAGCCTGGCTGTGTGAGGGGCCGGACAAGCACCAGGGGCTTTGCCTTTGTACTCTCTGCACTGGGGCCACTCCTCCAGCTGCTGAATGGGCTACTTGTGAAGGTTGCTGGTGTTTCAAAAAGATAGAGAAAGGATAAACACGAAAGGAAAACAGAAGAGTTTAGTTTTGCTCCTTAGAAAACCAGGTTTTTACAGCAGCATTAGGAACAGCAGGATCCCTGTGAGAGGGCAGAGGTAAATTCACTGTCGGCAGCAGTAAAAAACAACAGCAGCAAGAAAAATAATTAACTGAGGCTTCATGGTTCATTGAAGTTTTTCTTCAAAGCTGCAAGCAGCCTGCTCTGCTAACTTGGTGATCTGTGTCTCAGCTTCAGAAGTCTCCAAGCATCCAGCCAAGGAGGAAAGAAAGCCCAGGAGCCAAGCAGGGAGTGCGTGCCCCCAGGGATGTGATGTGGACAGTCCTGCCGTGGCCCATACCCAGCTGGAGAGGCTCTGCTGGCTCTGGATTAGCAGCAAACACTGGGGCAAGCAGCTCTGCTGATGCCAGCTGCAGGCTTTGGGAAGGCACTGTCATGCTATGATACATCTGTTGCACCACCTCAGCCTTGAGAACCCTTGGGAGCTAAGCCCATAAAAGCATCCCTGAATTATCACCAAGAACAGTCAGGGCTGACACACACGGCTGAGATTCTGTCAGACAAACCTGTATTACTGGCTTTCAAAGCAGGTTTCTATCTCACACACAGCATTTCTATCTTTTATCCCAATTCATCAGGATCCACTCTAAACAGTAAACTTGGTAAATTCTGAAAATTTGCACATTTTATAGTATATGGACCTGATAAATAAACTAGAGGGCTTCTCAAGCAAAAGGAAAAAATAGAAATAAGAGCTACAACCAAGACAGAAGTAGACATGGAAAAATGCATCTCCTATTAGGTAATCATTGGCAAGAAATGAGGCATCTCTGTCTCTTGATTACTACAGTATCAATATAAGTTTTCCTACATTTTAGCCAGTAAAAGTAATAGCAGAGATGTAAGGACTGGTTGCCACACATCCTTCATCACCACAACCTGATTGCCAACCGTGCCTACTCGCCAAGTTAAATTATCAGCAAGGAAGAGTTGCTGTCCTGACAAGAAAGCAGCTCTCCCCTGCTGCTACTTGCACTGCTTTTTGCTGTGCCCATGGGAAAAGCACACAGGCCACAACACCTCCTGCCAGGCAAGCCTTTGTCTACCAGCAGCATCCCCTCCGACTTGATTTCTGCTCACAGCTGCTCAGGTGGTCTTCTCTGAAAGTGGATGCCAGAAGACAGAGATGGGTGAGCCTGCAGAGCCAGGGCCAGCCAGGCACAGGGGAGCTGCCCCTTCTCCACCAGCCGGGCACACGCGAGCGCAGAGCTGTGCCTGAGCAGATATCCCTGAGTCATAGCAAGGCTCCTTCCACTGGAGACAGAGCACCTGGCAGCCTTGGAGCTGCTTCTCTCTATCTGAGCCCATCTCTGGCAGGGGATGTGTTGGTGTCCTGAGGTGGCTCAGCTGAGCGTGTTTCCAGGCAGCTGAATTACAGGCATGTGGAGAACTGCCCAATGACACAGTGGGAGGCAAATGCTCAGACTGCTTGCTGGCCCCTTTTTTTTTTTTTTTGTCTTCCCAGCCCATTAAACCTTCTAGCATCATCTTTCTTTCAAAGGCTTTTGAAAAGCCTGCAGAAAGCTGCACAATTCCTTGGCAGTTTTATGGAACTGAAAGTGACTGGCAGGCAACAGATCAATAACTGCCAATATTCCTCTTTTGGAGTGAAATGTCATGAAGGTTGTTTGGGAGCCTGCCTCTCTCTGCTTCCCGTTTTGAATTTCATTTTCTTCCTCTAATCTCCACCTGGCACTTAAACCTCTTCATTTTCTTGACGTTGTTCCAGGGAAAACAAGTCAGCATTCAAAATGCAGTATTGCTTCCTTATCTAAAAGCGCTATCATGCTGTTGTTGCTAAAGAGCAGAACACCAGCAAAAATAGCCACAAGCTGAAAACTATTATAATGAAGCAAGTAGAGCTCTTTTTCAGGCCCTACAAATTATTTGAAGTCAGTATTTCTATTACATTTCAGTCTATATAATGAAATTGGCTGATTCCAGGTTAATTTCTCCAAGAAACAGAAAGATGAAAAGAAAAACACAAAGGAACACAAAATTTTTTGCAATCATGGTTTGCTCCCTGTCTCCTCATTTTCAAAGGGAATTTGAAATGTTGGATTAGTTTCAGCAAAAGTTGCAAGTACCAGGCCAGTTTCTGCATCCCAAATCATCCTCCCAGGAAGACAGACCTCCCAGAGGCTCCAGCCACAAACTGCTGCTGGTTTCTGACGGCTTCCCACAGCTGAAGGGGGACTCAGCTTCCAGCTTAGCTCCAGACAGCTCATGGGGTATTAATCTCTTGCTGAAGCAATTATCTCTGGCACCGTGTGCTATCATTTTTCATAAATAATACAGTTTCAACACAAAATTGCCTCTTTTGAAGAGCTGTAAAGAAGTAAGACAGGATTAGTCCTTGCCTCCTCTCCAGCTCTAGCTTGCACAGCACATGAGGTGGGGATAAAAAAGAGAAAAGAAAAAGGAGTACACTAAGTAGAGGCATCCTCTTGCACCATGGACACTGCCCCAGCCCATGTAAAAGTCAGGCAGAGGAAGCTTTTCCTTTGTATTTCACCAATGGCAGAGAACCACTCCTTACTGGCTCATTTCAAAAGAGTTGCTCCTATTATGTTCAATAAGCTCTGCTTTACGCAGTCTTGTGATACTACTTCTTGAACAAAATTAGAGAAAACTTAAAGAAAGACTCTCAAAATGCAGACCTTCCCCCCAGAGGAGCTGAGATGGCAGCAGCATCTCCATCAAGCTTCCCAGTTTCGGATATGATAAAACTCTATTTGGAATTATTCACTCTGTCATATGAAAATTCAGGTCTCCTGTTTCTAAAGCAACAAGGTAATGGTCTGCTCAGGGGAATTTCTTCTTCCCATCTCTCTCTCTTCCAGGAGTCTTTTTGGTAGCTAAAATTCCTACACCCAGAAGAGTGACTTCTTAATAATTTCATATAATGGACACACCAGGGAAGAACCAGATTGTCAAACCTAGTCTCACAAATATATTTTTTGTTCCCTGCTTCTTCACAGCACCTTCTCATGACTGTTTTAACTTGAAGCAAATGTTATTTAATTAAGAATTTCTCTGATCTCTTGCACAACCTCGTACAAAGCATTTATTGTAATTTACAGAATCTGAGAAAGACATGCCAGATTATTTCAGTTATCCCAATTTGGGAGGATGGTTCCCCACATAATGCAAAGCAGGGACACAGTCACTCCAACCCAGGGACATTTTAATTAAAAAGCAAAGTAATTGGATTCCAATGAAAGACAGCATGACCTAATCCAACCCGATATGCCTGTCACATATCAAAATTTACAATTAGAACCACAAAACCCGGCACAATTTAGATACAATCTGTAAATACAGAGTTGGTCAGAGCACTGGGCATTTACAAAACAGGGTGTAGGTATTATCTTGTTACTCAGCTGCATCTAGTCTCTGCTGTTAATCACTGAAAACATGTTTACTTTTCAACAGGAGCTCTGTGTGACACAAGAAAGGAGAAAATAGGTTAGGCAGATAATTTTGCAGCCTGCAACGAGTGAAACAAAGGAGGAAAAGACATTAATTTGAATTAAGTGAAATTGAGTTTGCAAGTTTAACTGTGACCAGGTAAGACTGAGGTTGGAGCCAAAGGCAGAGAGGAGCATTTGCTGCAGTCACACTGCACAGGGCCATGGCTGCAAAGCAGCTCACACAGGAATTGCCTGGAGCTCCTTGCCAGCCATGCAGCACACTACAGCATGTTGTGCCAGCAGTTACACCTGAGCTCACACCACAGAAACATCCAGCTGCTCTTGGGAAAATAAAAGAAAAAAGCATTTTCAGAGGTTCTGTGAGTGCATTTACAGCAATGCACCCACAACAATGCAGCTGGATGCTTTAAGCAAGCACTTTGACTGGCAGAACACAAAACTGTGGCCTGGAGAAGCACTGTACCTAATCCCTGTATAACAGCACAGGGACTCAGTCAAGAATGGGCTCAGGGCTGCTTCTCTGAAGCCTCCTGAGGCACACAGCGAGCACCTGAGCATTCCCTGATGCTCCTTGTTGCACATCAAGTGAGCAGACTGGAGGGGGCTGCGTGTTCAGCCTCACACTCCAGCCATGTGCTCTCCTCCCCCTCAAAACTGCAGCAAACACAGCACAACACCTGCACCTGACACAGGAGACCCAAGAAAGCACAGCAGGGAGACCCTAGAGCTACAGGATCTGTCCTGTCTCAGCTCCTCTTTATTACACATGCACAAGACTCCTTTGCCTCAGCAGATGAAGCCTTGAGCATCTGCAGAGTAGAGAAATTTGTGTACATGCCAGTCATGTTTTATTCTCTTTATATAGCTCTGGCCAAGAATTTCAGCAAGTTGCTCATTTCAGATATCTGGGCCTCTATTTTCTGAAAACATGGAATGGCATTAGGGCTAATAAAATCTGCTTGGACTGATGTGATTATTTAACAATAATGAAAAAAGCCCAAGCAAGCAAGTACTCCACACATTGAACACAGCTGGTTAAAGCTGACCAATAGAGTTGTTGTAAGAAGCTATGGACACTCTAAAGAAAATTAACATAAGATGCTGACACAGAAGATGTGAGGACATCCCAAATGAGGACATAAAAGAAAGGAGTCAAGCCTTCCCCACAGAGCCATGGGAGTGACAACAAACCAGGAACAGCAGCTACTCTGAGAAACTTGAAATCACTATGTCATGGCAGAGAGCTTAAACTAGAGCATCTTGAAAGGTCCCTTTCAACTAAAATCATTCTCTGATTTAGTTCCTGAAACAAAATCATTACATGATACAGAACAGTTCAAGTTGAGTGTGTATCACCTCTGAACTGTTTTGATTGTTTAAAAGCCAACATTTAAAAGAACAAATACCTTCATCCAAAAAAAAAGAGTAAAATTTGGTAATCAGAGAGCATATTGACATATCTCTAAAGACTGTTTCTTGTATGAAGACTGACAAGTCTTTAACTTGGCTTTTCAACTTAATTGAGCCTACAGCAAAGCATCACTAGAATGAGTCCTCTGAGTGTGAGAAATTCTGTTTCATAGGAAATCAACTTTTTCTACTTTCTCTGTCCTGTTCAATTGGATTTCTGTATAATTTCTAATTTTGCCATTTTTAATCTGGCTGGTATCATGCTCAGCCAAACACATTCACCATATGTATATGTGAAAGGCCCTCCTGAATAACCTGAAGTGAAATATCTCTCCAATAAAAAAAATACCTCCATGTCAGTTTAATGCTATGCAAACATCTCCATCAATTTTTATAGCCCTTACTCAGCACATTGTTCAATGTCAGTGCTGGATGCAGGAATCCAGGATCAGCATGATGTAGACAAATTAACAGCCACCAAAGGAATGTAATCTCTTTCTGCAGCTAATGATAAAGCTCATCAATTCAGCAAGGCACAGAGTACACTTTAAATCTAATAATATTTCACAGCTTCATTTGTCTTGTTCTTTGGCAACTATGATAAAATTTCATAGGATCTGCAAAGAACAAGATGAATGTTCTATTCATGACTGACTCCACAGTAACTGAATAATTTATGCAATAAACAATAACTTTATCTTGTACAATAAAGAATAATTACTTAAGCATCTGATTCCATCTGTTCTAGATCTGTTTGTCAGGGACTATAAAACTCAAGACAATCCAGAATTCTACATGGCAGAACTGTTTACCTACCTCTACCACTCTGTCAATGCTGATGTCCTACTTTTCAAGAAAATAAGGCACAGATTATCACATTGTACCTGTCCTGCCACCTTCTAAAACACATTTGAACCTATGGGTTCATGATTTGAATGAAGCATGAACACAGAAGGAAAGGCTCTCAGATAAAATGCAAGTTCTAGCATCTCTGGAAATATCTCCTTGGAAAGGAGCCCTATAAAACTAGAAGAGTAAAATCAAAACATTGAAATCTTGGGTCTTGTTTACCATTTAAAGACAAGATAAAATCACAGTGCTCAGCTGGCTGGGGCAAGGAGTCCTAGCACATATTGCTTGCAGTGGCAAATAAAATTCTTTAACAGTCAGGGCTCTTTCCTCACTGCTGGGTAGGGTTACATCAGGAAACTGTTACAGATCACTAGTCATATTTCCACACATATCAGGCTGCCTAATAGTGGCCTCCATTTCCATTGCAAGAGTGTGCTACATACCACCTAATCATTTGCATTAATTCCAGCCACGTTTTTTCAGACCGACCACTAATTCAACATCAGTTTCATATTTAAAGAACCCAGAATGTATTGTTGGCAGGAAGTGAGCTTTTAAAAGAAGAATCTGAAGGCATACATGCCCTGATCATACCCAGGATATCCCCACAGTCTCTTTAAGATGTGTAAAACATGGTATTACTTTTATATACATGTGGTGAAATACAACTACAGCTGCCATAAGAGCTCATAAAATGGGTGCAAATCCAAATCAGATACCCGGGACTCCAATTTAGGACTGGAGGTGCGTTTATGGCTATGCAAAAAACTCAATATTCTTTGCACACGCATTGAATAAGCAAACCAGGAAGAAAACCCACATGGTAGTTACACTTAGCTGGCAAATGGAAGAGGAAAAAAAAAAGAGACTAACTGCATCTTTGTCATGTTTTAATACAAACAAACATAAGTGAATCCCAGAAAGTCAGCAAAAGCTGTTTGAAGCCAAGCTGGATTTTCCTGCCTTGGACCAGAGGAGGGAACATTACTGCACGTAGGTCTGCCCCACTCAGATGCTGCATCCCTCTTGCTTAATGAGGTGTGCAAACTCAGTAACTCTGTGCACAGCACTCTGACAACACAGGTTGCTCCTTACATGCCTGGCTTTTACCTTGAGAATTATTAATGAGCCAGAATCACATCACACACTTGAAGCCCACAGCAGTGCTGAGAGCGACTGGGGCATTTGCAGACTGTTAACTCAGGGCTCAGAGCTTCCACCTCACCCGAGCCTTCCAACATGCTCCACAAAACGTCAAACCTGCAGCGAGAAGCCAAAGCGCACAGGACGTGCCACCCATGGATGGATTTGTCACTGCTAGGCAGACATAGCCTTGGCAGGAGAGCAGCTCTGTAAGCAAAAACCATTGCACAGGGCACACGGGGCAGGGCAGAGGCAGCCAAGTCACCCTGCCTTTGCTGGAGCACCTGCCTGGCTCAGGAAAGGCTCTATCATCACACGGCATTCCCCCAGCCATGCCAGCAAAACCCAACACGCATGCAAGGCTGGCCTGCAGCTAGAGACAAGAGGTTTCAAGGGCTCTCTCTCATTGACTTGTTTGGTGTTCAAGTGTTGCAACTCTTACCCCACCAGCTTTCTCTGAACCTCTTCTGCTAGCCCTCCCCCATGCTTTTTCTTGCTCTCTGTTACTGCCTTTTCTCCTTGCTATATCCATTCCAAAAAAGGACAGCAGAGATGACACCACTGTCACAATTTCCCCTTTTTAATCAGGTCTACCTTGTTAAAAGCCCTACAAGCCCTTTTAAGCTTTCTGCAGTAGTTTCAATCCACTGAACTGTGGCTGTGCAACAAGAGAGGCCCCCACAACCACCAGAATTTGGGTGTCTTGCTTAGAAAAACTCACCTGTGGGCTTCAGTGAGCATCTCTCCAACCTTGATAAAAAGATTATGAGCTTGCATAACCAAGTCAGCATCTTCTTTCACGGTTTCAACAATCACATTTATTCCTTTGTTTTAGAAGGTTTTGGTTCAACAGTTTTATAAACAGGCTTCACAAAATGTGCAGTATATATAAACATGGTTCTTAGTCGCAGTGGTAATAAGAATCTTTACTTTCATCACAATGTTGACTTCAGTTATGCAACACAAGCTTGATTGTTTCCCCTCTTCTCCCTCCCACAACTGGCACTTAATCATAAATTGGAGAAACTTTAAAAAGGCAAAAAAGTTAATCTAAGCATGAAGTTAAAAGCACCTTGCCACAGTATTACATTTTAATAAGGCAAATTCTTGTTTTGTAAAGCCTAATTGTGCAACTTGGAGACCTATGGAAGGAGGCAGAAACGCCAGCCTTCTCCTATAAAGAACAGGCCTTCATTTTTGCTTCAAAGTGTTCACCCCTCCATACCAACCCCCCTTAAAAAAAGTACAGCTGATAATACAGCAGAACCTCCCTTTTACAGGGTGAAAGGAAATTACAGTAGACAAAGGCTGAAAACACGGTCCATAGTACACAAAATAAGACTGTTTTTAAAAATAACATTAAAAAAAAGAAATAAAGGAAGAAAAAGAAACTGAACAAGCAACAATGGAATTTTTCTAGTGGAAAGAGGATTTTTGGGCTTCATAAATAAGTGGAAAATTACTAAAATACTTTGCTATGTAATATAAAAAGGCGCAAAGTGTTTTCCAGTTGTCACCTAAGCGTTAGATGCAACTTTGTAGGAGTAAGTATTTGGAGGCAGCTTGGAGCTCTGATTGGTGCAGGCATTCCAGCAGGGCAGTGCTGCCAACAGCAGGAGAAATCCCCCCAGCAGGACACAAAAGCCACTGAAGTAGAAAGCAGTGTTGTACTCCTGTGTCCAGTCATAAAACCAGCCTGAGGGTGGGATAAGAGAGAAGCTCATCAGTGAAATGTAACAGCACAGGTAACACAGAGAAACAACAATTAAAAAACACCCAAACAACAAAATAAAATAAAATTAAATAGGCCAAACCTAAAATGCTGTTTGACCTCTGAGACCTGGAATGTGTTTGCCCTCAAAGACAAATTACAAACCTAATCGGCCAAATAGCTTTTCTTTTTTGTTGCAGATTTTGATTTCATCTTTCCATTACTATTAGACATGCAAAAGCATTCTGTCTGGTTGTGACAAGCTCATGTTCATTTACATCTACTCCTTGCCCTTACCTACAATTGGTGGTCCGAGGCTGTTCCCAAGTCCAGCAAAAAACATCAATATCCCATAGGCATGAGTCAGTTTCTCAATCCCCACAGTCTTTGTTGTTACATATGGAAAAATTGACCAGTTCCCAGTCAGAAAACCCAAAATCCCAGAAAGCATTGCTAATGTAAGGTAACTTTTGGCGAATGGAATTGCAAACAAGGCCACTCCTGTCATTAATAAGGTAGTTACATAGAGATATAAAGTGTTAACCCACTTAAAATCTGCCAGTATTCCTAAAATAAGTTTGCCAACAGTCGTCATAATGCCAATAATGGAAATGAGGGGCATATAATAGTCATCTTCACTAATATTTTCACTTCTTGCTACATCTTCCATGAGCAGAGAAGGAGGAAATCCACCAATATCAAAGAGCAAGATGGCAACAAAGAGAGCTGAAAATACTTTGTTCTTGAAAAGAACCATGGTCTCCTTCCAGTAGGTCAAATAGAGCTGCCACTTCCTCTTGGCGAGTTGCTTGCAGAAGTTTGTCTGTTCTACAACTTTCTTTCTGTAAGTGTCTTTTTCATTTACATTTATTGAGCTCAATGCGTTCTTATTCAAAATGCTATCCTGTTTGCAATCAGGCACATTGTTCACACATCTTTCATCAATATAGCCCTTTTCAAGAATGCTAATATTTTCTTCAACGGCCTTTTCCTTTTCATGGTAAACAAAATATTGATCTGGGACTTTGTCTACAAACATTTTCTCTGGTGGAGGAGAACTAGATGATTCCAAAGGTCTCATTAGGCTGCCACATGCTAATATATTTAGAGATAGGGCACCAACTATTAGCAGGCACCCATCCAGTCCATACAGCTCAATAAGCTCTCTTTGCAGTGCTGCATATATAAAGAGTCCAACACTTGAGCCTAGAAAAGAAAAAAAAATTGGTTTAAACTGAAGAACCAAGACCATTCTTCAACTCTAGCAAAATTCCACAATTCAGCAGCTATGAATACACTGCCACAAGAATGGTAATTCATTTGTGCTCCTCTCTCCCAAGTTTAATGAACCAGTAAGTCATCATCCCTCCTCAGGTTACAGTTTCTTTGTTGAGTAGCCACAACAGAAAAAAAATCTCCCAAAATATCTGAACACTTTGTGACAAATAACACTAGCAGACACTTTATAAACAAGCAGGATCAATACTATATCTGATTTAAAACATCAGAGAACTATTAAGCCACCCTCTTGCCCTGCTCTCATATACCTCTATCCCTTCAGGTACCATTTTGAGTTAGCACAGTTAGAATTTCCAACTCCATCTTCCCCTTTCTTCTCTTTACTGCCACCTTCCTCCTCCCAGACAGAAATGGACCAGGAGTTCACCAAGACCCCTCCTAGAAGCAGCCCTTGACTGCCTGGTGTTTAAGGGGCAGGGTTTGCTTTGGGCGTTTACTCCAAAGGCATTTCTGAAGTTCTACAGGACTAAACATGCATTTGAGAAATTTGGCCATTCAGAAGAAAACACTGAAGAGTGAGAAATTACTAGGAGCACAAGCATTTCATGCAATCCCAGTAATTTAAAGAAAAAGCTCTTGGTTGAAGTGAGCATATATCCATTTTAACTAGTGGGTGTCCTCTCACAAACAGAGAACATTGGTTTTTAAGTCAGTTTATATGACAAACTTTAAAATTATTTACTGAATACTGTCTGGTGCTAAACAGAGGAAAAATCAATTACAAAATCCATGCTTGTTTTCCCTTCCAGGTACTAAAATTAACCAGGGCACAATAAGATCAGGCTTTAAGGCAACCAACCTGGAATCCAAAACAAAGCCACTGAAAATGATCCCAAGGAACATTTCTGCAGAAGCTCCTCTTCACTCAGCTTGTGTGGATGTGGTATTAGTATCTCATACCACTGCCTACACTGATCCTGTGTCTCCTCACTGACAGCTACTTGAGAAAAGAGGTCAGAGCAGACACCCCACGGCACACAGAAAGCAAGGCATGGCACAAGAGCCACCTGTGACCATTCCTACTCAGGCCACTAAGAAGTGCAGACGTACAGCTAATGTGAGGTAGTGGTGATGTAGCACTTGTATCCTGCATCTCCAATCTCTTTCTCACCTCTGATCCTAGGTTAGAACAAAGAGGAAAAAGAGGACTCTGTGGAATGTTTCCCCTCATTATCCATGGCACGCAGACCAAGCTACATGAGTCTGTTTTCAGTGAATATCATTTCCTCATCTATATTGATGGCCCATAGCATAAACCTGCAAGTGTAGTTGCCATTTTATCCAAAGCCTCAGTTTTTCCCTTCATTGCTACTGATATTTTGATTTAAGAAAGTAGTAACTTTCTTAAGTTACTGAGAAAAACATAATCTTCCGGTTTTTATTGCCAAGGAAAGGGTGGCTGTATCAGAGCTGACAAGTGGAGAGAATGACAATTAAAAGTCCTACCTGTTGAGATCAGACCAAGTGCAAGGCCTCTGCGTTTGTCAAAATACTGGCACGTGATGGTAACTGTTGCAGTGTACAAAAGGCCACATCCAAGACCTGGATAAAAAGAGGGAAATAGAAAACATGCTACATCCTCTAGGAAACGAATGCCCCTTTGTTATCCCCCAGGTGATGCCATGGTGTGCCCAGGGTACTGAGGTACCTTTGACCCTGCTCAGCACTGTCCCACCTCCCTTCCCCTGGTCCCTGCTGCTGAGCAGGGTGGAGCAGGCTGGCTTTGAGGAGCTCCCAGCTGAGTTCTGTGCCCTGTGGGAGGGCTACAGGGCTCCGAGCCCAGGGCTGGCCCCAGAGCTGAGCAGAGCTGCCTGCCTGTGGCACAGTGCCCTGCTGGCCACAGAGGTGCCCAAGTGCCTGACACAGTTAATTTGATATGCCACCCCCGGCAGCACAGAGGGCAGGTCACCACCTGCCAGGAGAGCAGCGTTTTCATGCCTCCAGCACAGCATTTTATGTTCAATCCAGCTCTGTGGAGAACAGCATTGCTCCCTAATGATCCCTAATTTATCAAATTAGAATGAGTACGTGACAGAATTCCAGAAGAGATATTATTCCCTTAAGATTGGCATTTCATGCCAGCAGAAGACTTGCTAGATTCCAGCCCTTAGGTAAAACCTCAGCTTCTCCATCTCTAACAATTTTGTCAACAGAGGACAAACTGTTTTCAAGCCCCCATGAACATTTACATTGTTTTTCTTTTACTACATGGTAATAGCCTGCCCATGCAACATCCCTCCTTGCCCAAAAGTCAAGTATTCCTTGATAAATCAAGTCCCAAACTACCACTGCCTCTGCAAATCAGTTTCCCATTTCATATTCATAAACCAACACTCAAAATAATAAAGCTAAGTCTCAAAATGAAGGGAAGGTGTTTCTTACCAACTACTATCCCATATGAAACATATAGGAAGTATATGTTAGGTGCAAAACTGCTCATCATGAGGCCCCCAGCCACCATAAAGCCACTGAAGATAGCTACAGGTCTTGCTCCAAAAGATGATACACATATACTGCAGACAGGACCTAGAGGGAAAAAACAGGAAAAACATTCCTAGTGAACACCAGCACCAGGAAGTACTACTAAAAATATATCAATCTGTGGAAATGTTTCTTATGATAACTTCTTAAATGTATAATTACATTAGATAACAATTCAGAGTACTCATTTTCACAGGGTTCTCTAAAGCAGTTATAAAAATATTCATGGTCAGGCAAGCAAAATTTTTCTCCAGGAGAAACTGAACATCAAGGCCATGAAAGAGTCCTCGGGCTGGGAAGGAAAGAGCAAGGGAAATATTCCTTACACATAGGGAGATTCAAAACATACTGGACTGTAACACTGTCACCACAGAACTAAGGTGTACAAAGGTTCTGAAAAGAATCTTCATCTTGAAACACAAAACCAAGTCAGACCATCAGCCAGGCCTTAAACAAGCAGGTATTTTTTGCCAGAGCACAAAAACTGTATTTCAGAAATGCAATATCTGTATTCACCTTGGTATGTGATGTGTAAAACTGGAATGGAAAAGCAGTCGCTGGGGATCGTGGTCCCAGTAAGAAGGCCACCTGGTGCTTACACAGAGGGAACATCTGCTGGCACACCGGGCAAGGACAAACACCACTCTTCCCTGATTTTTGAGGGAATCAAATACCCGCTAGTCAGGTGTCCTGCCAAAGATCCCTTTAGTACCTATCTCTGTTCCTCCTGTAAAACTACAGAAAATAAAAGTCACCTACTGGGAGCAGCCATAACAACATTCAAGTTCATTCCCCAATATTTCTTGGTTCTTAGCTCTCTTAGCTCTTCAAAACAAGAACCAAGTGAGGCAGAATTCACACCCTACTCCTTTTCAGCCAGTTCTCTCCTCACAGAAATTGTAGAATAAGCACTTATTCTCAGTTGTGTGACCTGGAATACATCTTCTAGTCTTAACTAGCGTGCAAGCTCAGTGCCCTGCATAAATAATCAACCAGCAAGGGACTTGGCTTGCAAAGACAACTTATCTGAAACCCTGCAGTCCCAAACCTTCATACATAAACTTAGATGTTAGCCTTGTTCCTAAACTCAGCAGCTTTGAGATTAGAAGTTAGATGCACAGATGAATGCCATTATTTAGTACAAACTAACAAAACCACCTTACAACATCTGCATCTCATTTGAAGTGATACACATACACACCATGGTTGATTCAATCTGCACAAGCAGTAATTTTGGAGTCTGCCATTTGTCAAGGTTAGTGCTCCCTGACTCACGTAACAGATTCCTGGCAGATGGGAGGTGAGCCCAGAAAGGTGATACGAGGTAAACAGTTGGAGCCTGGGGATGGTGCTTGCCTAGGTTTGTAGACAGGAGAGAGCAGCTGGGAATGCAGGCAAGGTTTTCCTGTGGTTGCCAGCCATGGGACAAGCAGTTCAGGCAGGCAGGAGCAGAGATTCATCAGCCGGTGAAATGATCCTCAAAGACATGGCAGGCCAGAACTTTTGCCCTATGTTAGAGCTATCTGCCCAGGGAACATAAAGGGGGGTGAGTCTAAGCTGGGGCTTATCCAGGCAAAGAGTCAGAGGTACAGAGGAATCAAGAAAATATTCCAGGAAAGAAAGTTTTAATTGGATTTTGGAAGCAATGAAAAAGGAAGATCTAAGCACTTGCTGCTTCTCAAGAGTCAGCACACTGTGGGAATGAAAGCTGGCCAGCATAACCTGGGCAGAGTAACATGCTGAGAACAAAGGCTAAGAACATTGCTGATTCTTAGAATTAATTACTAGAACTGGCAAATTAAGATTGATATGTTTCTTAAAACCACAGGATTTAAAAAAAATGAACAAAGGATTGACTCTGTATTGTATAAAGAATTCTTCTACACTAAAAGAAAAGAAGGTAGTGTTAATGTAATACAATTAAGCAGAGGAATTTGCACTCTTTCTATTCTTTATTTCTGACCTGCTACCTTGCTAAAACAAACAGCATTTCCCTTCCACTTGCTCTCTATATTTTGACACAGCTACTTTCAGAAGGTGTCTGTCCAGGCTGGGGTGGTGGTGCTGGTGAAACCCCTACCAGAGCATCCCAGGTGAAACTGGACCCTCTGACCCCAAGCCAGAAGAAGAGAGACACAGAGCTGAAGGATGTGGCTTCACAACCTGACAAGGACATTTCCACTGGGACCTGATCAAAAGCATCCCTGACAAGGCCCAAGGAGATGCTCTTCCAGCCTCTCTGTTTACAAAATCTAATCCCAAAGGAGAACAAAGAGTACAAAAAGATCTTTTCACTCTAACATGGAAAACAACCTGCACAAAACTGAAGAACCTGCTCCAGAGAGCTCAGTATTAATCTGCCATCTCACACAGCAAGACATCTGGCAACTCAGCAACGGCCCTGTTTATAAGAAGGAGCACCAGTGTAAACATTAAAATCATTATTTTAGGTCTCTGAGTTGAGCAGAAAAACAGCTCCATCTTCCCATACACACTAGGCATGACTTTCACACTCATCACACTGCTAGAAAATGAGCCACAAAAGAAAATCCCACGGATAGCCAGCATCTTTGTCCTTTCCTGCCCCCTTGCACTGCTTCCCCTTCTCTGTTCCCCATAGCATTGGCTTTTTTTTTCCACCAAGCACAGCACCTTCAGTTATTACCATGGTATTTGCACAGGAATTTACTGTACACAAACTTGTCATTCTTTACAAATATTTGAAGCACAATGGGTTCAAGGCAGTAAATTCTAGTAAAAATCCAACTTTCACAGAGTGGGACTGAAACCTGCCCTGTGGATTTCGCTCAAAGAGGGCATTCTGAAGAATGCAGGAGTCTGCATAGCCACATAGGAAACAGACCTTCAGGCAGCATGAGGGTTTTCATTAGCTGACTCTCACCATAATACAAACAACATAAAGAAATCCCAGTGGCAATCCTCAAAAGTAAGCACGAAAAATAGCTTTCAAGCCAGCATTTTGTTCAGTTTGCCAGCAGCTCCAGGGGTTAGCACTGGAACTAGTACAATATTTTATGACACTGATAAATATTTACCTCTTTTACAAATAAAATCCCTAGGGCTTTTTCCTTTCCAAATGATGTATCTTAAAACTAGACCAAACTCAATCAAAAAGAGATAGCAGCACAGTTTACTGGAATGACAGCTAACTCTAGGAAGAAAGACTCAGCACAGGAACAGATACTTCTCTTCTGCACACGACCTGTCACGGCTCGCAGTCAGCAACACAATTACCAGGGGAGCAGTCAACAAGATCCCAGACAAAATGGGAAGCAGAAGGAAGATTGGTTTTCACAGGAGATCTTCATACAGAGGGACCAAAGAGGAACACCTAGGAGGGATCATTTGTACGTTGGTATTTTTATTAAGATTATTTTGAATTAAACACTTTACCCTCAGTGAGACAGGGATGTGTCAGTGAGTCCATGAGACATGAAAACAAGGCACCTGCTGCACTCAGGAACTTAAACCTACAGAAATGTGCTGACCTCCTGACAGGCACAAAGTTGTTTTGTTTTATGGACATCAAGAACTAGAGTACTTTATTCCTCTATATTTTCACATAAAGTAAAAAAAAAAAAAAAACCAACCCTGCAAAACAACACTCCTTTCCTCCACTCACTAATCTCAAGCGTCCTCCTTCCTTCACCTCATACATAAAACCTTTTGCTAAACAAACTGTATTGGACAACTGAGTTATTTTTCTTATCATCTGCATTAATCTGACCCACCCTACCTGGGTATCTGTCCGAGCCTGTTGAAACTGTAGAGTAGAAAAAATGGTCATGAACTGCATGTAAAATCCACTGGACAGAAAACAAGAATATGTTTTGTGTATTAAGCACATTTCTAAAACCTGGTTATAATAAATACAATATTCTCCAAATGCCTGTACTTTGGATATGAATATAGATCAGAAAACTTTTCACGCTGGGCAGCAACCCACTCCCAACTGATTGGAAAGACAGTTCCCTTCTAAAAAAAGTTGTTATATGAACTGGGCTTCTTTTCAGAGGATTCTTGGGGACACCCTTCTCCCCTGTGCACAAGCTATTTACAGTGTCCATACTTTACAGTGGGGGCCATGGCTGTGTGAGGTTTGTGTTCAAAAATATGTAGATGCTGGAAAAGCAGTTATAGAGTAGTAAAATTATTGCTTGAAAACACATAATTAAGCTTTTTACACATCTAGCACTGCATGCCTCAGATCAGCAGAAACATCTCCTCAAATTACCAAGGCACGCCTTTCAAGAGAGAATCCTCCCTTTGCTCTCCCTCCACTAATGAAGAGAAGTGGGAATGGAGACATTGCTGGTGTCTCCTCCTATGCCAAGGACTGTGAAGTCAACTCTTACTATAAACAGCTGTGGTGCCAATTACAGGCGCCAAGGTCTTTGTTTTGCTTTTAACAAGTGGAACATGGATTAAATTTAATTTCAGGCTCCAAACGGATGCAAAATTAAGAACATTTGGTGCAGAAGAAACACATGATGTACAAGAGTATATATAAATATCCTCCTCTGGCCTGTTTTAGTAAGGGAAACCTACTAAGCTTTTTCAATTTCTTCCTGTTGAACAAGCCCTGGAGCCATGTGCCCCATCTGCCATAGCCTGACCAATGTCATAACACCTGATTCTGCAGGGCAGCTCTCGCCTCTGCCTTCCACACCAACACTGATGCCTGTCTGTCACTCTTCTAGGCACATTTCTTGCACTGCTCTGTAAGGTTTCATCACAGAAAGTCACAGCCCAGGCCATCCTGTGAGGAGGAGCTCAGCCAGATCCCTGCCCCATTCCCCTCTCCAGCTCTGGCTGGACACTGGCCTCAGCAACACCGTCTGTGCTGCGAACACGAGGACAGAAATCGAACACCAGGTGCCCAGGGAATGGATCCAAATAAACAAGGTGCTGTACTGGGTTTCTATGCCTCCAGTCTAAGTTTAGCTCTCACATAAGTCAGAAGTAAACATTTTAGAAAGGATACCAATGCAGCAAACTTGAAAGTGCTCACCCGCATCAGCTGCTTAAAAAGAAATTTCAGATTACACGAACAGAAGGAAGAGGAGAAGACAGAGAACCTTTTCCTGTGCAGATGCTATATATATCTTCTTGGGTTTGGTGAAATTACAGTACTAATACAGCAGAGTCACTGGTCCTACCTTTGTTACAGAAGCTGGTGAATGTGATTGCCAGTGCTATCAATGAGAAAAGTCTTCCCAAGAAAATAGACTCTGATTTATTTCCTGGCTGTGGCTGGTAATCTACCATAATTGTCATTCCTTTTCCAATCTGGCATCTACAGTTTCAGAAAGGTGATGTTAAGTTGAAGAAAGCTCACAGAAGAGTCTTAATGGCTCTCCAGTAGAGCCTTAATTAAAAGTGTGGGAGTCTTGGCAAAAGGACTATCAAGTTACAGGCTTTAAAGAAAATTTACAAGTAATTTAATGACATTCTCTAGACATCCATCACACTAATCAAAGGGCAATTCAAAATATACCACTTAAAGATAACATTTTTCATCAGCTGAAAACTAAAACTAAACAACTTGTATCATAAGACTGCATACTTTTAAGGAGGAAATTTAGAAGTTTTATCATTAGGGTCAGATCCCAGCTTGACTAACAGTGGGATCTTTCATTTTAGGTAAAGCTGGGAACATAGACCTTGTTTTCAGTCAACTCTGATAACATCAATGTAATTAAAGGACCCTCCCTGTACTTTCTTTTGAAGGCATAAGAGAAAGGAATGATTATTAAGCTTCTGAATGCCAAACTGAAAGAAGAAAATCACATGGACAGACAGGATTCCTCCTAACCTGTCAAACCTTCATTTAATCATTCCATACCAAAATCAGTCCTTTGATTTGTATTATTCATCATTCATTTTTATTATTCATCATTATTGTAGCTGCTGTCATGGTTTAACCTCAGCCACAACCAAGCCCACACAGTCACGACCTCCCTCCCCCACCAGCAGGAACAGGGAGACTCACAAGGGTAAAAGCTGGAAAACTCCTGGGCTGACATAAAGGCAGTTGAATAGGGAAAGCAAAGCACACTTTGCATGCAGGCAAAGCAAACCAAGGAATTCATTCACTGCTTCTCATGGCCAGGCAAGTTCAGCCATCTCCAGGACAGCAGGGCCCCATCACATGTGATGGTGACTCGGGAAGACAAATGCCATCTCTCAGAAGATTCCCCCTTTCCTCCTTCTCCCCCCAGTTTATATACTGAGCATGACATCACATGGCATGGAACATCCCTTGGGTCAGCTGGGGTCACCTGTCCTGGGTGTATCTCCTCCTGACCTCCTGTGCACCCCCAGTCTCCTTGGCTCTGTTAGCCCTGCTCACCAGTAAGAAAAACATCTCTACATTATCAACCCTGTATTCAGCACATATCCAAAACACAGCCACTGAGAAGAAAATGATCTCTACCCCAGCCAAAACCCAGCCAGCTACAAAGCACACTGCTGAGAATTGCTCACAGCAGCAAGTCAGAGGGCACTAACATCTGGAAAGTAGCACGATGTTGACATAAGGGAGAGGGGACTGAGGCTTTTAACAGAGCCAGAGGCTTCTGGTCTCCTAAAAGGGTGTTTTCTTGAAATTTCCTTCTGCCTACTTTTTCCTTCAGTAATTACCTTGTTTATCATTATTTTCCTCCCACTTCACTCTTTCCCTGAAGTATTTTGAGGTCTTGATGAATAGCAGGAGTTAATACCCATAACACAGGAAAATGAAAAAAGGATGATGGAAGAGCAATCTACAGTCCTTTATCCAATAATACCCTGAGACTGAATAGAGTCTTTTTGTGTTTAGTGATCCACCTGCCTTTGCCCATTTCTCTTCTGCCTGGTGGTAAAAAACCCTAACACAGGAGTGACACCAGTATTTGATCAGTTCCAGGGCCATACAAAGCAGTGTTCATTATTCAGGTTTGTATTGCTATTGGAACACCAACTTTCTTTGGAGGAGAGTTTCCTCAGGATCCCGAGCTGCATTTTGTCCATTAAACCACATTATTTATTTTGCCTGTAGCAGCTGCCCTGCTCACAAGAAATTTTTTCCAGATCCAGCAAATAGATAATAGTTCCCATGGTGAATCTTTGAAAAACAGAAGTTAGTGATATGATCCAGTAAATACCCATGCCTGATATTAAAACAACAGCCTAGGAAATTTCAAGGTGGGGTTTTATTTCCCTAAAATACTGCTGTTACTCTCCAAGTGACAATGCTTTACTACAGAAAAGCTTCCATCAAAGTTGCTTTATTTGGTGCTACTGTTACCCATAACTTGCCAGCCTTCAAAGGGAGTTTTTTCTCAAACAAAGAATGCAAAGGAGCCCTCGCCCACCCTCACTTGTAGGTTTACTGCCAGAGCTGAAAAATTAGTAACTCGTTTATTGACTTTTTTCCATAAAGCACTTGAACCATTTCAGACTAACAGCTTGCTCTGATTTTAAGACAATAATGTAAATGTTAGTCTTAAAGTCATATTAAAAAAAAAAATTGCATCAACAAAATTACTTCTCAGCTTCCCAGGGTGTGGCTTTTCTAGTTTATTCAAATATAATCATTTTGAATTTTCTAAAGGGGATGTTTTTCTTGCATTTATCATTATATTCCTCTGGTTTATGCATAAATGTAACTATAAAGGAAACTATAAATGTAGTATAAACCTAAAATAAAAAAATGCAGCACCCTCATTTGCAGCTATCATTGATACAATTCCAAGAGCACACACACAGATGAAAGCATCAATTGGAAACATTTCAATTTAAGACAGATACTGCTTCTGCACTCACTGGCAAGCAATCCAATTCCATTGGCCAGCGATCCAACCCAAGCAGTCTTGCCTTTCCCTTCTCCAAAGGCATCCAGCCACTCCAGGTACAGGACTCCCACCGCCAGCGGTGATCCATAGCACAGGAACTGGGTGAAAAAGGAAACCACAACGATCACCCAGCCCCAGCCTCCGTCCGGGGGCTTCCGAAACACCATCCTGGCAGCTGGGTGCAGAGGCAGGGCAGCACCTGTGCAGACAAAACCCAAGGAGAGCAGTGTTAGAAACCTGCCTGACCAAGGGCTGTGAGCACAAGGGAGCTGTGCAGAGATGTCAGGTTCAGCCAGGGGCTGGGTTCAGCCATCCTGCAGGAACAGCTGCAGCACACGGGCAGTGGGAGTTGGAACTGCCACACTGCACCTCTGCTGGATAACAGAACAGCAGCATCTAAAGCATCATGACTTGTACGTACACCAGCACTGTGTGACAGAAAAGCATTTATTTTGCTGAGTGCTAAACAGGCTTTGTGAAAACTTCAGGCAATAATATCTGCCATGGTTCAGCAAAAGAGCCCCATGGTCACCTGCTGTTAAAGCCATGAATATCAAAAAAGGAGCAAAAAATCTACACTCAGTTCCAACCTCAGCACAGTATCTTTCCATGTACTAAGGCGTTTGCCACCAGATAGTGCACTCTGAAAGGGGCAGATCAAGAGGAAGACTGACATTTTGGCAGTGGCAACAGTTAAGTACTCTGCTCTGTCAACAAAGCGATGTGTAGAGAGCTGCATCCAAAAATCACTTTGAATATATTAGTGAAGTGAGCTCTAAGATTGTGTACAGGTGTGGCTCATATGCCAAGACATGACAGCAGCAAACATGCATACAAAAATCTGCTATAACCTGTTAGAGGGCCTGCCCTCTGTGCAGTTGGCACACATCAGCCTTCCCCAAACTGGCAATCGCTGCCTGGACTCCAGAAGTGCCACCTTGCTCCTGGGCATGGCTCAATCCATCACCTGTGTATCTATGGCTTTAAATAACCCACCACCCTCACATCTTCTCAAGACTAGCATGTGAATGTAGGGATCAGTACTTCTAAAATCTGGTAGATTTAGAGGTTTTCCAGGCTACATTGCTCTGGAGTCTCCCTGTGCACACAGCCAGCCTGCCCTCCCTCTCTACAGGGAGCAATCTGCCCAAGTGATGAATACAAAACACATGCTCTGCTCCTGGCTCTGCCACTACCCAGACATATGATTCTCAATAGTTTTATTTCCTTCACCCTGGAAGATGGAAAGAGGCAAGTCTTACCCTGTTTTCTTCATGAAATATTCTCAAGGATCATCTCCACACCGCAGCCTAAGCATTAAGACTGCTGCAGTAACACATCTGCTCTGGGAGACTCCCAAGAGGCAAAGCAGAAAAATAAATGCATTGCACTGTCTTTTTGACTTAGGAACCCAGAAGAAATGGAAAAAAAAATTACTGCTGTATGAAAGCAGTGGGGAAAACAAGCAGACAATAATGGAATTCCCATTTGAGATCCTCACATCCTTTTTTTGGGCAATTTTTAAGAGTTTTATGGAAAACTTAACAAAAACAGCATAGTATAAAATTTTGAGGAACTGTATAGAGACATGAAAAAGGCCAGTTCTAGTTTACAAATGCACTTAAATGTTACTTTGAGGGTAGATACTCACAGATGATGGCAAAAATCTGTCAGCTTCCTATAAATGTACCTTCATGTGACAACCACCTGCAGAAAAAGAACAAAGCAAATTTTCAGCCAACAAATCATTGCAACAGTTAACACAACTCCGAAAAAATGGTGGCTTCACATGAAATTTCTTCTTTTTAAAATCTTCTCAGAGGAATTTCAGAAGCAAACAAGTTATCTCAGTGGAGAAGTACTGATCTCCTGCAATTAATTAACATCTGACAGCAGCCTTGAGCCCTCAAATAACAAAAACATCACCTACTAGCGTAAAATACATTTTGACATCTTGGGTCATTTGGGAGTGGTTTACAATTTTATTATACTGACTGTCCTTGAAGATACAACATTCCCAGTTGCAAATGTTACAAACTCATTTGTTTCAGCTAATAAATGTAAGCTCTGGCTCCCTCCGATGCCTGCTGAGTGTCCCTTGATCCTGTGAGATGCAAGGGTGGCAGCTGGGAGAGCCAGAAGTCATAGGTACTTTCCTATAACAATACCCTTTACACAAAAAGGGATCCCTGTATTTCTGCATGAAATATTCGAGGTATTTGAATGCAGTCCCCAAGAGCTGACCTATGCATCTGTCCATGAATTAAGTAATTTTCACTTGGCTTGTTTTGTCCCTGCCTAGAGGAAAAAATAGTGGAAATAAGTAACAGCTTTAAAGCAGACAATGAGACAAAGCAAGGAAGTTTTCAGAAAAACTCTGCAATAATGGAGGTGGACAGTGAATAGCTCCAACTCATATTTGTTTAAAAATAAACCTTAGAAAACAAATGCATGTTAGCTGTTACATTGATTTCCATTATATTGGTGCCCTAAAATTTAGCACAAAGACAACTCCTGAGTTCAGTTCTGCTATTCTAAACATTTCATGGGAAGGAAGCAAGGATGGGCAGGAGAGGAAAAAGGTTTTTGTAGTCTTAGGTCACATAGTCTCTTCTAATCAAAAGACTAAAAACCTCTGGATTAGTTTGTCACCTGTTGCAATGCTGCAGAGTATAATTGAATTTAACCACCTGTACCCAGTTTACAGCAGTAGAAGCGCTGACCTCCTACATGCTGACAATTCCTATTTTGCATCAGAGATCTCTTTTGCACCTTTTAGCTAAATAAAAAAACTTTAGGTATCAACCATCTCTATTCTCTCAATGTTCCAAGCCATTTACAGTCCACAACTGTCAAGCAAAAAGTAAAAACCATCATAATTTCCCCCCCAGAAATCATCCTCTGAGGTATAAGCAGTCTATAAAATCCCAGGGTTGGGTTTTAATGACCTGGCTTTCCCTTCCCTTCTCCTCCCTTTTCTTCCCCTCCTGTTTTTGCTGGTTATTCTTTTACCTCACACTGCTGTGTGCCTGATACCTAAACTGAGGTACTTTCTAACTCCCCTGAAGGCTCAAGGCCACAGAGAGCAGGGGCTGCCAGACCTGCCTGAGGAGCCTGCTCCCCAGAGCCCTCTGCTATGATAGATAAAAATGCCCTGCACAACCAAGCCACTGCTGGGACCATGCATATCAATCAACTTGCTATTGGCACATTATTTAGTGCTTCTCCAAAAGGGGCAGGTTGTACTGTAATAGCTTGGTAGCAGGGAAAAGAACTGACAGTGATAATTAAACCTTCATTTGCATGGACATCAAATCTGTGCACTGACTCTGGGAGGGATCCAAAGTGCCTTTCACTATTTTCTGTCGGTGTAGAAGGAGGACACAAACTGTAAAGATAAATGTGGGCACCAAAAATGAAGAAGCAGAAGCCCACACAGAAGGGAGTGAGGGGAGTCAATAGTTGTGGGCTTTTTCTCAGAACCAACCAGGAAGGCTTGTGTGATCCTGGTAACAGATAAACAACTGTTTAAGATTCAGGATTCAGGCAGGAACAGTTTCACAAACCTTTCTGTTCTCTAAGTCTAGGGATACTGTTTCAGATTCCAGGAAACCAAATTAAATTAAAAATACTGAAAAAGAGACATGAAGCATAAAGAATTGAATAGTAACTTGAAACTTGGTGAGAAAAAGCTTTTCAGTGAGTTGCACGCACTACAAATAAGAATCAGAGGAAGAGAGCTGCTTGATGAAAGCCTTTACCAACAACAACAAAAAGAAACTCAACAGAACAAACTGAACAACAGTTTCAATGTGTAAAGAGAGAAATGTCTGGCTGCAACTATTTGCTTTACTCTGAGCACCATTATCACAACACTGAACTCCCTTCCTATAAATCTTAGAATTTGGCTTAAAGATGACAGATGGGCACAAAAAAAGAACATGAGCACCACTGACACATTAGCCCTTAGCACAGCAACTTGTATTAATCTGTGGCAAAGGGAATCTTGAGAAAGACAGTAGCAATGTGATGGTTTCCAGTTTGTTCTTTGTGCAGCCAGAGCCCGGGTAAGTGTGCTGCTTGCTGCGAGCAGCACACGGCTGCAGAGAGAGCTGATGTCAGCAGACACACTGCGTGATTAACACTGGGCTCATCAAGTTTTGCAAGGCTCTGCTACAAATCAAGACGGTACCGGCCACAAAAGTAACATCCCTCATTTTAAGCTGAATCAGACTTCTTGTAAATTTCTGTTTATTTTTCAGATGAGTTCTTGCAATTATCATCTGAAATTTCTGCTACCCTCAGCTTGCAAGTAACACCTAGAGCATGAGACTGGTGCATTATAGGTGCTTTTAACACGCTCATCATTTCCAAACACCTGCACGTGTACTGATGCAACAGCACAAGCATTGTATTAAATTCACTGCAAGTTGCATCTGTATTTCCATGACATATGACTTTAACTGGTGTTCTAAGTACAGTAGCTTCCTGTGTGACATTGAACACATGTATTTATTTCCCTTCTAGTTCTCAATATTCAGGTCTGCCTATTTCTCACATTTCTCCTCTTGCCCTCCTGTCAGTTAAATAAAAGAGTTGTCAATATCTCACCTATTTCTCACTGATGACAGAAGTGTGAAATTTAAAATAAAACATAACACCAGAACAAAACTTCCAAACAACAAAATAATGTTTTTCTATTGTGCAAAATTAGTTTACATTAAGAAGCATCACTGGGGCAGCACATAAACCAGTCAGCTTTCTACAAATCTGTCAGCTCAGCAGAACCAGTCCTACCTGTTTCCAGAGCCTCACTGCTCCAGAGTGGATGGAAACCCCCAAGAAAGCACAACTTTAGTGCCTGTCGGTCACTAGCACGCATCCATGCGGGCAGATGTGAGCCGGCACTGCTAGAAACCACCAGCCAACATGATTTACCAGAGATCTCTTCTGCAAAACGAGAGCACGATGTGCGCCGCCTTACGCGTCACAACCTGCGAGGGCTCCCTTCAGCATCTGTTCCCTCAGTCCGTCCGCGCCCCTTGGCCAGGGTCTCCGTGGGGATGGACGGCCTCTTATAGCCCCCTGCTCGCCTCGCCTCTCCCCACGCCCTCGGGGGCCAGCCCACAGCCCCGCGTTACACATTGGCGCCTTCCAGCTGCCCGCCGGCTCCGACGGGAAGCGCTCATCCGCGCAGGGACGCGCACCAGAGGTGACTGAAGGTCGCCCTGGCCGTGCCGATGCCACACACGGCCGAGCCACAGTGCCCCGCTCCGGGGCAGCCGCGGCCGCCGAGGTGCCACGGGGCGCCCGCAATGGGCACACACGGAGGTCGGTGGACTCCCGCAGTGGGCACGAACCGATGGCGACGGGCACCCGCTGCCATGTGCCCGCGGCAAGTGCTGATGTTGCACACCGCCCAGCGCCCACCAGACGCCAACAGGGCACACCAGGAGGCACCGCAGCCAACGCTGAGGGGTGGTCGTCGATGGGCAC
The DNA here is from genome assembly GCA_034509185.1 of Euphonia xanthogaster. NCBI lineage: Eukaryota > Metazoa > Chordata > Aves > Passeriformes > Fringillidae > Euphonia > Euphonia xanthogaster. Next base: position 5,456,636 of record JAYDZK010000271.1, on the reverse strand, counting down.
CGCAAGAGAGGCGCTCGCCCCGGGCCGGCGGCACGATCCGCTCTTGCTCCTTGTCCCAAAGCGGCTCCCAGGAGACCGCGCAGAGCCCCCCCGGGCCCCCGGCCTGGCCCTGCCGCCCCTCGCCCCGACCTCCGGGGCAGTTCCCGCCGCAGAGATCGGAAGAGCG
>JAYDZK010000271.1:5418447-5456370 GCA_034509185.1 Euphonia xanthogaster | reverse complement strand
TCTGACCCCCAGGAGGAAGCTGTGCCTGCCATGAGGTCTCCCCTCAGCCTCCTCCTCTCCAGGCTGAGCTGACCAAGCAACGTGAGCCCTGCTCCTGGCACTGCTTCCCCTCCAGGACCACCTCCACATCCCTCTCTTGGACACTTTCCAATAGGTTTTGTATCTTCCCAAACCATCCTATGTTTTCAAATCAAAACAACTGCAAAAATTCACATACAAGTGATCCAAAACAATTTGCCTAATTTGGTGATGCAGATGAGCAATCTGCATATTCCAAAGAAAGTCAGGGACCAATCACAGCTGAACTGAAAACTGCTTCATATTCTTAGCCTTAATTCTTTCCCCTGCTAGAAAACAAGCAGAAGTAGGTAGCAGTGTTGAACAGGTACCGAAAAATCAGTTTTTAGGGAGTGTGGAAAAATAGGTCACAGCAGATCTAAAATTCCCATCTCAAGACAGAAAGAGAAACATTTATTCTTGACCTCTTCTACATTTAATATTTGCTGTTGACAGCCAAGATAGTATTAAAATTCACTACAAAAGTACACCCTGTTTCATTCAGCACTGTTAAAAAAGCACTCAGAGGCAGCATGGCAAGAGCCCAGCTCACAGCAGTGCTTTCCACAGCAGCTCAAGGGGGCCCTCAGTGACAGGAGGGAAGGCAGTGTGCCTACAGGGACTGAGGGAAAAGGAGGTAGCCATGTACACTTCTTATGTTCAGCCCCAAAAATGCCAGATGGTCACACCACAGATACCTGAGATGCCCACAGATCACTGTTCTGGTTTCATTAAATTCACATGCCAGGCTAGGTTCAAGGCTTAAGAGAATAAAACTACAGGACATGGTGTAGAGCATTTCACTGATACACAGAATCTGGAATACAGATGAGTCTCATCAACAGCCCTGAGGCTCCAAAGCCTCAAGGCTCCCATCTCAGACCTTCCAATGGTACTTACTGTTTTCTGCATCCAAGTGAACTAATAGTCTTTAATAGTCTTTATACACACCTTCAGTGTCCATCTGGGAAATGCAGGACTGACCTCAACCTCTTCTTGCTGCTGTAGGATGGCTGTGCTGTGTACTTGGAAAGGTACAGAACAGTCTCAGAAGCATGTGAAACAGATTGATATCCAAGCCAGCACCTTTACATACAGGAAGGATTAGGCTTATTAAAACTGCTTGCTGTGCAATGCATCATTCTTTCTCTCACTCTCAGCAGTTTAACAGGATTTCTAAGTTAACCCCTGTAGTGCTGGGAACTTGCTTTCCTTTATAAAGGGGTACAAGCACTGGAAGAAATAAAAAAGAACCATCTAAAGGGGTGATTGCCTGGATGAGGCAACCTGAACTTAAACCAGCAACGTGTCATCTCTCCCTTTTTTGCCGCTATTCTGGGAGTGCTCAAGTGGCTCATTTCTGTTCAGACAAACGTCAGAAAACAAAGGACACGCCCAAAGAGAGCATCAGCCCATTCCCCCAGTCCCCAGACCCACCAGCCATGGCAGGCAGGGACAGGCAGAACAATGGCTCGCTCAGCATGTGCAGCAGGGCCCTGAGGAGAATAAAGGCCTTTTAAGAAACACTGCCTGTGTTCCAAAGGCAGAGTAACACGGATCAGCTAGGTTAGCATTGGCTGAAATACACCCATGGCCTGGTGCCCAGGAACTTGCAGCCATCAGAACCCAAGGGTTTCACCGGCCAGGATGGAAGAGCACACTTCCCCTGCAGGCACAACGTGCTGACTTGAGCAGAACAGCAGTCACAGAGAGGCCAGAGCAGCAGCTGAACATGACAGAAACAAGTGGATTCAACCAACAAGTTTAGGGCAACACTCAAGACAATGAATACAGGATAAGGTTAAGTAACTCTGAGACTTTCAGATCTAAACCCAGAATCTTGGCAAAACAGCCAGACACAGCAAGTAATACTTAGACAAGCTACTGAGCATGCCATAGGTGACCTCTGTGCTAAGCTGACAAATGAATGCACACAATAAAAAGAGTGACAAAATCAGAAACATCAAAAGAGATGGCACAACAAAGTACTCTCAGAATTTACACAAATACATACAATCTATAGCTCACACTGGCTCATGCTCTAAAATCATTAAATATAATAACTGATTAAGGTTTTAGTAAGAAAATATGCCAAAACAGCAAAAATTATGGTGGATTCCTAAGACAGGTCTCCATTAGAAAATAACTGAATCCATTAATCATAGAATGACTTGATTGAACAATCAGATGTGACTACAAGACAATCAAGAAAAACTGGAAGGCAGCACCCGATACCATGACCTTTACTTCAAAGCAATAGCAAAAGCACTCTTTCCTGAGCTACAGAATCTACAGCACAACCCTTAGCATAGGCAAGGAAACATTTTTTGCCTTCTCTCCTTCTCAGAGTTGATATCAGGTTAGAGAAATAGCTGTCCTGCCATGTACAGCTTTTGACTCAGAACACATACGATATTTTTCTCTAACTTTTTACAAATATACCTCTCTGCTCCTATGAACTGAGAAAAAATGGTAAGATGAAATGTATTATTTTCTATTCCACTCCACCCTCCCAAGGAAAAGTACCCTCAAGGTAAGGAGGTCAACTAAGACCAAAAACACTGAAGCTTTTGCTGTGGCACAAAAACCCCTGAAGTCCCAAGGAAGGCAAGCTGTGAGAAGTTAAACAGACATGTTTAATTCAGAAAGGTACTCTGGAATTTCCCCAAAATAATAACTCAAGAAATATAGCCACATTCTTCCAAGACAGAAGCAAAACTGAAGGAGTCAAGCATGCTTTGTACTGTGAATTTCCACCTAAAGTAAAGTGAAGAGCACCTCCTATGCAAACTTTATTATGTGCACAGGTTATTCCCCAGGTTACACACTCAGACATTTAACACAAGGAATGGCCCAACTAGAATCAAAGACAGCAAAAACAAAGACAAACACGCAACTTTCTCAGACCCTTAGTTCTCATTTTTCTTCCTCTTTTTCCCAGTGATGACAGGCTGACAGAGAAGGAAATATACATCCACCCAGTAGTCTTCCATACCGGTAAATACAAAAAAATCAAGCATTTATTGGAAGTCTGCGAGAAGGCACAGATGAGCTTGATTACAGACAACTTGTAACAATTACAAGTATATGTAAACACCTTGAGATATACAAAAAAGCAATAATACAGCTAGTACAGGAATAGAATGTAACCTGCTAAAAAAACCAAACTGCTTTATATCTGAGGTTCTTACAATCAACTCTGATCCACACAACACAGTGAATGCTCCTAAAGTCACCACTTGGATTCAAGCTCAACAAATCTGCACTTTGGCCATTGTTTGATCCAAATTGGAACAGGGTTCCTTCACTAGGATCAGAAAAACATAGGAACAACCAGCTAGACACCCAACCAACCTATAATGAGGCTTCATTGATTCTCTAACTATACAAGAGCAATCACCAAGGTACTGAAGTTAAATATAAGCTTCAGAAAAGCTCAAGGATGCTTGTTCCACTTGCATTTGAGGAAATTGCTGTATTTCTGCAGGAAAGGAACAGTCTACAGCTGTCAGGTGATTTTTTTCTTCCTCCACAGGAGGCTTAGATTTCATCTGAAACACCTGCCAAAACAAAAGCCAGCAATCACAAACTAAAGTGCCTTGGACAGCTTAGGTTTTACCACTAGAATAAAACATTTCCGTTTATAGACACAGAATTATGTTTTATCATGAGAAAACCCACCTTTGCACACAGAAGACTACTTCCAATATTTCTGTGGAAAGGGGCATTGCTTTTTGTGATTTTTTTTTTGGTTGTTGTTTTTCAATTAGTTACCAACTCCATAAGCTTGAAGAACTGCAACACAGCATTTTTTCAATGGAAATTACAAAAAATGCCCCCTGCCCACTCCCCCCCCCCCCCACCCACCCAAAGAGTTTTAATACAGGCAATCTCCAGGCCTAGTAAAAGAGCACTCTGAGCAGAAATTTTGCTACAGGGACACAATTTTCACAAACTCAACCTTCAACCACCTGTCCTAAGTCTTCGCTCCTCTTCTACAAAAGCTTTATAACCTCTGGAGCCCCATTCCAGTGAGGAAAAACTCCCATCCAGGTAACACATGCAGAATAAAGCCTAACAGAGCTCTAGCATTTCTGCTGACCCTATGGCCACATCATCCCAACTGAAAGATGAGGTAGTACTTTTCTTTGGAGCCCAACTAGCAGAACAGGTACAAGCACTCTTCTCTCTAAAGTAGCAGCTGCAGTGCCAAACTCCACAGTTCATCTCCTCTTCAGAACACACCTAAAATCCAAAATCACCACACCAGCTGCTCAGAAAAATAAATCATTAGATGCGCACACACTCCCACTTTTACTGCATCATGAAGGCCACGGTCTGCCATCTTCAGTGACTTCCTCCTGTCCACACAGAGGCATTGACTCAAACTCTGCTTGTACTGGGACTAATGGTTCTTACCCAAAATTAACATGAAGGTCTCCTGAGTACTTCTTATAGCGAGAAGTGAAATTTAAAATAATTTAAAATTTTAAGGATCATGATCAAAAAAAAAAAAAAGGCTGGGAGAGGAATTCAGCTTCTCAGGGAACTGAGGAAATCAGATTGTCTCTATGCATACAGTCCATTTGGTATTCAGGGGCTCTGTTTGCTCTCTCTTCAAGAGAAGAGATCTTCCCTCTCAAGGAGGTTGTTGTAACATATGCATGTATTATAATTTTATAGCTTACACTCATAAACCTTCTGGTTTCTTATGAGATGGCTTGAACTGGAGAAAAGTGCTCTGCATAGTCCATGCTCCATGCTCCCAAGGATCAAAAAGAAATAGACTGCCACGACTGAAAAAAAGGAAACATCAGAAAGAGCTGAACAGTATTAGAATTCATACTGCTTGAAAAACTAAGCATTAGGATCAGGAAAAACACTGTAAAACTCAATCAAGGCCCCTGGCTGCATCCTCTTAGCAAAGCAATAACTGACACTGAGGATGGGAGACTGTGTTTCTTTGATTCACAAACTATTTAAGGCTCTTATTTGTCTCCATGATCAGTTTCCATTTATTTAACAGTCCATATACTCTCCTGTCAGCAGTGCAACTTGCACAGATCCCAGAAAACTTTCTCATTTTCATTGCTACTAAGACCACATTTTTCATTCAGCTGAAGTGCACAGGCAGCCGGATACCTAAATGAAAACATTTTAACAGGAAAGGGATCCTGTTCTGCTCAGCTCCAGTACAGCAACTGCCAATAGAACAGCACTAACACCTTCTGGAAAAACTCTGATGTACTTTCTGCCCTTGGGAATATGCTCTCAGAAGAGTACATGTAATTAAAACAGTCTTATCTGGCTTTTAGCTGAAGACTACCTCCTCTTCTTCCAAAGAACTTCTGTGGAACAAATCGTGGATAAAATAAATTCTTAATGCTCTACAGAGTACCAGCTGCATTCCAGTGTCCAAGCCAGATCCCTTGAGAGAAAATACAAAAAGAATTGTGTTGTATGCTTGATTGTCAGAGAGGAAAGCACTGCTGAAACAGCTGAAAAGTAGATTTTATTTTTTTTAATCTTTAGCTGTGAAGGGGCACGCTCACAAAATGCTCCACACAGCTAGAAATTGCTTCTGTGGACTTACACAGCTGGTGACAATGCAGTGTGCAGCTGAGAGGCATTAGTGATGAAAAGGACGTCACAAAACCACCCAGGTGTTTCTGAGAGAAACAAAGCACTTAAGCCCTCATAGTGAGCTGGACCTCACTGTCAAGTGAGTTTCTCCAGTCCATAGATCTGATAAAATCACAGCTGCAGAATCATAATTCATTACTATAATTCACAAGGAAAACTGAAAATCCATTGACATTTATTAGGAGATGGTTGTGCACAATTTCTCATCTTATTCAAAAAGTCTACAAATAGATTTTAACACTTCTGATTGCAAGCAAATGTTTGTTCAACGTTCTTAGTTCAATAAGGCCAATTTAGTGCCTTTTTACACTTTCAAGGTTTAGTATACATTTGTCAGTTCTTTACTTTCTTCTGGTAACAGTCCCACTGGAACAGTAAGGAAAGTTCACTAAGACACTTTATAACAGCAGCTGAACTTGGGTTACACAAATTCAGTTTTGGAATATGCTTCAAATGTAAATTATCTTCCATTATTATTTTAAATTGCAATTTTCAATTTTGAGATCTTAAAACACTATCAAAGGCTCTTCCCTTTCCACCCACTTTTGTGCTACTACCACCATGAGACAGCCCTCCACAGAGCCATACATCCAAGGATCTCAAAGCACTTCAGAAAGGAGGACACCATTTCAAATTCTGGGATACTTGAGCTGGAATCCTACTTAACAGAGAGTATATTTTTTTCTTCGTCTTATGTTTACAAAAGGACAAGCGTCAAACTAAGCTGATCCTGTCCTGACCTTAGTCCCACCTCTGACTATCTGTCACTTTCTCCCATTCAATCCTATCACTTATTCAGGAGCTCTGCTTAATTATAATGCTCAGAGCTGAGTTTCCTCTATGGAAAGCTGAGCATCTGCTATAGTCAATTATTTTCAGGCAGAAGCAGTTGTCAAATTTTAGGTCTGCCACAATCTTGAGAATCGTTTGACTGGAGAGTAACTACCATAATTAATGTAATGTAATTTGATAATGCACTTGATCCCATATTGTTTTAAGAAGTGTAATAGACTATATATGCATTTCTCTAAATTCTCTCAGAGCTGAAACTACATAGCTACGGTGAAGAAATTCTAATTTTGCCTTAAGCGGAACACTTTACAACATTATTTTAACTTACAACTTTGATTTAGAGCACTATTTTCATAAGGATTTTCAGTTTGCAATTCTGACTGAATAGGTGAGCGGCAAACATGACATTATATGTACAAGTGTTAGTACACTACCAGAATGCTGGACTTCCTTCTTAAAAATGTTCTTAATAAAGCATTAAGCATGTCAAACAAATTTTTGTAAACAAAAGATAAATTACTTGTGTTCTGCTCTGATTATAGCCAGATACATATTCTCATAAAATAAACATTCTCTTGTCATTTTCCATGGCCCACATATCCATATATATGAGGTAAACCATTTAAAATTATCAATAATATATAAACCCCAGTACTCAACAGGAACCTCAGGAAAAATGTAACCGAGTAGATGTCAATATCAAGAAGTGACACTTTGTTCCACTGCAAAGTGAAACCAATTTATTTGTGCTAAATGAATGGAAAGAATGTATTTGGAATACATTTCTTTATACATTGTACCGGCTTAGACTGCTAAAGAAGCATTCCTTAGTGCCATGTTGTGCTACTTTCTTGTACTCTGTTTCTACCAAGCAATACAAAGGTTTGGCTGTTAAGCCGATATATTCCTCTATGCTGATCTCGTTTTCTAACAGACTTTTGAACATTTAAAATACCTGTTCAAACTTTGCTTCAGGGGAATCGCAATGAATATATTTTAACAAGAAAGAAATTATCATCAGCTGTTCTCTACAATCACATCGCCTTCTGCAGCAAAAAAATCCAAGAGCACACACTTGAATCAGCTCTCAGCAACCTGCGGGCAGGACCACACTCCCCTGCAGCCACGGTGACAGGGCACACGGTATGGGCAGCTTACAGGTCTTACAGGTGAGCAGAAATGTCAAGTGACATCATCAAATCTTAAGGTCCACAAATTGTACATTCCACAGACTCCAACAAGCCAGTTCCCTCAGTGTAAAGTTCTGACTGTACCATGTGTTTGAGGTGCTTTTAAACAGGAGAAGTATGGATGTGTCCTCTGTGAATTAAGCTTATTTGCTACGAAATACCAGAGAGCTTGTGTCTTGGGCACTGATCAGGGTGTCTGACTCACTTTTGCACTAGAAGCTGATAATTTAAATGACTGAAACATAGTGCTGATCTTCCATAAGCTTGGTAAACACTGTAATATTTCAGAATTTATCACGTAGCCCATCATGCTGTTCAATTTCTGCAAATTGTCATGAAAAAATATAAAAAGGTATCCCTTTAATTTTACAAACCTAAAAGCCAGGAAAATGAAGCTCTGGAGCCAAGCAAAACGACATAATGCCGTATTACCAAACAGAGTAGCAAATGTTCCAGCCAGAGAATGGACATACATGTAGTTCAAGTAAACACTGATGGAAAACTTTGTTAAGTTAGTGTTGTAGACCCACAACACTGGCTGCATTTTATACAAACGTTTACAACACAATTAACAGTGAAGCCTATATAACCTCAGTGCAAATAAGTCAAATCCAAATATGCCAAGTAAGCCTTTGGCTTTTAGTAAACTGCTCCGTGTTATGAGTCCACTTCTGACATAGAGACTGCAGAGCACATGCACTAAGGCTGAGAGGAGGGATGCACTGACTGCTGAAAATTGGCTGCCTGCGATGCCGCGGCTTGGCCCGGAGCTTGCACAGGTGGTGGAGGTGGTGGCGGAGGTGGCTGCACTGGGGTCTGCGTGTTTGGAGAAGGAGGAGGAGTGGGACGTTTAAATTTGTCGGGGCTGTTACTTCTTCGTGGTGAAGGCCTCTGCAGAACAAATATTGAAATCATGTTTAACACACTCCTGAACAATGTTAGGTGCAAGTCCTCTAATCTTGGCAAAGGAAAAACAAAATCACACAAAGAAGTCTGAACAATTATGTGGGAAGAAGAAATTTCAAAACATTGCAGGAGTCACAATACAACTTTTACATAAAAACAAACGTGCCTCTGAAATGGAGTAGCAAAGGAAAGGGGAAGTACTCTTCACATCAGAGAGCATGCATTCCTTCCTGTCAGCTGGCAGGAAATGAACACAAGACATGTCCTGCAGATATGTTTACCCATGATGACCAGCAACCTAAAAAGAAATGAGATGCTGCAGGCACAGCACCTCCCAGCTGTGCCTGCCTGACCAGTAGGTGCTGAGGAAGCCTTGACTTCACGCTGCTGGCATGTGAGGTACCAGGATGTGGTACCTGAGCGTGGGTGGGAAAGCTTTGAGTATCAGAGTCTGCCCAGAATCTCTAGTTCTCTGAAAGACTCTTAGCCCACACACTGGAGCAAAACCAAAGCATAATACAAGTTGCTCTTTGGAGAACAAAAAAATATTACAATGCTTTGAGCTGCAGGAGTGAAGCAGTTGTTAGAGAGACCCCTCAACAGAAACCACAGATTTTTAACAACAGGTACATTTAAACAAAGATTGAAACCCCACTTTATCTTTACAAACTGAAGGGCAGGAGGGGAAGGATAATCTTCAATGTTAGAAATGCAAACATATAAATTACACTCTACAACACTGACTTCTGCACTTCTGAAACAAAAATGCTCATTACTTACCAATCTGGTTAGCATTAATCGACAACCTCATGGCATGACAAACCACCTACCCATAATTACTAATCAACCACAGGTGGTCAGCTGTGGGGAGAAGCATGATTACAGTTCTATACCAAATGTACTATCAAATGTAAAGTCAAATTTATTTTGTAATGGAGATCAAAAAATGAAGAGTCAAGAATGAAACAGCAGTTTAGTCAAATCAAATATATTGTATCTATTTTTCTGCACAACTATGTACAATAGATTAAAGTTATATGTAAAACCAAAGAGATTCTTGAAAACTGACTGATGCCTCTGAAACAATATCATTTATTGCATTTGCATACATATAATATAAGGGGACCTGGTATCAGTATTTAGACAAAGCCATGAGCTGCTTGTTGACACCTTTCTCTGAACAATTAGTGTTTTGTCCTCAAGATGATCTTTCTCACAGTGACTCAATTCATTCAGAGTTTCAGAAAAAGTAGTATTTCACAGAGACTGAACAGAGCAAGGTCCTGGACAATCTCATTTATAAAATTAGTTTCCATGTTTTCCAGAAGCATAAAATCTTCCTGTGACAAACTCATGTGACACACAGCCAGGGGCTGAGCCCCAACCAGAATTCTACTCTCCTGCTGAGCTCCAGCTTCCTTTCTGTTCTACCTATCATTGCAGTGTTTCCACCACCTCAGCTCAGTGAAATTGTGACAATTACCTTTGCACACCCACCTAAACCAGAAGCAGCCGTATTTTAGCATTGTACTAAAAATTCTATGAAAATACGTTTTTACATCTGAGAATGACAAGTAGAAGCAAAACCCTTGATGAATATTTACATACTACCATACCTGCTTAGAAAAATCAAAATGGTCTTGATACAACAACCAGAAGGCATTTTGCCATATGGTTAATATTTAGGCTTTGTTTGCTCATTGAACTCCACAAATATTTAGAAGAAACACAATGAAGCGGAAATGCATCAAACATCGCAGGTAAAAAGAAAATAAATTCAGGTCAAAGAGATGAGAAATTGCCCTAACAAATGTTTAAATTAACTTTCTTCTTTGCCAATGACAATAGAAAATAGTTAACTGCCTGTTACAGTGACATGATGGTAGCATTGTGTGTCATCCTGAAGAAAACCTGAGCTTGAAGCAACCTCAGATGACTCATCCGTCAGATGGTGGAGACTAGGAGAAAAATGAAAGCAATGTTTTTACTTCCTGGGATAGGCTTAGTGGCTTAGAACATCACTTTTCACACCCTGCCTGCTGATCCATAGGATGATACCTATTACTGTCCTTAAGATGATAATACATCCTATTCTTTTGCAGAAAACAAGGTTCTCCAAAAAGAATCAGTTTCTGAGGGGTGAAGAGGAAAATCAGGGTTGAAGAAAGCAGCAATAGGTATCTTTGGAGTAAGGAGACAAAAACAAACATTTACAAAAATGTTTTGTAAAAAAGCTTAAGGACAACAAATCATAAGTTCCAAAAATCAAACTATACTGGCAACAAGTATTTACTAATTTAAATACTTACTGTAATACCATGGGACGGTCCCATATGTTGCACATGAAGGCCTGGGGAATTGTAGTAAGACATTCCAGCTCTAGTCAGTGAAGTTGGTGGTGTGAAACCAACTGTGTGACTTGCATATGACAGACCTAAAATTGTTAAAACAAGGTAACATCAATATTCTTGTTTGATAATAAAAACTAAAGTGTGAGGGTTTTTAAATTTTTTTTGGTTCTGAACCAATGATGTTCTAAAAACTGGTAAGTGCTACAGAGTAGCCATCTAGAAAATACTAATTGTACTGAGAAGTGTGCTGCAAGTTATTTTCTTTTCCTGTAGCATACTACCATGTTTCAAACATACACTATACAATGTTAAGCATAACTTCCCACTTAAGATAAATGGTGTAAGACTCCCATAGTAACTTAGTTCTAGTCCGTAAGTATTTCCATTTCTCCACGGAGGAAATGGCTCCCTGAACTACATACAGTCTGAAGAAGCAGAGAGGTTGTGCCTGGAGAAGCCATCTAGCACTGGGTCACAATGAGGTTCCACAAAAAAACTGGATGTAGGCAGCTTCTCCAAGGCATAGCAGATCTGCACCGAGGCTTCCTTCTCTTTTGCCTCAGCATTGTAAACACCTTTGGGACTGGGAAATTAAAACATGCTGGGAAATGTTACTAGCTGGACTAGGCTAGCAACTAACATTTAAAATTGCAACTTGTTTTACCTACATTAAGGAAAGCCCAATATCCCAAACTGCAAATATCTAATTCCTTCATCCAAATATTTCCTTTTTGTAAGAACTCAATTATAAAAATGCAGAATTCCTGTATAGGTCTATTTAACCAAGGAAAACAGAAAGAGCAACTGCCAAATGCTTCAAGTTCACACCTAAAGCGTTCTGAACAGCTTGAGTTTCTCAAAAGAGCACATTTTCCAAAACCTTTTGCTCCTTTCTACTTTCTGACAAAAATATGATAAGGAAGGAGACAGGACTTTTCTCAGCTGTTTAGAATTAGAGTTCAAGCAACTGCTTTGGAGAAAAATGACCAAAAAACACTTCTGAAGGCCTATTAAACTTCTATAACACCACACTGGATTTGACAGTTTTCACACTTCAACACTAAACCAATACAGAACAATGTCTCTGCAGCAACACCCAGCACCATCCCTGTTTGCATGCACCTGTGTTTCTCACCACAAGAGATGAGACAAGATCTGGATGAGAAAACAGAACAAGCCTCAGAACACAGATGAAGTCATATTAAAAAAAACTACCTGTGCTTCCTTCAATTCTGTTTGATCTGTTACATTGTCAATGTATGTCTAGTGCAAATTATAAATTACTCCCATGAAATCCCTGCCACTACAGAGTAACAACAAAATTAATCTGCCTTTTGACTACACAATCTAATTATCTGCAGGGCACACGTGTTTTATTTAAGTGCTTTTGTAATCAACAAGGATAGAAACAAGTCAGTGCTCAGGAAGGTGACATGGCAGCAAATCAGAGGTAAGAGCCTGGAAATAACAGGCAAAACAGAGCCACCTTTGTAACATGGCAATTCTGAACTGCTTTGGAATAACCCAGCTTGACAAATGCAAGTCAACATGGCAGCCAAAGAAACAAGACCAGAGCAGTGCACATACATTCAGGATAGTTCATCTCTGCAGCCCCACAGATCTATCTAGCAGCAGCAAGGCACAGAACAGTAGCTAAAATGAAGACTGACTGGTAATTAGAACAACTAATCCCCAGCTGCCTAGGAGTAGCAGTAATTATACTATCTTCAAAGTTCTACAAGATTCCTAGCACAGATCACTGTGCTAGAAATCTCAGCAGTATCTCAGCTTCAAAGAGACTTCAAAAGTAGTATCCCAAGCCATGCAGGCACAAAAGACTCTGGGATTCAGAAGCCAGTACCTGATCCATTCAATCAGCTATCCACATGAAATTATGGCATTTCTAACTGGTTACAAATTCTGCTTCCACATATTCAAGGCACGTCATTTCCCAAATCAAATATGCCAAGTCATTCAAATACTTGATGCAACATACAGCTGTTTTATTATTCTGTGCTGACACTTCTGGCATCATCTTACTGTACTACTTTAGATACAAAATACTCTCAAAACCTATTTGTTTTCATCTATTACTGCATAATTTATCCCAGACAGCTCTACAAAATTCCCTATTGATCTCATTAGTTCTCTAACAAACTGCAGCTTCTATTTTTCTCAAGTCTGACACTTCCCAACTGCTGATATTAATTTATCAGATGAAAAGGAGATTAATGCAGCTGCCTGCACAGACAAGCTAGCCTGGAACATTTAGCACACCAAAATTTCCAAACTCCTAAACTCTGTTAGAAACAATCATTTCAGCTGTGCTTCAGAGTGTCTTTCAGCATCCTCTGTCTGTGGGATAAAATTTTCAGTCTTGTATCAACTACTGATGGGAAATCAAGTCCACAGGGAACAAGGAATGCACTTCAGTCTCAGTGTAGGAATAAACTGACAGAGTTCTCCTGCACTGACACATCACATCAGCACCTAAACAGGGAGCATTGCTAAGCAATGCAAGATGCAAGCCTGTAAGTTAGCAGGTAATCTGTCCCACACAGAGCTGTAACTACTGTGTGACTGCACATCCAACCTGCAGCTGTACTGTTATACAGGCTGCACACAAAGAACCACAAACGAAGCTGTCCCTCTTTCCTCCAGAGCAGCTGCTGGCACAACTATACTTCAGTACACCCAGTTACAGGAAAGGGGTAAGAAAACGTGCATCATTTTCTTGGTAACAAACCTTGACACCTTGAAAGTCATGTGGCTCATTTCAGAAATGCAAAGACCTTCTGAACACTCATAGTCACTCATCTCTAACAGCACAACACGGCTTACGGCCATAGCTGGTCTTCACACATGCAACACCTGGATGAAAACTATTTATAGTCCTTTGAGAAACCACAGTCAACCTTGAAAATTCAAGGATCTAAAGACATTTATATGTTCTAGCAGACCTGTGTAATAAAATGTCTCAATCCCATCTTGTGTCAACACAGGGCACATCTCATCTGCCTGGCAGGTTCTAGAGGTGATCGTGGCAAAGCCAGGCATGCAAATTCACTTCTTTATGTACAAGGCATTTGTGAGCACCGCATAACACCTGCTGCCAACAGCATGTAATTGATGTCCAAGTGCAATTTTAGGGGATTTTAAATTTCAGTCAATAATTGTGTTAGTAACACAAATGCATTTCATTTGACTTAAAATATATTCAGTAATTAGAAATTCAGAAAATATTTGTTTGCTTCTGTTATACAAAGTATGTGAGATAGGAATTATTAATTTTACAGTTATTGTGTAATACTAGAAAATAGCAGAAGTACAAAAGCCATCTCTCTACTGAAGAGAAATGAAAATTGACTCTTTTTTCCAACATGTTCAAGATTAAGCTTCTCTAAGAAGTTTTGATCCAGAGCACAATATCTATTTCATTACTCATTCTTCATCAGACTCTAGAAATCCATTTGAATTATGTGTCCTGTTGAGCAACTTGTGTGGGAAGGGAGGGGGGAAAAAAAAGACAGCAAGAGAGAAAAAAAGAGCAAAAAGGAAATAAAGTCCAAGTGATAGCTACTTAACTGATCTTCAATATCTGTCCACAGATCTGAAATATAGAATATCTGGTCACCATCCAAGAACATGCTGCACTAGAAGACACCTAAGGCAAAATTATTCTCGCATTTATGATGCAGGATTTTTCTCCAAACTAGCTTTGAAAGGCTACTGACCTAAATATATTAATAGGGCATGTTACTATGTGATGCATACAATAATTTTAGAAACTGGGTTAAATATTTACCAGGTGATATAGGTCTGCTAGAACTTGGTGAGGGTGTATAAGGGATAGGACTGGACACAGTGCGAGGTCTTAATCCTTGTGCAGACATCTCATTAAAATATCTAACAAAAAAAGGCAAAGAATAATTAGATCAAACCTTTTAAAATGTGCCATGTTTAAAATGTTTCACTGTGATTTTTTCAATTCCCATAAGAATCACATTAGGAAGTCATGACAGGAACTCTTGTCATTGCTGACACTGCCTTAACTTTCCATGGAAACAGCTGGACTTCTCTTAGGCATTTGCAGTTAAAACCATGTAAGTTGTGTATGATTAAATAGTATGCATTAAGGTCAGAGATGTAAACCATGTCATCCAATCTGACCCATTCTACATTCTTGCACTTCACACATCATTTCTACATTGAACTCAAAAGCTTGGTTGGCTGGAGTGTATCTTCCAGAAAGGCATTCAGCTCTAATCTGAAATTATGAAAAACGGTGAAGAAATCATTAAAGTACTAACAATTTTTTCCAACAGCTGATCAGCCATAGCATTAAAAACATGTCCTGTTTCTTACTTGAATCCCTCTGGTCCCAACATTCAAACATTTGCTCATCCCATCTTGTGCCACTGGAAGAGAGACACTTTGAACCCAGGACCACCTCACTAAAGGTACTTCCAGGTTCTGTTGCAAGACACATCCCACACTTCACTATGATAAACTGAACAGATCAGAACCCGAGGCAAGGCATTTTTCCTCACCTCTAATAATTTTAGTGATATTTATTCGTCCTTCGTCCACTGACTACAGTCAAGCTTCTTCACAGATATCAAGTGCTATACAAGAGAATGAAAATAACTCCAATTGTTCCTACTTGTCACTCACTGTTTTTAACTGAAGAGGTTTTGTGGGTTTTTTCCCACAGTACTACACTGGCAGTCTCAGGTTGAGTTGCTTAGGCACTCCCCACTTAGATTTTTTCAGTCACTCTCTAGATTAGATTCCCCCCAGCTCACCTTCTCCAGGTGGATGCAAATCAGTGCACACAGGTTTATATTATTAGATTCAGCTGTGATTTTTTTATTGGACACAGCAGAGCAGCAGGCCAAATTTGCTACCTATGACTTACTTGTCTCCTCTTCTACCAGTGTGTTCTCAAGAATTCTTAGTAACTGCACTTATTTCCCCATCATAATAAAAAACCCAGTAACATGGAACAGCATTAAAATTATTCCTATTTGATGGAACTCACAACGACTACTTAGAGGTCTGTCCATAGACTATTTGAAACATATTTTGATACTACATCTTGCTGGTTTTTAACCAGAATTAACAAGCCACATGCCCTAGCACCGGCGGTACACTGTAGTGATACCAAAGTTGGTTTGAATTTGGGACCAGGTATTAAAAGCAGCTGCAATAGAGAACAACAGAAAACTAACAAACTAATAAATTAGGGCTTAATTAAATAAACAAGTTTTTAAAAGAGCTACCAGTGGCAAGGTTAGTGAAACTGAACTAAGCTACCTCTGCAACACACAGCAGGTTCCAATGCAGACCAGAGTGTGAGTTCCAGCAAGGCAGCATCTCTGATTTAACCCCCTTGCCTTCTACACAAACAGAATTTCCTCAAGGTCATCCCACTACCTGGCTCAGGTGATGTGGAACAGCAGCACCCCATCACATGTGGCCTGGTTTCAGGTATTACCCTGCTACTCCCAAGAACAGGATGGAGGATTAAGGCAAAGCCATCGCTGGTCTAGAGAAAGAGGCTTTGAGAGAGCTGTGTCCTTTACATTCAGGATAGGATCATCACCTGCTCTCAGCTACAAGAAATAATTATCATCAGCTAACAGAATGCAACTGAAAGAGATGGACAGCTGACCCATCACCACCATCATTTTTAGGAAGATGTAAGCTGACAAAAATTGACATTTTAAAATCATGATTGCACATAGTTCCACAAGTATTTTGTCTCAGTCTAACTACTAATGCCTGCTTTGTCCCTCACTTTGCTTTCTATTACTTGCACTGCAAATACTAGATCTGGAGTTATTCTGTCAGGCCTTTGTAGCACCAAAAAAATCAAACATGAAAATTTCTTTGAAGTACAGAATAGTTAATCAAATTTTCCTGCATTTTCCTGGTTACCACTACTTACAAGTGGACAATAAAAAATTATTAGGATGCTCTACAATTTTGGATTAATCCTGGTAATTCTCATAGATTTAGATTTTGACTGTACTTCCATTACATGGTAAATAGTGGAAGAAAAGGTAAGCCTAATAAGAAAAAATTCCAACCTCAGAATCCTCTATTTCTAACAAATTAATTTATATAGCATTTGCTACATTTTAATACCACATGCTAATGCAATATAGGTCAAGTTGCCTTGGTGTTTCATTAGAATGAACACACTACTTTGAGCTTTAAGGGTACTCCTTACCACAAAATATCTGGTACTTTGTTTCTGATAAATTACATCTTATAAGAAATACATTAAGGACCCAAGAGGAAACAGAAACCTCTCAGTATCAGGAAAAATATATAGCACAGAGTAACTTTTTTATTTATTCTAAAGGACCACCATAAATCCAAAATAATATACAATACAACCAAATAATGAGCATTTGATAAGAACTAAGAATGTTTCATTCAAAATGTACTTAAAATCCTCTTTCAAGATATAACACTGTCATATTTCTATGACATGAGAAAAAACTAAAAGACACAATATAAACCACGAAAGATTCAAGCCTATCTGTAAGGTCAGTGCAAGTAAAGCAGCTTGCAAAAAAGACAAAAAAATCAAGGATGTTATGGTTTGGACATCAAGAACAACCCAACCGTTCTGGAAATGCTTCCTCTCTCACAGGTTTTAGACAGTATTCCTTTGTACTTGGCTGAGCATAATTTACTTTCTGCAAAGGACAAATCAGGCCCAAGTAAAGATGCTGTCCCTACCTCACAAAATTCCTTGCAGCTACCTAGCTTGGGGGCAAAACCAGTGTTGTGATCAAATTATCCTGATTTTCAACTCCACAGCTGTATTTATTTCAATACATATTACCAAACCCCAAAACAATCTTCAGATATAAATATTTTCTTAGTCACTGTTAAAACTAATGCAAATTCTGTACAACACCAATACAATTCCTGGACTATGCTGGAATTTGATACACATATTAAACCCACATACAAGTTACTTCTAAAATTATTCCATAATATTCAACAAGTACTATAAATACTGATAAATAAGTCCAACACATCTGGATGGCCAAAAAAATACAAACCTCTCATCATCCATTTCTAAGCTGGATTCACTTTCTGACAGTTGTCTACAGAGAGCTTCCCTACGTTCCATTTCCCTCTGTAATTTTCTTTGAAGTCTCAAGTTTTCTTCTCTCATATGTCGCTCCTCTTCTAAATATTGTGCCATCTTCTCTGAATCTGAAATTCATTGTTTTGTTAAAAGTTGATTAAAATTCAATTTCTCAGGCAGCCAAGTATGTTGTGCCTAGTTTTACTCCAGCACTTCAAGATGAAGGTGTAGAAAATGCTCAGGATAGATCACTGAAAATTTTCACCTCTAAGTCATTAGTTCAAAGCCTAATTCAGAATAGAAATTACTAAAATAAACTATTGTTTGACATCAGGTTTGAAAATTAAATGTAAGAAAAATAAAACTCACTCCACAAACCAAAAGTATTTTTTAAAATAAATTTGAAAAGAAAGAAAAATTTTATTAAGAAAACATTACTAAAACCATTAAGAAAAAATACTGATTCCTACTCCATTAAAATAATGCTATTCCACATTTACCAACATCTTCCTGCAACATACTCAAGAAATTATTTTAAAGGTATATTTTCATTTTGAAGGAGGAAGCAAAAACACAGCAAGTTCTGAAACAACACAAGTTCTGAAACTCCAAACTCAAACTTGTATTAAAATTGCTACCTCACACATATTCTACAGCGCTCTTTCAATTACATATCTTATCACAGAAGTTGTCCAACAGGACATGCACTAATATAAAAATACTAATAGTAAAATTGTATTCAATTTTAATGTTAAAAGCCAACAAGAGGTCTGCTTGGGGCAATCTGAGTTGTCAGTTCTAAACAAGTTCAGCAAATATCACTTAAATGGTCTGGTACCACAGATCACTTAAGGTGATAAAGTCAAATTACGAAAAGGTACAAAGCTTTGTGACAGATTACTTAAATAAAATGGAATATGTGATGAAGACTTATGAGACACACAATGTATTTTGTGAGATTTTGTGATGTTTAAGCAAGCTTACAGTTAAATCCCTGACATTAAGAAAACCCAAAACAATTCATCATGCTTGGTTATCGCTCCTTTATGCAACAACCTTCAAGGAAAAGAATATTCCTGCTTTAGAAACCTGTTCCCAAACTATTAACATGTGATTTATCTCTCTTCTGAGGAAGTATCACTTTTAAATGTAACAGTGTCACTCCTTGAACAGTATTATCATACCACACCAGTTCCTGGAAGTGTTTCAGAAATAAAAAATGTAATACAAGTACCAGAATTTCACAAGCAAATTTCATTAAGTACTTAAGAAGAATACTAGAGGCTCTCTAATGACCATGTATTACAAACACCAGTCTGAAAACTGCATTTCAATTTCATCCTCTGCTTGCAGGCTGGCACATCCACCATTCCTACCAGCTCTGCTATTTGTACTGCAGTTCTGTGTAACCTGTTCACAAAGGGAGAGTCCTTTTAAACCAAGCTCTTATTTTCAATGTAAATTTGACATTAATGCTTTCAATTTTTTACTCTAAATCACAGTAGTTCAAAAGGAAACCACTTAAAAAAGTAGAGGATACTTGAAATGAAATTAATTAGGCTGGATTTGCACAAAGAGTACTTTTAATCTAAGGCTTTGCTCTTGTTCTGAACTTCAGTCAGTGAAGGCTGCAGTGCAGAATTTGCAAGTACAAAGATGAGCTGTCCTTATCTTCTTTTAACAGCCACAAATTATTAATGCCACAAACTTGTGCACAAGGTCTCTGCAAAAGAGCACTCTTGATCCATCATCTCTGTCTTGAAGGAAGGCTGCTGCCTATAGCAAGCTCCTTCTCTAAATGGAGGTTGAAATATTCCAGCTAGCCTGGCTGGCCAGAGGGGGCTGATCCTGACTGCTCTGCATTTGCCCAGATTTTTCTGGCCATGTGCTGAGGCACATCTCACTCACCAACTGCACTGCAATGCTACTGACAGAACCAGGCACAACTGCTGACTCCCAGCCAAGAACTGCAGAGTCAGCAGGAAGGAATGAAGGACTGCCCCTGCAAAGAGCAAGGGAAGGTGCCAGCAGCCTCCTGGCAGCTGAGGCCATGTGCTCAGTGCACAGTCCCTTCCTGGGCAGGCAGGGCAAAATGCGGCCCCACTGCTGGGCCAGGGGCCCAAGCCCTGCATAGCAGGAACGTGTTGATGGAACAGCTCTTTATGCTTCAAAGCCATCTTACATGGGAAAGGACACAGCAAATTAATGCTGCTATACTGTGCAACAGCTGCCTCAGGTTGCCACAATCATGAACAAGCGAAATTCTTACATACAGCTGACTTTTATTTCACTAGCTGTTAATTCTTTTGAGTAATTCTTAATTTGCAACATGAGTCCTTACAAAGTAGGCCATAAATATGTTTTGAAAAATTTTTATGTTGAAATACTATTAAGTTTCTGAAAAGAAAAATAGATACATATTTTTCTGGCACGAAATAGTCAAGGATTATTTTTTGATTCTTTCAGACATCCTTTTAGCAAAGCTAAAGAATCCTCTAAACTACAGTATAAATACATGAACAAGCAATAACACTGCAATTATGAAAATTTGTAATCTGAACCTGACCCATTTTTTCCACTTCTACCTTCAATTCAAACTCAAGAAAGTACATATAAAAATCTTACAATGCAAAAACTTGAGAAGATTTGAAACAAGTTGTTTACTCACGCTGTAACTGTGCAGCTCTCAGTTGTTTCTTTAACCTCTCCACTTCATTCTTTAAAAACCTGATATGTCTCATCATATTTTCTGGAGAGTCTATCTCCATTGATATGTCTCTGGGTGATGGCGGAGCAGATACTGGCTGGTCTAATTTCTCCTGCAAAATTCTGTATAAAAAAGAGTGCAAACTTTACCTTCCATTCTAATGAAAACCTCTCGTATCCCCCAGAAAGCCATTGCAAGGATTCTGAAAGGTATGTAGGGTTTATTTTAATTACTGTTTGAGGGGAGGAGTTAGAAAGTTGTTTTAACTCAAAATAAAAAAGGTAAAAACTGTTGTCCTAGTAAGCTACAAAACCTGCAGTTCACTCAGGCTCAGGTGTTTTCTGAGGCCCCAGCCAAGATTTGGAGTGTCACATTAACATAACAACATATATCAGGTATTAATAATCATTAATCATTATTCTCTCCCATTTCCCCCTCAAACTGAGTTCCTGTTACTATAACATTTAAGAGATGGTTGCTTTCATATGTATTTTTAATTTTAGCTGTTCCAATAATATAAAGAGTCACTGTCTTAACTTCTACTAAAGAAGTATTGGGAAGTCTCAATGAAGTGAATGCATGCCACTGAGAAAAAACTCAAGTTTTCTTTAAGCAGATAGGGAAAAAACAAGAGCTTCTCATATCACAAACATCTTAAAACACCATGAATTTAAAGCTGACCACAAACCAGAAGCTTTAAAAAGAGGCTATCAGGAGTTGAAAAAACTCCACAAATTCTTTCAAGCTTTCCCAGGTAATTTCTTATACTGGTTAGTTTTACCTACTTTAAGCAATCAAAGGTGTGGCATCATGCTAACAAGGAACTTTACAACTGCTTCATCTTCCAGGTTTTCACAGATTAGACAACTCTCGTGGGACAGAGATGAACATATTTAATCCAGAATATGATGTATTAAAAACTATTGTATTTGCTGGGAATGCCCTGATGAAGGCAGGAATGATGCATCTGACTCCATGTTCTCAGAAGGCTCATTTATTACTTTATTATACTATATTCTATTCAAGAATACTAAACTATACTAAAGAATACAGAAAGGATACTCACTGAATGCTAAAAAGCTAATAATGAAAACTCCTGACTCCTTCCAGAGTCCCAACACAGCCTGACCCTGACTGGCCAAAGAGTGAAAACAATTCACAGCAGAGCCCCATGGAACAATCACCTGTGGGTGAACAATCTCCAAACACATTCCACATGAGCACAGGAGAAGCAAATGAGATAAGAATTGTTTTCCTTTTCTCTGAAGCCTCTCAGTTTGCCAGGAGAAAAATCCTGGGTGAAGGGATTTTTTCAGAGAATGCGAATGCCACAAAAATCCTCTCCCACAGTAACAAGTGCACTGTAAGAAGACAAACCGTTTTTCTGCTTCAAGCTTATCCATCCTCTTCCAGAGACGGTTCACTAGTGCTTCTTGCTCCTGCTCCAAAGTGTTCTCAAGGTCAATCTTCTCACGTCTTAGCTGGAGAGGAAAAACAGTTACTGAAAATGATGGACATGGATTTTTTGCAAGGAACTGTCATCAGGAAAGCTCCAACAACACTATTTTACATAATGCTTCAGAGGAGCAAGGAGAAGGGGAAGAAGAGACGCAATTCAGGTACAGTGTGCTGGAAAAATCAACATTCAGTAGTTACACAGTTGTTATCTCCTTAACATGAGTTCTTCTCAGAAAACTTGTCCCTGGCCAATAAGCAGGAGCATGAACCCTAGACATGCAGGTACTGATGATATATCAAACCTATTTAAAGACATCTCCTATACCATGAATCTATGAAATTCAAACTGAATTTACTGTTCACTACAGCAGTGTTTATTCTTTTAAAAAGTTTTAGATGTTTCTAGTGGAAGAACCACAGTTAAGTAATCCAGAAATAGAAGAGAAGCCGTGTTTGCTTTGTGCGCCTAGTGTTAGGAAAAGGACATCACAACAAGTTTATAGTAAAGAAAAAGTTACATGAACTGCCTCAAGTGTTACTGTATCAATCCTTACTAGCAAAAGAGATGTAATGCTATCTTAGCAATGGCTTCATAAAATTAAAAGCTTAACTTGACATAAATCACATTCACTTACAGTGTGAACAAGCATTCTTGATTACCACAAGTTAATAAAACACATAATGCAGAACCTTCTACTCTAAAGTTAGTAAAAGAATATATAATACAGACCCACACATGAAGATACCTATTATTAGTGTTTAAGTATAAATACAATGCAAGTATTATTAATAAAGAATATCAAGAGGCACAGATGATCTTACTCTGTAGCAATACAGCTGAACTCAAGAAGCCGTCAATAACGAAATATTTGAAACAGATCAACACCTTTACAGGTGGAAAACAGCATGGAAACATTTTTCCAAGCCAAGCTTAGTTAACACCACTTTTCTGCTGGGCAAAAAATCTCACATCAGAAAATGGAAAGACTGAAAACAGAAATAAGCATTTTTCATTTATTACATCACTGGTTGAAGGGCTATTGCAGCATCTAAATCTGTAAACTATTAGTGCTAACCACTAAATTAATTCTGAGAAACCCAAACAAAATGTAAACTTACACATTTCAGGTACCAGTGCAAGTTTAATGAATGTACAACTTTCTCCTTTAAAGGTTAGAAGAATTAGTTACTGTGAGCAGAAGCAGACATATGTTGATGAGTAATAGGGAACATACTTAGAAACACTGTCTAGCAAATCTTTCCATGTTTGAGTTTCCAGATGTACATTAACAGCTCAAGGAACCTACATCTCAGTAGAAGAGAAGTCAGGAGCAACATGCTTCAGCCTCCCCACAAGGATGAGAACTTGGATCCTGAGCAACACTTTGTTCCCCACATGGCTGGAGGGGGAGTGGTAGGAAAGCAAAGGGCTCAGCCCCAGGAGCACAGGGCACTCTACCTCAGGGCTCCTCAGCCAGTCTGGCCAACACCTGGGGCTGGGAAAGTGCAGAGGGAAGAAACTTCATAAAATGTCCTGGCAATCTGCACACTGTGCTTCTACATTAGCAAAACCCAGATCTCCGCTACACTGCACAGCTCTCTAGATAATCACATGGTGAAAACAGTGTTAATGCATAATAATGTTGAGATCTCTGCAGCAATGGTTTTTGCATTATTTCAATGAAGTGTGGCTTAGACTCACCTACTCTTAGTCTTTTTACAACTATGTTTTGATCCAGCAACAAACAAACCCACAAGAACATACAGGTGAAAAGAAAACCTTCTCTTTTGATGTTAGGAAGAAGAACACACTGGAATCTAAAGACAGAGAAAATTATTTATAAGCCTGGATTTGAAAAATCTAAGATTACATTTAGTATTATAGCAACCATCACCAAGGCAGTGGAGTCCATTAATTATAAATTTACCTGTAGGCGAGCATGCACAGTGGCAAAGTCAAACCATCAGCAACAATACACAAATAAGCCGTGTGCTGTACCCTGAAGCTGCTCTGACAAAACACCAAAGAAACCAGGTGAAACAGATCTAGAACTCCACATTTCCAGCAATATGAAAACACACTGGAAACAAGGATCTTCCTTTCCTTGTCATGAGTGTTCTGCCAGTTTCTCCCACTGTCAGGATTTTCAAGCTTGGAGGAAGAACACCCTGAATGGCACCTACAGCAGAAGCAAGTGGAGCATCCTTTTGAGAGCTGTGAATTCAAAGACTTGGTGTATTGGGCTTGGTACTTGATAGTTTCAGGTGAACTTTGAAATGTACTCCAGTCACTGACTTTTTTAGCAATGTGCTAATATTCTGAAATAAAATAAGCAGGATGGGATTATGCTCAGTAGCTGTGTCATACTAGTGTCTCTCTACAGGGGTTCAGAGCTACATTCCAATCAAGCATCACCTGATTTTGAGCACTGAAACAAGGAAGCATTGCTTGCTTTTTAGACCTTAACCTTCCCTTCAGAGGAAAAGTACAATTCCTTTTAACCTTCCTCACCACCCACTTGTGTTTCTTCTTACCCTCTCTCTCCCGCACACATGCACTTACTTTACTTCAAAATGCAGCTAAAATATCCATTTTATGTGTATTCCTGTATTATTGATTTGTCAACTGTCTCGACAACTTATTAAAAAGCACAACTGTTCCCTTCTGAAACGGAGGTCTTCCAAATCAAAGTTGAATTTGCTCATCTCTGCCTAAGCCCACTATCCCAAATTTTACTTCTCTGCTTCTCATCTCCACCTTGCCCTTTGTATCTTTAATTCTCTGCTGCTTTCCAAGAAAATATTTCCCGAAGATTTTTCCATCTCATGTTCTTCTCCTTTCAAAGCAGACATAGCAGATGATTATTAGCAGTCTAGGTGTTATTTCTCATCTCCTAACTGCACCAAGTCTAGTTTCTCACTGCACTGTATGAAATAGAAAAGCAATTAAAAATAGTCACAGTAAGAGTATACACACTTGGCCTCTGTAGGGCAATCCTGACAGCAATTTATTTCCCATCAAACCACTGAACTGGAACACAGAACATTATTGCGCATTTTAACTGAGTCATTCAGTTAATGAAATAGTCACATGCTGTAAATTTCTTCACGATTTGCCTTCAGAGAAGAATGCTCTGCTGACTTGAAGCTGACTTAAGAAATTATTTCAGGTCACATTTGAACCCTAAGATCCAATTTAATTTTTATTAAGGAATACTGCTCTATGCAACCAGAAATCAGCTACCTCCTGATCACCTGTGGTATAAGCAGTTCAGATGAAAAAAAGGAAAGGAGAAAGAAAGAACACAAAGCACAGATAATTCGCCCTCTCTATTTTAGAAACAACATTTCAGTGAACATATGCTGTAATTATCTGCTCACTGATTAGTGACAGACCTCAATGTAGCCCAGCTCAATGCATTGTTGGAGTTCTTGCTTCCAAGCCCTGTTTAACAGGTGTTCTGATGGTTGTGCTGCAGATTGTGACAACCCCTTCTCCTTAATTCCCTCTGTGTGCAATGAAGGCAACATGACTCTCCTCACAATTTTGGGTTGCTTCTTGCTAGGTACAGTACATGCCCCAAGGCTGCTGCTTCAGCTGGTTAATTAACACAATCAGCACTTCTAATTTGTGTGAGGAAAGAAAGTGTGCTAAGCCCTAAGTAACCTGACATCTACTCTTCCTTACTGTGAGAGAAAACAAAGGCATACGGTGAATTACACTAAATTCACATGGAATTTCTAAGCAAGACTGACAGCCAAATTTTAACATCTTCACAAAGTTTTCAAAGCCAGATACTAAAGACCTTTGTGCGTCTATGCTTTTTGAACAGTGTATCACTGACATTTAGATGTAGCAACAAATTTCAAATTTTATGATTTCACAAGTCAGTCTGTCCAGAAGGAGACAAAATAACACCATGAAGATTTCAGCCATGGCTCATGCTAACACTTCAGACTACAACAGCTTAGTATGTTAAGCTTACTTTGCATTTTGATTAAGTGGTAGCCACCACCACCTTGTGGCTAAGAGAGCTACTTCAACCCTATGCTAATTTCCATGCTGGGTAAGGATTTGTTGGCAACTACATATTCCTACCTTTTCATTTCTCAGTTTGTTCCATAGGTCCCTCCATATAGAATGTTACCGTGAATTAAGAGAACTCACTTGATCATTTAGATAGCCATTAACTAATTTATCCATGTCAACAGAAAAAGGAGACTCATATAAAACTGGTAACAATTCAGATTACCAGCAACAAAAAAGTTCCACAGCAGAAGAAATCACAGAGATAACACACTATATTTACATCACCTGAATTATTGGACTTGCACATGTCAGAAAATCTGGAGTCCTTTAACAAGCCTAAAGGTTTCACCAGTTTGCCACTTAATTCAAAAGGTCTCCTACTGACACCATTGAGATGCTTTGATGCAGATGCCTAAAATCAGACATGAGCACTCCCAACGTCTAAACATCCTGTGGAAACACAGCCAAACAAGTGGTGTTTTATCTCTGCAATCTTCCTGACTGTCTAGGGAGAAAGGGAGCTGGATGCAGTCGAAGTTCAAGGCTTCTGAAGGATAGACACAGCTGACAACTCACAGTTGCAGGGCTGTGGTATCCAAGCTGCCACCAAAAGGTGACCTAGAGCACAACCAAACCACAAACAGATCATTTACTGCTGTGCTTAACACCACCACAAGTGACAGTCTTTTCTCCCCAGCAGCACAAGTGGAAGATGATGAACAGCAACAGGCAGCATTATTTACAAAAAAAGCTGCATTTGCCAAAGTCACTGCTGTCCAGCAGACAAAGCCCACACAAAGGCTACTACAATAGATATAATACTATAGACACTAATAGATGTAATGGCCATGAAAAAAAACTAATCCAAGTTTCTCATGATAAACTATGTCACTTTTCTATTGCTTTGAAAGTTGAACTGACTTTTCTATATTCTCAATACTGCCCAGCTTCTTACACACTTAAAACATTAAGTCAAAACTAAGACAAAAGGAGGACTTGTTTTTTTCTGTCATATAACAGTGCAATGAAAGAGTTACCTGCTCCAGGGTGAGCTGCTTCGAAATTGTATCATTTTCCAGTTTTTTAATCTTCTTCATCAGTTTGTTCACTTGAAATTCCTGTTCCTGTTCTAAATGCTGCTCCAGTTCAGCTTTCTCATGTTGCAGCTAAAAATTTAGGAGACATGTAAATATTTTAAACAAATAAATGCATGAACTTTACAGACTTTTTATATATTTATTCACACATTTATTCCATCTGCATGTTAAATTCTCTACTGATGCTTCTTTAAAAACTTAAAAATGCACAACTCACCCAACAGCCCTTCAAAAAAGATCATTATAAACTGTGCTGCATATTTACAATGCAGAGAAAAGTAATTTCCAACAATTGAATTCAGTCAAATTAAAACAGATTATTTTATATACTATATATAATGTATTATAGACACTTCCAAAGTAAAAATCTATCATAATGTTCATGAAAGCATTAATTTCAATCTAAATGCATCATCTCAAGAGCACCCAAAGCACAAAACACAGGTCTTAGCACTTCCTTCTCTGGGCAGCTGAAAGCTGAAAATTGTGACTGAAATCATACTAATGAAATTGCTGTACAACTACTTTACAAACAACAAAAAAACTTTCTAATTCATATTCCTATGCTATCAAAATCAAACTGTCCCGATGACATAAAAATACTGGTTATTTCAAATCAATGTTATTTATTTTCTTAATACCAAAAGGATTTTTTTTCATTTAATATGTCCAATGGAGAAGAAAAATTTAACTCTCAAGCGATGGAAACAAAACCTCCCCTCATTTTAACATGAAGTATGGCTTGGAGTAGAGTCCCTCTGAGACAGGGATCTAAGTGTTCCTGCGGATAGAACAGTGTGACTGGCACAATGGTACAAACACATGAACCTGACTCAGGAAAAAGCAAATGTCACCAACAGACAATGGTGTCATTCCATTGTGTTCTGACCATCCACTGACAATTGCAGGCACCTTTTTCCACCTGCTTGTTTTTTCTATGCCAGTTCTTCTGGCTAGCACATAACAATCTGTAAAGATCAGTGTTAAATGTGTGAGGAAAACCTGAGGACATGGAGACACCTCGCAGTCACAGACACAAATCAAGATTGCTGGACAGCCACAGTGAAGGAACAGACTTGGATTTTGAAACAAGCTAAAATTGCTCATTTGTTCATTCAGCTCCTTTTGCTCCTATCTAGAGACAAAATGGTCTGTGAAGTGCAGCCTGGCAGAGAGATCAAGGCAAAAGGCTCAGAGAGGAAGAGCACCAGGCAGACAGCAACTACTTGGCCATATACACATGGGAAAAGTTTGGAGGTTGTGTTTTCAGGGCTTGCCAATGTTGAGATTTGATTTTTCGTAATTTAAAACAAATACCAGAATAGCAAACTCTCAGAATATAAAATACTGACTTCATTTTACAAAGAGAGAAAAATATTACTAACACCCCCAAAATATATGAGTGGTGTCTGTCACTCATATAGGGTAAAATAATTTTTCCCTTTTATTTCCTTTGATCACAAAAACAAACCAAAACAATCAAAATCCAGTTATTGATGAAACCTTAATGCTGAAGCATAGAATTGCTAACAATGAGAAAATATCTCCTGGGACAATACAGGTGAATAGTGTTTATTTTACTTAGTAAAGTAAGAGTTTTTCCCAACTGATTATAATTATATGCAATTATAGTAACAATGGTCTACAGATACACCTGCCAGCAAAAGAGAAGGAAAAATGTGTTAGAAAATGTCACCTTGATGCCAATGTCTTACAGACCTCGAATTGCATATGAAAACAGAAGGACAATTTTCAGTTCTGCAAGATTAGAGATGGGTTTGGTGCAAGACAGACAGTGACTAGTCTGAACTGAGAATGGAGCTATCAAACACAAAGCTTAGCAGCAGGACTGTGTGCCTCAGCTCACTTAAGTTCTAAACAACTACAGCAATACTCTCTCTCTGCAGAAACAAGTGTCCTCATTCAATGCAGGACCATGTTTACCTTCCTTCCTTACTGTGCTGGCTTACTTCTGGGATAGTGGGAAGTGTTTTTGTGAAGTAACGGAGCCAGTGGATGAAGTTCCCCTTAGAGAATGAACCCTTGTTCATCCCCCAGACTATGACCTTGTACAGTCTATTTTTAAGTACTCCAGGCCCTTAAAAGCTGTCCACTTCCTCCTTTGCTGCATCCTGAAAGTCCTATTTGTTAACAATTTCGTATCAGCAGTTTGTGTCCTCTTTATGTCCAGATGTTCATCAAATAATTGATAGATGAGCTGGCTCTGTTTATTCAGCA
Source organism: Euphonia xanthogaster (assembly GCA_034509185.1). Lineage (NCBI taxonomy): Eukaryota > Metazoa > Chordata > Aves > Passeriformes > Fringillidae > Euphonia > Euphonia xanthogaster. Next base: position 5,426,790 of record JAYDZK010000271.1, on the reverse strand, counting down.
CAATCCCATTAGCACCCTTGAGCTGATGCATGGTATTTGGAGAGCAGGAAGAGTAATAGCTTATGTTTACAGGCTTACAATTTTTTAAAGAATTGTCAAGAATCAGACTTACATAAGAAACATTTCTGTACAGACATCCAGTTACTTACCTTGCCTGACTACACATGCTATTATCCTGGTACGTTGTAACATCTTACTTTCAAGGACAGCTACTTGGACCAACTTGCACTTCCAAAAATATAAGGGTGTTGAAAACAAATCTGAATTTGATTTTGAAAGGACTAGTGCACAATTTAAAGTAACTGACTCTGTAAGATTAAACAATATTAAAAATAAATTCTTCTTGGGAGCAGCCTTGTTTCACAAAAGGTAAGTTTTCAAGATTTACTACTTTAAGTTTCAAAACAGTATCTCAGCACGTCCATGTCCACCACTGCAAGAACAGAGCCCACATCAAAACACTTCTCATGATATTCTGCAATATACTGCTACCATTCTATAATGGCTAAGGATTGAGGATGCTATAAAAAAAATTTCCACGCTTTTTAGAGACTTCAGGTAAACAAAAATAAAATTACATGAAGTACATAGGAAAATATAGTAAATGTGTATAAGGGTTATAAGAACTTTATCAGGGATGCATGTGATAAAAATCTTCTGTTTAAGATCTCTGTTGAGATGCATGTGCTCCTTCATTCCTGCAAGACTCAACCTAGAAAATTAATAATTATGCAAAACAAAGGAAATCTATCTATAAAATTGTATGTTCATTCATCTGGCTTGTAGAGGCAGTGAAAGTTACAGTTATAAGAAGGTATTTCTAAGCAATGGCATGGCACCAGAAAGACAGTATTATTCCAGTGGACCTTCCTTCATGTGCTACCATGTCTGTTTAGATTCAATCTCACATACAGTAAAAGGTTTCAAAATTAATTTCTGATGTTGCAAAGCTGATGTCAGCCCGTGATTTATAACAGTAATGCACATGATGCTGAGCTGGGGGATTCTTGCTGGCTGTCAGGAGGAGCACTGCAGCTCTGGCAGGCAGCTCCCACATGTAAAATGTTTTAACGTTCTGGGAGCTCATTCCAGAGGCCAGGCTGAATGAGAGGCATAAACCCCTACAACTGTGACAAACAAAGGTCTGACAAAGCAACAAACACACAGGCACTGTGAAAAAGGTCCCTTTGCTAAGTGCCTTTCAACAGAGTAATACAGCAGTAATTTTGAAACAGGCACAGAGCTGCAAATCATATGCAGTTTAGCAGAAGTACCTCTCCTCAGTTCCAAAAGCCAAAGTTTTAGACAAAACAACAGATTGATAGGATTTTTTTTCCCTTACTCATCCAAAAGGGAGAAGCCATTTGATGTACAATGTCTGAACCTGAATGTCTACTTCCAGGTCCGACCAACACCGCCTGGCAAACCCAGAGATTAAGAGCCAATCCCAAAGAATAGTGGAGCAACCAACTGGAGATTACTGAATTCTTGGGTAAGTCATTATCCAAAGTCTGCATCTAATTTAGCTAGAATTCCCTGCAGAGCAAAGATGCCAAAAATGGAAGTGGGCATTTATGAGATCATTATTCTCCTAATAAAGATAGAATTGCTACACTCTAATGAGTAATGGTAAGTATTGGCACCCACAAATTTCAGGAAATTAAAAAAAAAAGGAAATTATAATTATCTTACCTTCCTGGTCTAAGAAAACATTAGCCAAGACTGTAGCCCTACGTCTGTAAAATAGGAAGACTATCCAATTACAGAAAAGATATTGTAATAAATTCTAAACTGACCATGTGATGTGTGCCAATAATGCCCTCTTTTCCAAAAAATGAGTTTGTTTGTAATATCAGGAGTTTCTCTTCTCCAATTTTTAATCTGTTGTTCTACGTGGGTATAATTTCCAGGGTTCAACACTGAAGAATCAAAACCCTCAGAACAACAGATAAATTTTCAGAAAACAAAAACCATCAAGTATTATTTTCAGTTCTTTGCTACTGAAAAAAGTTGCCTGCAACTCATCAATATTCTAATGTCAATTTACTTCAGAGTCCATGACCTAGGAAGAGTTGAAAAATTACTTTCACGGAAGCATATGGTAATCTTGAAATGTTCCCTAACTCTACAGGTAAGCTCTTTAGTGGAAGGGACCATTTCCTAAGCTGCTAAGCACATTACTGATGTTTAGGAGAATATATTAATATCCTGGTTTTGTATTTCACAGCAACTTTATCACATCCAAGACATAAGCCATGAAATGAGATCTTCATTCAGCATACACACAAACAGAAAAACAGCTTTAATATTAAACTGTTTGCTTTAAAACAAGTGCTCCACCTGTACTGCAAGTCTTGAGCCACTGTAAAGGTATATGAAAAGTCATCCAGAAGTATAGAAAACAGAACCTGCTGACCAGTGAAAGCAAAGGGTTAATAACACTTTAGCATATGCCATAAACAGAAATACCACTGGTGCCTATGCACAAGCCACAAAAGTTTCAGCTCTGGCCTTGTGGAGGAGCATTGATATAACCCCTTTCTCCTCTGTGCACTGAAGTTTTCAGGTGAACCTCTAAGCAAAAAAATTCCATGCCACTCACCCTTCACAGGCAAGCCACCAACACCAGCAGGATGCTGACTGCTGCTCCCATTTTCAAGTTACCTGGGTTATTATTCAGAGAGGACAAACTCATGATTTACTCTCAAAAATTGCTACCTAATGGTGCTGAGAGAAATCACACAGCTTCAGGATGAACAATTTGGAACACAGCTGCATTTATGAATTGCCATATTTTAAGATCATCTGGCTGACATAACCATATTTATCAAAGGCTTACAGCAAGGCCACATGGAATGAAATCCAAGGCTGCAGGTGGTGATCAGAATTTTACCTCCATACTTTTGTAGGTATGGCTATACAGCCTTTTCTTTCAGCAGAAACCTGCACCTTGCCTGCTGAAGGCTGGGTAGTATCTATGGGATGATGTTGAATCCACAACTGAGGATTTTCTCCAGATGCTGTACAGAAGGTGAGAATAACTCCAGCGTTATGTCTGCATTCTGTTTCAGATGCTTCTCTGCATCTTTCTCTCACCAATAAGAATGAAGCTGCACCTGTTAAGGGTTTCCAGCAGACAAACAGCACAACGCCCTTGCCTTGTTCCATACATAACAATGAGCCAAGCACCCCTTGGCCATTTTGAGAACAGCAGAATGTTTCCTTTTTCTTTAATGTGAGGCAAAAGTCAAAGGATAGCTTCTGAATGCCCATAGCAAAAAAAAAACAAACAAAAAACTTATTGTACTTCTAGGTTGACAAGAAGTTTATATTTCTCTTTGCAATGTGTGGACCTATTTTGCATAATGTTAGCAATTTAAGAATGCTACTACAGATAGTTAAAAAAAAAACTGTTAAAACAACCTCATTTTATGGAAAAGGCTAAACATATTTGAAGCAAATTACTTGATACAACAATTTACTTGCCAGCCTGGGACACTGCTCTCTTGCATTCCCTACAGTTCACATGTTTGTATGGTTTTTAAGCACAGAGGTGATAAAGGGAACATAAAAGTGATCTTTTGAAAGCCTGCTCTGAAAGGCCAAGAAGGGTATTTCATATGGGCAAATGAATGATCACAACTACAAATTGATAGAGCCAACTCTTAATGCCACGGTTCAAAGCCTAGAACAACCAAATGTCAGGAATACGGCATTTAACCAACGAAGCAAGTTAGTGTTAGGAGTGATTTTATTCCCTGCAATAAAACCCTGCAAATTTGTGGCACAAATTTGTGTCCAAAGTCATGCTATGACTTCAAAACCCTTCAAACAAATCAGGTGTAATCCATGCTTTTACATTTAAAGTAAGTTTTAGGTTCCTCTTTTTAATGTATAGTACAGGCCCACATAACCTGGTTCTGTAACAGATTTCTACAGCTCCCTTTCAATTAAACAGCATTGTTCAATGTACCATTTCTCCCTTTACTGCAAGAGACTTCTGTGGAAAGCTTTTTCTATAGTGATATCCACATCTTACTTCAATTAGAAAAGAACAGTTGATACCCCTATTTTACTGCCATCTGCTTCTCTGTTTTCAATGAAAATGTATGGCTTAGAAACCAAACATGTCTCTTACTCAGAAACATCCTTGTCACTCCTCAAGAACAGCAAGGGGAAATAGTAATACCAAGTAAGGGATATTTTATCTTGCTACTGAGCTTCCTGTGTGGTAACAGGCACCAAAGGGACAAAGTGAGAGAAGGCCCAGTTTTCAGTGACAAAAGCACCAGATGGGATTAGCTCTGGTGGTGTTTCCAAACACTGTATTTCCTAACAAGCCTTCAGTCTCCAGCTGCAGAACACAGCTTGCAAGATACAAATTAGCTTCCTTTGAAGTGCCCAGTTTTTCATGACAAAGCCTAGAACTGATGGCATGAAAAAAGCTCAGGCAGATCAGTCAAACACTCCCCTAACTCAGCCCCCTGTCTCCTACAGGAGCCAACAGCAGGTATTTAGGCAAGACTGTGAGAACAGAGCAACCATGTAGAACACTTCCAACAAATACTGAACCACTTTCTAAAAATTAGCAACTTGGGCAATGGAAAGAGGTTTCTCTGCCACAAATTGGCCCAGCATCTTCAACTTTTTACTTTTACCATCAAACTGATGTGTTTTAATTCAATAGAAGCAAGGGGTTTGTTACAAGTATGGACAAATTTGCATTAAAAGTTTCCTTTGAGCATTGCAGCACATTCTTGCATATAAAGTTGAATATCTCAGGACTCGTGTTAAGTATCAAATACTCCAGAAAAGAAAGTGTGTTTCACTAACATTTTAAATTATCAGTAACTCTTGTCTGGAAGGCAGTTGACATTTACTGCAAACTATACCCATTTTTTGCATCATAATTGAAACTTTCAAGTTCTCAAAGCTGACTTCACAGATGCAAACTTCAAAGCAACACGTTAAAAAGAAAGGTCACTCACTACACTTCTTGTACTTTGCTTTTATCATGTCAGCTTTCCAACCTGACCACTTCCCTCAGAGTGCAGTCACACAAACACAATAGTTCAGTCACCAGTCAGTCCTGAGGCTCCTGGGAGAAACATCAGTAAAGGCACCAATTACCTGCATCAGTTTTCTTGAGAGCTCATTAGTGAGAAATTCCTCTTCCTTTTCATAGTTTACTGCAAGTGTTTCTTTTTCTTTCTGCAGAGCTTGAATCTTCTTAAATAGAGTATTACTGATGAATTCTTCTTCTTGCTCTGCCCTTGCTTGCTGTGAAATAAAGACATAGTTTTGAGAAAAAAGGGAGCAAGTTTCCTTTCAAAACAGCTGCAATTATTCCATTCCCCTTTAAATGCCTATCATCCTGGAGGCCCGTAGGCTGGACCTAAGTGCTGTTACCAACCCCTTTTATAACGTTATAGCACCTTTTTTCATTTTTTTGTTTTGAACCTTTTGACTTGAGAAACTGCACTGGTGCTTTAAAGTGGCCTCCTCCCAGTCAAATGCACAAACTCCTCAACCTTACAAACTTTGTAAAATCATTAAAGATTCAGACAACTATTTTTACCTACTCTATATGACTGAAAATGAACTCCTGTCTATATGTTCTCCGTTACAAGCTGAAGCACAGCTCGGACTGCTGCATGCACCACTGTGCCCCTTTTCAGATCCCTTGGACTGAGCTCTGCTTTCCAGGAGTCAAATAATGCTCTTCTTCTTTCACCCCGATATGCAGAGCCAGAGGCAGCACAGTTCCTCTCACAGGAATTCCTACCCCACCACCAGGAAAACAGCTGTGGTAATCCTCACAACTGCTACTCCACTACACACAACAGCAACTCACAAAAATGCCATGGGGCTTTAGCTTTACCCCGCTACTCTGGAAATCTTCTCCATGCAGAACTACTAGAAGTGACAATTTCCATTTCAGCTTACTGCACCCTGCACTGCTCCACAGAAGCCAGCCTGGGACACTGCTCTCTTGCATTCCCTACAGTTCACATGTTTGTATAGTTTTTAAGCACAGAGGTGATAAAGGGAACATAAAAGTGATCTTTTGAAAGCCTGCTCTGAAAGGCCAAGAAGGGTATTTCATATGGGCAAATGAATGATCACAACTACAAATTGATAGAGCCAACTCTTAATGCCACGGTTCAAAGCCTAGAACAACCAAATGTCAGGAATACGGCATTTAACCAACGAAGCAAGTTAGTGTTAGGAGTGATTTTATTCCCTGCAATAAAACCCATGACTTGAACTGCACATATGTGACTGGCCCTGATTCTAATAAAATTACACCAGCTTATAGCTTATGCAAACATTCTGCAAGCTTTATTTCAGTAAAATTAGAGAAAAATTTAAGAACTGAAACAGACACATTACTGAAAGCTTATCTTCCATAATCTTCAGCCCAAAATGTGCCAATAACAATCTCTTTATACTTATTGTACACTGGAACATGCTTGAAAGACTTCATTATGTCAGTGATCTTTTAACTGGAATGATATATTCCCTAGTGGTCCAAGAGCCAATTACTTAGACACCCTCAACATCTAGGAGAAAAGTTAATTAAAGAACATAACTGTCTTTCAATTTGGTGAAACAATAGGACAATTACAAATTTTCCTCACGGTATCACCAATATCATAAAACCTAAGCAGTGGTTTGGAAACTTCTCAGTTAAGTCCTCCTTCCTCAAGTCCTTCTCTTCACATCTTTGTCTCTGCCTTCTCGTGTCTTCTCCCATCTCTACTGCTTTCTTTTTGTGGCCCTTTCCTACTAGCTATCTGCCACAGCTCCCTTCTCCCTGTCACCACCAGAGCTGGTACAAACCCAACCAGAAACAACAAACAAGCAAACAAAACAAAACAAAAAAAAAGAAAGAAAAGAAAAAGGCAGGTCAGGCAGAGTTTGCTGGCTTAGCAGCTTAGGTCCTGCACAACACCTCCTCTCTAATGTCTTGCATCTCCATAGCAGAGAGCAGCATGTTCAGCAGTGGTATTATTATCTGTCACATCAAGGAAATAGAGATTTGTCCAAGAGGTCTGAAGAAATGTTACACTGTCAGCTCACATCTCAACTGATTAAAACTCCTGGAATCTAACTGATCTGAATAACATCATCTATCAGCTTCTAAATGTGACTTTACTTAGAGCTACTAACCATCTTATGTCTTCACAGACATTCCAGAACAGAGTAAACAAGTCAAATTGCAAGGGCTCATTGTCCTCAAATCACTAAAATTCATGCATACTGTTCCAAAATCAACTCTTCTACTGCCTTCACTACATAGGATTTCTACTTGTGTCTGTTTTTCAATGCTTCAGACAACAGAAGACAGTAACACAGACCAAGCTTACCTAAAACTAAATTAGAAAACACTTGGTTCTGAAAAACAAAAGAATGAGGGTGTTTCTGCTTTGATTTCTATTGTGTGTAACTTGCACAGATTTGTTCTGTTCATGCTTTGCACCAGTCAAAAGCTCTAAGATCACATTATTATAGCACCGAGCCTGCACAAGCCTCTCTGCCAGATCCTGGTGTCACAGTAACAATGGTGCTCAGGCCAACAGGAGCACAGGCTGCAAAGCTCCCTGGCCTGGCCAGTGCCCCTCTGGAGCTCCTGAGGCCAGGCAGCAGGCCAGCACAGGCTGAGGAGGCTTCCCTTCCTCCTCCCTGTCCTTTCCTGCATCTGCCTCCCCAGCTGGCGTGGCACACAGCACCGTGCAGGCACGCAGCATCAGCGTGAGCAGCCCCGGGCTGTACCTGCTCAACAACTGCCCTGTGCCCACAGCCTGCAGGAGGCTCTGGGAAATGGTGGGCAGGATGAAATCTGCCTCCCTTACACAAAGAATGCATTTCTCAACTGAACAGCAGCAACCTTACACATCTGCACACGAACTGTGAGCCCCACATATCCACACAGCACACTGAATACAATGGATGTCCATTTAATTACCCAAGGGTCAGCACTTTCAACACAAACATTTTAGCTGAAAAACATCAGACAGTTATTTAGACTAGGTACAAAGCATGTAATTTATTATCATATTTCTTCTAAATTTCATACTGAAACCTGCCCTTTATCTTTTTACTCATTAATTGGTGATAGGAAAATTCATGTTTACCTTAATATTGCCTAAAGTCTTGAAATCTGTTACTCATTTAGCCAATAATCAAACTGATTTTTCTGGATGTGAATACACTGTTTTTCCAAAGGGATAACCTGTCTTTTTATTAAGCATCTGTATTTGAAAAGAGGCGTGATATCATCAGCAAAAAAAAAAGAGAAACAAAATACAGAAATGCTAGGTCTTCCACAAGGGTATAGAG
>JAYDZK010000271.1:5398412-5414500 GCA_034509185.1 Euphonia xanthogaster | reverse complement strand
ACTAAGTGTCTGTGCTCATGAAACTCTTTTCCTTCAACTTACTAGACTCTTTGGCCAAAGCATTATCATCCTCTGATTTGAGCCCTCTTCTAGAAAGCCAACTGTCCCTCATAGGTCAGGCCTGCATGGACAGAGAAATTTCAACCAGAGGCTTCTAAGTCTTTCCACAATGTTTTATAAAACCCTCACAAAAAACAATCTCTAGAGTTCTTGAGATATATGAGATTAGGGAATGGTGGTTTTTTAAGCTTTCACTAGAAAAAACAACTTGATGCTGAGACACAGGTTCAGCTCTGGTTTTACCTCTACTCCCTAGATCTAGTCTTGTCTGGTTGATGTGCCCTTTGGAGGACAACCAGGTCTAGGAGCAAAGAGCTCTTTTCTTGGCCAGAAGATATGTCTGTATGGCAGACAAGGCTGTGGAAGAAGGATGTTCTAGTCCACTGAGAGCTGTATGACCACAGGCTGCCTGAATGGGAAATGCCATGGTCACAGTAGCTCTGCAGCTGTGTGGAGGGATGTCTCCTCAATTATCAGGGAGATGTTTTTGAGTATGCCTTCTCCCTAAAAGCAGTGGGAAGATTTCTGAACCTGCCTGATTTATTCATTCATCATCTGATTTTACTGGGATACGATCCATTTAGATTTACAGCTCCTTTCCAAGGAGGAGGGAAACCAGAGATGCTCATCCATCATATTCTCCATCACTGCAAATCAAAGGCAGCTCCAAATTGGGAGACTTACAATAGCAAAGGGAAAGGACGTTTCGTACCATGGCTCCCAGAGATTTCTGGAGCTGCCTGACATCAATCCCCTTGCTTTTCTTGAAAAGAAACACCCCTCACTGCAAAATTATGGCAAAGGAAAAGTTGGAGGATTTGAAGGGATGTGCTAGCCTTTCAAGAGTCAGCTTTGCGTGGCTGGACCAAAGGATGGCCTCTCAAAATCTGCAGTAAGGCTGTTCAGTATGGCCACCTGTAACACACCAAAGCAATTTGGGAACACCACAGGTTTCCAACGCAAAGCCCAGAAGGATGGCTTCAGGATTAAACCCTTGCTCCAGGGCTTTCAGGACTATCCCCAAGAAGCACAGGGTTGGGGAACTGGATAATTTTTAAAAAGCAGGCACCTTTCCACCCAAAACAACTAACTAATTATGGATGCCCCAGGGCCACGGTTAGCTGTTGCAGGGAAGTACAATATTGCTCTCACGTCTCTTTGCCTCCTGAGTTGCTGCTGCTGCTGCTAGGCAGCAGCACAGGACCTGGTGAGTCCTACAGAGCTTCAGAAGAAGACTGAACCCAAACTGCCTTCAAAACAAATTTGAGACCAGAAGACAACAAGCAGGCAAGTTCAAAATGGGGGAGGTTAGCTCTTTCTCTGTGTCAAACAGGACTCAGAGAAAATCCCACTAGAAAGAACAAACATGTGATGGCCAGTGATAAAAAGGGAAGGAAAACACAGGCAGCCTCATGCTATTTATCTACCAAGGTAAATATTTTCCCTTACTGCTACCACTTCTGAATTCTTGATTGTCGGAGAAGAGTAATCCAGTACCCCAAGAAGCCAACAGGGAGAAATCCACTCTCTTCATCCCAGTTTGGTGCAAGCCTTTTATTACACTCCATAAAAGCATGTCTACAAAGCTTCCTCTTGAAGATGCAGTGGACTCCTGGGATAAAATTTAAGGAGACCGAGGTTTGCTCCCAGCAGTGCTGCTCTGTGGCCACAACCAAATCACCTCCCTAAGAGTTTTTTTCTGTTGTCTGAAATGGGCATAGCATCTTGCCCTGCTTTCTGAGATGCTAAAGTTATGTGTGAAAAGCATGGCATAAAAACAAAGTATTGTCACATAAAGCCGGATGAAGCTTTAAAAAGAAGCCAGGGTAATGTGGGTGCCATTAAAATCCTGGAAATGAGTGCTAAAAGTGGCCTGAATTTGCTCCGGTACTCCTGCTGTTAGCTTTTATTAACCATGGGGAAATATTGCCTTGCAGATGAACATTGTGATGTGGTAAATGTCCAAAATTTAATTGTCCATTACAATCAATAAAAATGTAGCTTTCTAGAAAGAATGTTTTTCTTAAGTGCCAAGTAAGAGAGTAAACAACTTCTGTTCATACACTTTCATCTCTTCTCCAAGGCTCTCTTATGCAAGGGAAAGGCTCTTGTTACATACTCATCATCCTTGTCCACAGTACTCTTGCAAACCTCTCCAAGATCAATGGATCCACCCCCAGTAACTGCTGACTGACCACACCTGGGTGTGCAGATAGACACTGTGAAGTCTTCCCATTCCTGTCTGCCTGCTTCTGCCAACCCTTAAACTCCCATCTTCACCTTGTAATGTCATTTAGTCTTTGGGCCAAGAGCATTAATATATTTGCTTTATAATGCTCAGACCGCAACAGAGATATTTATGGACAATATCATCGTCTTAACTGCAACCATGCTTCTGATTAAAGGGGTCACATTGGCAGCAAGGGAATCTGTAATGTCTTTATTTGTTCACAGGAAGAATACACCAGGAGTTCAAGTTTCTCTCTCCAGCTTTGGTCTTTTGGTATTTTTATCCTGATCACCTCTGAGAATAAGAGGGGAATTTAGCTCTTAAATGTGATCAGTCACTGGTGTCTCAGTTAACACCATCCATAAAAGGATAGGTTTCTTTGTTACACAGGACAAAGGCTGACGCCACAGAGTTGAAATAGGAATAGCACCAAAAAATTATCTTTTTTAGATAAAAAGGGCCAATAATTAGCCATGCTAATAAAGGAGTGGTTATTAAGTTTTAGTAACACACTCTATTATATTGCTCATTCATGAAGAGAGGGGAGAAGAAAATTTTTAGAGGCTTCAAAAAGATTTTTTTTTTTTAATTGCTGAATTGCACATCATGGTATTTCAGCACTATAAACACCTGTTGATAGTATGATTGCAAAACAGGACATTCTTGAGGCTGTAAGAAAATGGGCACATAAAAAGAGACTGCTGTTATCAAGTAAAATATCTGAAGACTGTGGTCGACTGTGTTTTTTTCTCTGACTTCTAAAAGCATCATGTCCTCAAATTCGAACAAGCAGATGGCTACCAGAAACACTCTGAAACCAACAAGCTGTTTGCCTTGGACGCATCATTTTGGTATCTTTACCTCTTGACTCTCACACTGATTTTTATTTCATTTGGGTTTGATCCAAGGCAATTGGAGAGGATTTTGAAGTCACTAATGACCTCTGAACTTCAATGATGGCATTTTGGGGTATTTTATCTAACAGAGGAGATAAGGGCAGAAATGGCCATTCACTCATCATCCAATGGAAGAAAAAATATGACATCATTAGTGGTTTCAGTTGAAGCAGCTGAAGTAAGCTGCTGAGGCTGCACAAAAAAGAGGTGATACTGCTGGAGGGAGAAATGTTTTGAAGAACATGCAACCATGGCATCACCTCCTTTTGTTCATAGTATACATCCACAACCGATGACAACTTCAGCTCTACCTCCATGTTCTTGCAAAGCAGCAACTCTGAGCAACCCTAAATCATGCCTGCTCTTTGACTGAGTGGCTGAATTTTTGTTTCTTCCCTCTGAAAGACTGTAGAAATTTAATTTTTTATATGAAGCTGGGTCTTAGGAAATGCCAGTAGATAAAGGGCCTTGCACTGCATTTTCCCTGCAACTCTGAATGCTCTGAGCACTTTAACCATGACCACATATTGCTATGCAATCTTAATGTAACTAAAGATTATATGGTAATAAACCACCATAAAGGAAAAAGTATCAGGGTTGTACAAGCACATGCTAAACACTTCCTATTCTGAACACTGAACATGGCAATCTGAAGAATTTGACTATTCATTACACACATGCTTTATAGCTCTTATTTTCCATTCACTTAAACATCATCATGTAGAACAAGCTCCCAGACGGTTATCAGGGCTGGAGTCTCTGCCGCCAGCACACAAGAGCTGTAACCTGAGCCACGAGAAGTCACAGGCCAGGGCAGGAATGACCAGCAGGAAAATTAAATCTAGCCTGCAGAAATGGCGCTATTTCATGAGGCCCTTCCTCTGCCCCATGGCTGCACAAGCACCACACATTTCCTACACTTGCTGCATTTTCAGCAGCACTGACTTCCAGAGCGTGTGTAAAGTATCATGTATATTAGCACAAACAAATCCACTGCCCCTAGGTCCTCAAGTTCACTGCATACAAGCAAATACTGCTTCAAAATGCAGGTGAAATGTTCCTCAGAAGGGCTGTAATGACTGCACATGCAAACACAGCCAGGAAGGCACCAAGCATGGGACCCTGTGAGACACCTCCATCAGCCCAGCTCAGACAAGGGACAACTCCCAGCACAAAGCCTCAGCAGCACATCTCTTCCAGAAGATGGTGCTTAGCCAGGGCCTTCCCCTTCTTTGCTACCAGATGAAGACTTACATTGACAAAGACAGCCAATATGGAAAATAGAGCTACACTGTCATATCAAACTCTAAACCAAAGTTTGAAATATCTCTCTCTCTTAATCCTTTACTGATGATTACTAGAAAGAAATTTTTGCTTTACTCTTTGACTTTTACCTGCATTGCTGTTTTAGTGCTGGATTTTTTTGCACTGGAAAGTTTGCTAGTTAATCAATAGTGTAAAACAAATGGGAAACAGAAGCACGTGGAACAGGTTTTGCTTTTGCTCAACCTCAATATAAAAAATGCTGAAAAACATCACAAAGATGCACATGTACACATAATAAGATTTGTAGCTTTATGTTTAGTTTGTCTGAATTCTCAAATGCACAGACTTGTCAACGTGAAAGACAGAAAAAGGATCATTTTGCTCTAATCTTGTATCATACACTGTTTTGTTGGAGGTGGTGTGTGTTAATAATTTTCCACAACCTATGTGATCATTGGAATAACCATACATCTTAAAATGCAGAGGTTTATTCGACTTGCATCTACAACACTCAAATTTAATGAAATCTGGTTGCTATGCTACTTAGAAACTAGTAACAACAACTTCAATCTCAGTAACACCACCATTAGCGCTAGGACCTACGAGGAATGTAGCACCCCAGTACAAATTATTCTGATATCAGATGTCTAATGCATAAATACTTCTTAAATTAACATATTTTAAATGTTTTTAAGTCTATTTTCTGACCACTGATAAATCAACATTTATCTTCAATGTAACCACACATTAACTAATTCATTTTGCTGAACTGACCAATTAGGAAACTCAAAACTGCACACTCCCAAAATTTCAGAGCAGGAACAGCAAAAGATTTAGCAGAAGAATAGACTATTAGGTGACTAACTTTATGCCAAGCTTCTGTTCAGAGGTATGCTCAGAGGTATATTCAGCTAACAGGTACTGAGTTCTAAAATAACAAACTTCTACTCAAAATGCAACCACAGCAAACTCCTGTTACAAGCAGCTCTGCAGCCACAACTGTTTCTCTACTCAAAGGCAAAAGACACAAGTGAAAGCAGGGAACAGAGATTGCACAGTCACACCCCCCCCCACTCCCCAATAACCTCCATGAAAATCCTACTTCACTTCATGTAGTCCAGGTAACTCATTGCAAGCATGTAAATATGAAAAACACGTTTTTCTTCATCAGAGTACATCATGAGAGTTGAAGTGCAATTCTGTTATATCCAGTTTTTCCAGGCAGCAGGTGCCCGACCACTGCTGCATGGCATGTGCCAAAGAGTGCCACCTGCATACCACCGGTATTAGCAGTGACTGTCCCTGCTCCCAGGCAGCAGACTGCACATTTTCTCACTTCTACTGGGTCCTGAGCACCCGCTGCCTGTGTATTCATCATCCTTCCCTTCTAGGTAAAAGTGGCTTTCAGCACTTGTAGATCCTTCTTTCAAGTGTGTATAACCTCTGGTATATCTACATCAATCAACCTGTTCTCCTTTAAGTTTTTTAAAAGTAGGGATAAAAACCACCAGATAAATATCCATTTATGGGGTTTTCAAATTGTAGATGCTCACAGTGTAATTTCTTAACTGTCTTTAAATCTCTTAAACCCTTTTTATTTGCTGGTGGAGAAGCAGAAAATGGGACTGCTGTTGGGATTTTGTTTGTTTGTTTTATATGATGAACTCAAATACAGCTTAGGTAATCATTAGAGATGGCAATGTTTTTCCTCAGAGCGGCAAGGTGTCCTCAGCCACTCAACACAAACAACCTCTTAAGAGGGTTAAAAATCTCCCCCAGTTTCCTCTTACACAAACTGACTTTTCAGAGAAACACTTTCACAGTGATTAACAAGAGCTGGAGATGAAACTTGTTATTAATTACAATCATACCTTTTCCTAAACCAAACCAACATATTCACAAAGCAAACACAACACTGTCCAACTCACTGTTAAGGCACATTAGCTCCAGCTCCATTACAGAAAAAGAAATGTTTCTACTTTCCTCTCCTAAGAGTCAATTAGTAGTTTTCTGGGTTTTTTTTCCTTCTCTGCAGTTTGGATATCACACTATTCCAAAGAGTATCACACTATTCCAAAGAGCAATCTCTTTCCAGGCTTTCCGGGCAAGAAACAAGTTTATCAATGTGTAGTGTATGAAAATATGATGAGGAATATGAAAACATAAATCCTTGGCCTTTGTATTCTCTGTCTCTGGCCCCTACAAACAGAGATTTGCAGGATGTGGGGAAATGCAATCATCCTTGAATATTCATCCCATACAGAACTGGAGAAGTAGGTCTGACACAGAAAAGGGACTTTCTGCATATCCAGATTTCAGGTTAAATTTACTCTGTGAAACTGACTTTGGGAGTGTCCCTCTTCTTGACCCAACCAGGATTTCATGGCCTGTGAGGACAGAGGTTTTGCCCAGTTAATAATTCCTGGCAACACAAACCACGACAAAGTGTCTACTGTTCCTTTTTTACAGATGTGAGAAACACATCTCCTTTAAAGCTCTTGTAGAGTGGTGGCTAAAACCCTACATTTTGCAAATTTCATAACAGTGGCTTTTGCTGTTTATTTGAAAATGAAGCAACACAAAGTGGAAATCCCACCACCTGGTGAAAGTAGAAATTCAACTGTAAGTCACAGAAAGAAGCGTAACTTTGTATTGCGGCATGCTAAACATTGCTGGGTTTTATCATGTCTGACTTGTTAAGAAACATTTATACTTTCACTCAGGACCAAAGCATATCATGGTGGGAATTATTTATACATGTGGTAGGAGTTTTAAGTATGATTAGCACCACCACCACCAATGGAACTAAAAAGGCCTTAGCTTTACAGTAATAAGCAGAAACATCACATTTTAGGCAGTTTAAAGAATTAAAGCATTTGAGGGAACTTTACACAGCTGGAACACTGCTAGGCTGTTTCCATCTACAGCAGGGCTGAACAGATGCTCACCCACCTCACTAAGCCTTCCCCAAACCAAGACCAGACTGTGTAATATTAGAAATTTCAAACTAAGTAAAATTCAGCGTTGAGAGAGGAAGAGAAGCCTTATCGGAAGAGCTTCTCCATCAGTTAGACTATCAGCTGAGCTGAGGAAATACCTACTTTTCCAGGAAAAAACTGCTGCAAGGGAATGCATGAAGGGATAGAGGACTCTCAGGAGCTGAAAGGATCGTCCCCATAGACACCAATTAGCCTACAATGCCTGTATTTTAACTGAATAATTGAAATAATTACAACTCAAGTGCCAGGAGTAGAAACTGCTTCAATATTTCTGTAAAAATTGCTTCAGCTTTTATCAAGTAACCCTTGCACCCCACAGAAAGAGAAGTGAAACCCGCACATCTGTAATTCAGAGTTCCCCACTTAAGATTCATTTTTACAGTGGAATACTTCATTTCAGCTGTCTTGCCTGTCATTTTCACTTTGTTCTCCATCCCATTGAAATGGGACACTAACAGACTACCTAATTAAAGGTCAAGACACATCTTCAGTCAGACAGAAGGACCTGACTGGAGAACAGGAACTTGAGATGCTCCCTTCCGGCCATCCCCAGGCTGCTGCGTTGGAAGCAAGACATCACAAGAATATTTCCTGTTACACATCCAGGGGAGCTTGCTTTATACCGTATTTTTTGCCTCTCTTCTAGAGCATGACTTTGTCTCTTTTCCATTCATTCTGTTTGAATCCCAAACCCCGTACATAATTCAATTTGTACATTTTGTCCCTATTCTCCTACTTCATTTTATGGGATTTTTTTCTTTAAGAAGAAGACTGAAAGGATTCACCTCTTGCTCTCCTGCTAAATTCAGCAACTTCCTCCTACCCCCCAGCCCAAAAAAGAGCAGCAAAGCAACTGTTTCTCCCACTGTTTTTACAAGGCTATGCTGAGATACATCAGATGTCTACTGCTGACAATTTTCATTCCTATGAAGGACAGCACCGTCTCATTTCTTCATTTCAATCTCATTTCAAGGTCTGTTTGTGAGACACTGGCATTCCACTGTCCTGCAGCACCCCACAAGCCCAGCTTCCTGATCATCTTGTTTGCAGCTGCCATAGAGTCACCATTTCAATGGCTTCCAATGCTTCCAGTTCCCACCTGGGATCCCACCCAAGCATGCTTTATGAGGGGCAGTGGGAAGAAAACATTTTGTGAAGTCTCCAGCAGATGCATAAGCTTGCTCACCACAGATCAGTATTATCTGCTCAATTACTACAAGGAGCTTTGGCACTAAGGGTCTGTAGCTGAAAGTACACCCCACGTATACCAACACCTAAAACCAGCAGCTTGGAAAACAGCAGCTTCAACATTAAAGTCAGTATCAGCAGCAGGAGGAAACAAGCAATGAGAACAAATAAACAGAATTAACAAGGGCAAGAAAACCACAGATGACCACGTACCTACCCTGGAAAAAGAAAGAGCTCAATAAACTGAAATAATTTTCCTTCATCCTTTGAAATCAGTATTAAAATTCAAACTCCATTAAAGTCAAAACCACAACTAAAATGAAATACAGAACTCCTAGGATTTGAAAACTATGCTTAAATCTTGTCTGTTCCAACTTTCTAATACTGGGATCAGCAACAGCACTAGAAGCTCTAAAAACCTCAATACTGATTACTAAATCAGCTGATGTGAATAATGCAAAACACAACAGTCAGTTGGGCAGGTGACTAAAAAGAAGGTTAAAAATGTCTGGCAGATATACAGCAGGAGCACATATGACTATTTTTTCTTCAACTGAAAGCAAACCTGTTGTTAGGTGTAAAATGCAGTAAAAACCAAAGCAACTTCTCCTTCAAAATACTTTTAAGTCACTGGAGATACATCAAGAAAGAATGGCCCTTAGTCTCAGTAAACGTTCAAACCTGACAATAAAGACTATTCTTAAAATAAAATTTTATTACAAACCAGTTCTAGCACAGAATTCATGATACAACCTCAATGAGAAAGTTACATTAAGAAGTAAAATTACTTTCTATGCAGAATAGTAAGCCCACAGAAATCCAAGGACTTTGCCTTATTAAAAATTCCCAAATGTACTCTACAATTTCAGTTCCTATTTCACTTTCATCCCCAAAATAATTCAGAGCCATATACCAGTGTGCCTACTGAAGACATTGCACCACTATTAAATATGGGAACGTCACATAAAGTAACTGATTAAAAAGTACAGCTGCTGTATAATATTTAAGGGCAAGCAAAACTAGGTGGTTATCAGAGTTTGGTATCAACCCAATGGCAATACTGCAAACAAATTAATTTACAGTATAAAGGACAGAAACATTAAACAGGTCATTCAGCACGGTTTTACAGAGAACAAGTTGTGGCAGATAAGCAAATATTCATCTTTCAGCCAAGGACTATGAGTAATAAAGATAACCATAAAGGTGTAGGGTGTGTATAAGACACCCCTATGAGTTTTTGATTTAGTAATACATGTCAAACATTATTTTAAAATGGCTATAAAATAAAGTGTACATCAGGATTTCCAAAGTGACTTGCTGACCTCAAAAATACTCATCAGTGGGAAGTTCCATTTCACCAACATGTACTAAGCAGGATGTTATTTAAAATATTCCCCACACAATTAATTAATTCTCTGCTCTAAATCAAGTGCTACTGGACAACCTTGCAGCACAAATCAGACCTGAACAAGGCACAGGTGTGCAATTCTATTTCTGCCAAAATAGCCAAAGCACACAGCAGCAAGCTCATTAAAGACAACTGACCACACTGGATGAAAAAAAAAATGAAATAAGTAAAGCTCCAAATTAGGCTATCAGAAACATTTGTGCAAATTTGAAGCAGGAAGGGATGTTTAGACTAGACCAGTGCATCGTATATAATTCAACACTTTGGATTTCCAGCATCTCAGAGCCTGAGAGTTTAGTTTAGTTTGTCAATGTAAACTAAAGTTGCCTGTTACAGCCTTTATCTTCATGAGGAGAAAGCAGAGGATTCAGAATACTCATTAACCCAGCCAAAAGGCACAGCAGGAACCAACAGCTCAGCCTTGATGAAATTCATGGGAAGAATAGGAAGCAGGACACCAAAGCCTTTCCAAGCACAGTGATTCTTCAAGAGTCTTCCAATTAAAACTGGTTCCCCTTCTCAAAGACACATTTCAAGGTTAGCTACAAGGTTCAGTGTGGAAAACACAAAACCATGTGACAAAAATTAAAGCAGATGATTAAGTAAACCTTTGAAGCCTTAAACTCCCTTAAAGTACAAGCATTCCTGTTAATATTTGAATTAAGTTCAGAAACATTGACTTTTTCTGTGGCTTTTCTTTGTATTTTAAACAGCATTCAGGAAGGCCTACAACACTCCCCAGCGACATTCTGTTAATAGCACATGGATGATGTTTTTGCCTGGGAACTGGATATGCTAGTGGCTGTGTGTAACTACCAAAGGGAAGCAGATGCTATTCCACCTTCCTACCGCTGGCTCACCCGCCATGCAGCAAAAGCAGCAGTGCTCTGACCATGCCACCCTAAGGGCCAAGGCAGAGAACACCACAGGGCATTACTAAACTTCCTTTTTCCTTTACAGGCATTTGTAGAAGTTCAACAGAAGCTTCTTGAGAATCAGAAGGGAATGTAAAACTCAAATACCAGACAGTCATTTCCTACATGCCTGCTCTTGGAAAAAAAAGTGCCTGAAAAATTTCGGATGGACTTTCACGGTGCGCGGATTTGCTAATCTTAGCAAAAGCAGGTAAGCAAAGCATTTCTAAAATAAGTTATTTTTGAGCTACTTTCAGCTTAGTCCAGCTACAAACTGGAGTGATAAATGACACAGCAGGATACAAAACCCTCAAGCTGGTTTCTTACACCTACAAAAGACATCACAGAACCGAGAGTATTTTTCACACGAGCAAGACCTACTTTAAAATCAAAAGTCAATAACAGATTCACAGATACATTTTGTAAATTTTTTTTTGCTTTCTTGGCTTGCTTTTTACCTCTCTCTGCTACTAATTGATTTCATGCCCTTATCAGCACCTTTTAAAGGTTCCTATTTCAGTTCAGATAGACCATCCTGCCCTTTTTCTTCTACTATTAATAGACACTTTCTGTACTGGAACAGGTGTTCTGCCTTAAATTCTGGTGCAAACTCCAGAAAAGAAAAAAGCCTTTTTGCAGGGGATTTTTGACAAAACAGCACACCCATTCACTTCTCCAAACTATCTGTCTAGGCTGACATTTTCCAGGAAGACCCACAACAGCACACACACAGATCCCTCTGCACATTTCATTGAGAACAAAATGCAAAATTGTAATTATTTCCAGCACCCAAATCTGGTTGTCATTGGGAGAACTCTAACAGGTCACAATAGCACACAGGATTTTTCTGATCAGAAAGCCTGTTTGCTTTCAGGAGATGGCCGTTATTGAAAGCAACAACTTTGTTCAGGATTTAAGTAGGGGGTGAGGAAATAGGAGCTGAGTAAGGTGCTTTTTTCTATTGTTCCTCTCAACAGGTGGGAGGCTGTTCACACAGCTCTGCAGAATCACAGAGGAGGCCAAAAAGCCAGGAAATGCAACTCCCCTCTGCCAGCACTCTAGGAATGAGAAGAGTTAAGCTGGGAGCCAAGGAGCACAGGTTTAGCTACAGAAATAAGGGTAGCAGAGGTCTCACAGTAAAATACTGCCACTCACAACCCGCAGCAGTCCCATGTCCCAGTGTTCCCTGGCAGCAAGTGCTGCAAGCAGGCACTACAGACAGTGATAACTCATGGCAAGCTCACAAAAGCCAGCGCATGCCATCAGCACTTCGGAGCACACTGGCTCATCTGAATTGATGATCCTGTTGGGGATCCACACAGCACCACAAATCGGGATTTCTAGGATAATTCTCGTCCCTACAAAGCAAAATCAGGGAAAATTAAAGAGAGATGTTCTTGTAAAATGTTAGACTGCATTAAAGCTGCTACATCAGGCATTTTGGAGTAGGAACATTTTTAAATTAATGCTTCTCAAATACTCTATCTTCACCTCAGCTAAAGAACTAAGTAACAGAATAAGGCTTATTATATTTTAATTTTCTAACTCCACAGAAAATGTCTTACTATAGTAGGTCAATTTACACGAGTTAAATGCCCAAATCTAACATCCTAGAGAAAGTATGTAGCACCAGGGACTAAAACTCTTCTTGTTCTTAGAAGCATTCCGTTCGTATGAGGCCTGTCAGCTCAAAACAATAACAAAGAAAGCCAAAATGCTTCCAGTATCAGCTAAAGGTTACATGGCTTTCACTGAAATAGGATGGCTTGGTTACATTAAATACTGAAGAGCAGAAAAAAAGGAGCTAAAAATCCAAATTCTACCAACTTCAAAAGAAACTTCCTGACCAATACATACTTACACCCAACTGAAGTATTTCAGCTTTTGTTACATGCAGCAATTCATTCTTTTGAAAAGCAGTCACCCCACCACCCAGGTTTGAAGGCACTCTTATTTAACTAGAGAAGTTGTGCTGTCCCAGGCTCAGCCCATTAAATCTGACATCTCCTTGGCAGACCTTTTTCATCAAAAAACTAAGGAAATTCACACAGGAAATTCACTTCTGGTAGTTCAGCACTATAACCAAAACTCACTGCTTCTCATCCCAAACACACAGCAACTCAGATTTTCAGGCGCCTGTTTCTTCCCAACCTAGGCACCAGCCGTTCCATTTCCTAAAAAAGACCTTGCAGAAATACACCATGAGATCATACAATTGAGATTGCTAAATACATAGAAATGAACCCTCTGCAAATGGCTTGAGTGATCTTAGTAATTTCTCCTTAATATCTGATCTGAAACAGTACCTTCTGATGTAATGCTCTTGCACTGCCAGAGATCACTTGAAATATCCCCCAGCTTTCTCCCTGCTTTGCTCCCTCTCTCATCGCTTGTTACCACTAATAGCAGGTGAGATAAAGTTATCACATATATTTACTTACTTTCACAGTCTTGCACATGAACAGCAGCATAACTTCATTTGCATTTTAGGCTACTGGAAGCAATACAGCTCGCACATATTTTTGGGTGTATGCTTAGTCCAAGCTGGCTTCACCAATTTCAGCTTGAAAGCAGCATTTGTTTTCATATGTTTTAGATGAGAGTACATATGAAGTTAGTGAGCACACAAGCCTGCCAAGCCAACACCTTTCTCAGTCAGTTTTCCAAGTGCAACTACATAATGTAGGTCTCCTATGCTTAATTAATGCTTTATTTTCAACCTTATGACACAAGGGTGAACTACAAATAGAACTAGTAAGATCCTCTGTGGCAAGCAATTTAGGTAATTCCTAAACTGACTATATCCACGCTGACACCAACAATAATGCAAGCACAAAGAGATGTCATATTAACACTTACACCAGCATGGACACAAGAGGTAGGAGGAAGACCATCACTGGCAAACTTTAAAGGGAAAATATTCAAAATCATTAGAAACAATGATAGGAGCTGCAGAAAGCCAAGAGTCTCTGTGGCCTTGCACAAAAATGTTCAAACAGGATCAGTGAAAAGTTTGCAGATGACAAGCTGTGTGGTTCAAGGAGTCACCTTCACGTACAGCACACAGGTTTAGTCATTCTCCTGCTATTCTGGCTACCTGTCAGGTCCATTTGTGCTTCACAGCTTGTCCTCCACACTTGATAAAAATCCAAGCTGATTTGTGTCATTACAATGCCCACAACAGGAAACATACAAAGCGCTCGTCTGTCAGCACGGCAACACTGCTAGGAGCTGGAGGGTGGAGGAGCAAACTGACAAAGGTTTAGAATCACAGTGCAGACAATCAGAAAATTTTCTATTCCTCTGACATGTGAATGACACATATTTCAACATTCCAATAAAGCTCATCTCCAGTCACCTACATACTAAAGCCACACAACAAAGTAGTCTGACTGCAAATGTGTTTACATTATGGACTATGTAAATCACAGCACAAGGTCTCACTGGCCTGAAAAAAAGTTATGTTTTGCATTCATTTTTTCGGTGCTTGCTGAATTAGAAGTGGTTTACTCAGTCGTGCACAGTTTAGCATACCAAAGCCACAGCATCAGCTGAAGATGTCGGTTTTCCAGACAGCCTAGAGGTTGCCATTAAAGCCTAACACCTCTCTTTATCCAAGATGTCAAAAACAGGCAGAGTTTCAGATTTAAGGAAAATACCTCCTTTTTACAAATTAAAATCTGATGAAAATGTAAGCTGATCAGTCCCTAGAGACACTGCAAGAACGGTAATGCACACAAGCATTTTTTCCAAGTTGTTTGCAAACAATACACTTACCAGGGGTTCAGAAAGATGCTGTGCCTTTCTAACACATTTTATGTGATGCTGTTAGGCAGGAACAGGCAGAGAGAAAATGTCTGACTGACAAGGCGCCTTAGCACCTTTCAACATTTAGAAGGCACTCCGCCGCTACCTAATTAAGGCACATTCTCTTCTTGTAAAGTATTAACAAAGCACACATTTCCCCGACTAGCACTATATTTGTCATCCTTGAATAAATTACTTCTGTATTGTATTTCATGCACTCTTCCGGCCCACATCCTGCTAGACACTGAATCCTTACTACTAGGAGCAGATGAGAGGTACACCTAGGCAAGCTCCTTGGCTAGATGGATTGACAATGGAAAAGCTAAGTATCAATAAAACAGACATTATGCTCAGAGCAAAGCACCCCCTGTGAAAAATCAGATGAGATGAGAGTGCACACACACAGGTGGGACTGGTCTCTCCTGAAACATCACCTGCACTGGCAAGGACAGTCGGGACAGTATCCGAGCTACCTTAAACAGGTCTTTGGCAAGTTACCTACTCTGCAGGCAGGCCATGACCACGACAACACCTAAACAACCCCTTTAGCCACAGAATTAGCAAAAATTCCTATAATTTAAACTCCTAACTCCCAAGCTCATAGAGAAGAACGGAACAATATTTTTGTAGTATTTTGATATGCACTTTTCTGGGGATTCCTGCCTAAAAGCATCACATAAAATGGTGTTAAACTCAAAGTTATCCTCACTGTGCTCACAAACCAGGAGCTGAGTTGTTGCCGGGACAGAGTACTGCTCTACTCAGATTATTTTTAAGAGTCTAATTTAAATGAGTTTTCAAATACCTTGAAATACAGCAGTTAACAAAACATTACAAACAAACCAGACACTTCCTCATGAGCAAGACGCTATTCCTGCAGCTCGCCGCTTCTGCACAGTGGCTGAAGAGGTGACGGCTGAAGAGATAATCCGTAATCTCCGCAGATTACTTGAACTCCAAGGAAATCTCTACTTTGAGAAACTTCAGGGGAACGGAGAGCATCGCCCTTCCCCTGCCCGGCCCCTCCCCGAGCCGCCGCCGCTCGGACACCGGGCAGGGCGGGCCGGCGGGGCCGCCTCCCCGCGGGGAGCCGGGCGGCCACGCGGGTCCGGCAGGGGGAACGGCCTCGGCTCCTCGCCGGTTCCGCTGCCGGTGCCCTCCCGGAGCCGGAGGGGGCGCGAAGGGCGCGGGGTGACCCCACCTGTGGGCGTCCCCCGCGGCCGGGCCGCGGTGACAGCCGGGCCCGCCCGGGGTGACTCGTCCCGGCGAGCCGGGATGCAGCCGGGGGGGCGGCGGGGAGGCCGCGGCCGGGGCCGGGCC
>JAYDZK010000271.1:5258175-5397944 GCA_034509185.1 Euphonia xanthogaster | reverse complement strand
GCGGGGACACAGCGGCATGTGCCGGGACACGGCGGGATGAGCCGGGAGCGGGGACACGGCGGCATGTGCCGGGACACACCGGGATGAGCCGGGAGCTGCGATCCGGGACGCACCGGGACACTCTGGGACACACCGGGAGCGGGGATCCGGGACACACCGGGACCGGAATGTGCCAGGAGATCCGGGACACACAGAACCCGGGACCGAGGGATACTCCCCGGGGAGGCTCCCTACACACCGAATCCTGGATGCCAGATGTGCCCGGAGGGTCCCTCCCACACCGAACCCGACGTCGGGCTGTGCCCGGGGGAATCTGCTGCACACCGGGCCCGCCGCGGCGAGCAGCGCGTTCGCGGGACTCACCTCACTGTACCGCCAAACCCGTGCGGGGGAGCCGGGGCTTCGCTACACACGACCCAAACTGCCCCAAACCTTGTTTTGTTTAAGCATTTTTGTACCAAAGCGGCGTTCGGGCGCCCACGGCGCTGCCCGGGCTGCACCCCCGGCCCAGGCCCCTTGCCCGGGGCAGCTCGCAGCCCCTCGGAGCTGAAGGAGCGGGGATCCCCACCCGGCGAGCCCCGGGGTCGGAGGGACAGCCCCGGCCGCCAGCCCTGCTCCCCTCACAGCACACAGGCCAACTAACTGGCATGTTAATTCAGCCCTCCATACATCAGCAAAACTGCCTTGAATTAGGATATATGGACACTCATCTCTCATTACTGATAATATATTTCCTGATTAGTATGTGCATTAGTTTCTTTCATTTTTTTTCTTTTTCCTATTCTTTTTTTTTTTTTTACTATTTCTTTGCAGAGCAGCAGTGAGCTATGGTGGAGAATTTGTGCCACTCATTCTATGGCAAAACATGGTCTGTATTGCTCCTGGATAAATTAGTCACCAAGACTCTATAATTGGTTTCTCAATTATTTATGATGGGGTCTTTAACAACAGTAATTCTTCCATTAGTGGCAAGTAAGGATTTCATTATCTCTAACTGCACTATCTTTTTTGTTCCATGCCATAGTAAATTTCAAATTTTGCTCTTTTTAATGGCTATAATATATGGAGGAATTCCATCTCTGTAAAGTAATTATTCTTTTCACCTGGGAATATAAGTGCAGGTCATTTTATTTTTGGTCTCTTAATCACAAGAAAAGGGCTGTTCCTAGTTCTGAGCTTTGGAAACTGTTTACCCTGATCTCTGTCTGTGTGTCAGTCCCTGGCACACAACGCTGCCTCAAACGGGGCTCAGATTGGAGAGGGAAGCAAGTGGGAATCCCCATCCAGCACCAGCGGAGACCCACAGCTCTTCCTCAATCCCATCAGGAGGCATCAGTTCAGGGCTTTTCAGGCTAGAAAAGGTCCAGCATCCCCTTCCCAGCCCTGTGGAAACTGAGGCACACTCCTGCATCCCATTACCTCCACACTGATCCTGGTGATGACATTGCCATGTAATAAAGCCACCAAGCAACGCTCACGCACACCCTGGCTGCTGCCGCCCCTCAGCTGGATTTGCCATCTCTGAGCTTAGTTAGGGTTTTAGTTTGGATTTCTCCCAGACATAGCAGCATTGTCCTCCAGGGATGCTGCCACAGATGCACAGAGCAGTTGAGGATGTCCATGGTCTCATGAGATTTTTTTCAGTGCTGTCCTAAAATGCCCCTGCAGCAGCCCCTGGCTCTGCAGGGGCACACAAGCCTGACCACCTGGGCAGCTGCCAACTCCTCTGCCCTGCAGCCATGCCCAGGCTGAGCCTTTCCACCAGCATGGGCTGTGGGATAAAAACCTTGAGGGATTAAAATAGGATCCAAAAAACAGTGAGCGCTGTTATGGACAGGCAGTTGCATTTCACCAGAATTGCTTTCATATAGGTGTGCTGTTATTTGGGAAGCTGGCTGGACACCACGGGGTCACGAGGAAATGTTATTTCATGCACGACCTTCACAGCACAGGCGAGAGCTGCAAAGCTGGTTTGTCTCTGTGCACCTGCTCATGTGCTCCTCAAATCAAACTAATTTCTAAACTAGCAGGTTTATGCCTCAATGTTCTTGCTCCATCTGTCTGCCCAGCTCTGATCAGCCAGTTATCTCCACTGCTTTCAGCAGGACTGCTCACATTTGAGTGTCTTGCTGAATCAAGGCCTAAATATTTTGAAAGCCTGAATCAGCAGAACATGCATCTGCTCCAGGCTAATCTTACCCAGCAAGCCCCACGGCGTGCTTAACCTTAAGCCACTCTTCAGACCTATCAACGTTAATCTTAAGTGCTTTGCTGATTTGGAGCACTATAATTTTTCAGAGGACATGTCCTCTGCTCCTTCATAGACTAAAATTAGCCTGAAAACCGACAGGGAGGTGCAGGCAACATCCTCGACCCAGCAGCTGGGGCAGATAGGCCAGATTGGCCAGCTGCTGGGTCGAGGATGTTGCCTGCACATCCCTGGGATCGCACCAGGCATCTCTGGTGCTGCCCTCAGCAGAGCAGTTCTGGGGTGGTGCAGACAGCAGCTACAGAGATGAGGGATCTTGAGGCAAGAGGGGAGCTTTCCCCCAGCTGCTTTTGCTGTCCCTCTCTCTCTGCTGGGCTGGCATCAGAGGTCTGCCTCCCAGCCAGCACGCTGACTTTCATAACAGTGAATTATAACTTGGCACTTCTGTGGCTCTCTAGTTCAAAGCCATGCTGAAACATTATCTAATTAATTCACACAATAGCCCTGGAAGGCAAGAAAGGGAGGTAGGAAGTGGAGTTACTTGCCCAATGACAAACACTGAGTCAGTGCAGGAGTGGGAGGAAAACTCCAGGGCCCTGGATGTTTAGATCTGAGATGGCATCCTTCTTGTTGCAACAGCAGTTCAGTCATTTAAAAAATAGCACCTGTATATTTAATTACAATTACAGCCAACGACTCCTAATTAATAGATTAAACAGGGGCAGAAAATGTTATCCTAATTAGCACCCCCTAAAAATTAAAAATCACATGCTTTTCACATCTGTAAGATGTTAACCAAATCAATTAAAAAGTATCAATATGTGGTATAAGCAAAATTAGCAAAAACCCCCTTTGAAGACACGTACAGCAGAGGCTGCCCCACTGACAGGGCTGCTCAGGTGCCCCTGGTCCTGGTCCCCACTGCAGGCAGTGAGGAGCTTGGCATCCCAGGAAAAGCCATCACAACCAGCCTGCCACCACCACAGCACCTGCAGGACAAGGTCTCCACTCTCCTGCCCTCAGTATCTTTTTATTGCATGAAAAATAAATGCAGAACTGTAAGGGGGAAAGGAAAGATGTTTGCAGAAATAAAGAATATGAAAATATCACCAGCACCGTTATAGCAGGAGAGCAGATCAATCAAGAAGAAGAAATAATAAAACAGGGATTTATTCACAGAAACTATCATTACAGGAGGTAATGGGCAATTAGAAACAGTGTTCCATAAACTCACATCAACAGTAGAAATATTGTATAAAATACATTTCTGGGTGTGAGGGGTTTGAAGAGGTATGTTCCAGAGGTCCATTAATCGGCTGGAAGACCTATAAGAATACTATTTCATTAAAATATTCAGTAGTTATAGACTGAAGAGGAAAAAGCCAGCTGAACCTAATTAACCTAAGGAAAAAAAGTCTGCACAGTACTCAGAGTACCTGACTGAATGAGGGGGTGGAGGGGAAAGAGGGAATGGAAAGACAAAGTTGCAGGAAAATGCAATTAATGAAATACACTGCTAGGAAAATAAACTGAAGAACCATTAAAAAGAACGTGAACTGTACATAAGGGAATATTGAAAGGGGGAAATGGAGTGCATATGTGGAGAGGTTGTAGAAAGGGAGAAAGCTTGGTTTGAAAGATACTTGTATGAGCAGAAGAAACCCAAATCACTACTGTTGTGGATTAAGGCATCTATTGATGCAAGTTAAAACATGTTTTCTAACAAGCAATTCAGCTGAAAATAATGTCATGCTGCTTTGCTTTTCTGACCAGCAATTATTTAACCAGAAACCTGTATCAGAAAAGTCTCTCAGTAGGATAAATTATCTAATTATGGAAATGTGCTGTGTGGTAGCCAGCCAGTAGCTACCACATCTTCAGCTCTGGGGCTTTGCTTTTTTATCCCTGTTCCCCCCAGGGAATTTTTTTCAGAGTTCATACTAGGTTGGTTCTGTTGGTCTGGTCACGTCATAATGATAGCCAGCCCCTGGAAGCCTTCCAAGGAAGTTGGTGAACAGGGGATTGCTGTACTTTGCTGTTTTATAGCCCAAATAGCTCTCAATAATTGAATATTAGTGTGGTGGGAAAAGTACCAAAAAAGTTTTTATGATAAATCTTCACCATCTTCCAGGACTGCGGGTCAAATAAATAAAGACATGCCCAATTTGCATGCTGTTTATAGCATCAGCAGTTATGAAAAATGTGGCACATACATAGATTTTCCTTGAGCAGCTCATTTTTCTGTCCTTCACTAACCTTTTCCTCTCCCAGTAATGGACTACTTTTTACATCAAGCATTATGTAGCAGGCTGAGGCTAAAGGGCCCACATCTCCATCAGAAAACTGATGTAATTTCAACCAAGCAAGAATATTTTCTTGTGCAGTAGGAGACCATTTTTCCCTCCCTTGCTCACTTGGGGGTTAGAGGCAAGCTGAACCAGGAGCTCCTCCTCCTCCAGCCCCAGTTTGGTAGATCTGCCTTGAAAACAGGATTCCTGTTTGCATTCCCCACACATGACCCCCAAGGCCAAGAATGCAATGGATCAGCAGCAGCTTTTTCATACATCATGCATGTGGCTAGGACAAAACCAAGCCCCTTGCCAGCACCCTGCCCAGTATCCCTGCACCAGCCTCAGCCAGGCAAGTCCCAGCCCCCTGGATTGCACCCCCTCCCTAGGGAGACAGCTGGCCAGGGCAGGAGGGCTGCCCCAAAGCCATCGTGCTGCCCCTCCAGCTGTGCAGGGCTGGCACAGCTCCTCCAGGCCAAGCTGCTTGTGCTGAGTTTGTATAAAAATTTGATTAAATTGCCACTGATGGACTTCATGGAGTTTCCTCAAATGTTATCGACTTGCTCCTGCTAAACTCCTCCTCTAGAGGGCATGGAGAGGTTTTTGGGAGCATGTGCCCCACATCCCGGGCAGCAGTGGCCTCCCCAGTAGAGCACCTTGATTTCCTGCGCACTGTGTGCTACAGACAAAGCCTGTGTTAAACAACCCCTCAGGATATTAGCATTAATTAGCAGGTGCTGCAGTCCTGCAAGTGACTGCCACTTATCCCACTGATGTTGGCTCCACACTATGGGAGCTCTTAGAATTTCTGACATTAAAATTGTTACTGGCCACAAATAAAATGTAATTGATATTCTTTCAGAAATGGAAAAAGCACGGTAGGATACTCTGCAGCATTATTAATTAGTGCTAAATCAAATATCAAAGGATGAAAATAACACTGTATTTAGCAATCAAGTTTATTTTAATAGATGCAATCAGAGTCCCATGACTTACAATTTTGCCTCTAAGGGGAATGTTCTCACTGAGGAAAACATGAAAAAAAAAAAAAAAGAAAACTGCACATTTAGATTGGGTCCTCTCTCACTCCAGACCTGTCTGTGCCATTTGCTAGTTCTGGCAAGATTTCTGTTTTCCTTCTCATATGACCATTTATACTTCAACCTTGTTTTTTCCCAAATATCCTGAGCTACTGTTGGAACAACTCAGTGCAAAACAACCAACACCCAGAAAATCTGGTTTGTGCAGCATTTAGTACGAATTTTTAAACTCTGTGAATTCAGCTGGAGAGTTCCTGTTCTCTGTTGTCTCTTTGTATTTGAGAGGGAAGCAAACTGCGACACAGGTGTGCCTGTGCAGCAGCAGCAGCTGGGGACTGGCACCTGCCAGCAGTGGGACCTGTCAGTGCTGGCCCAGGAGAGGCTGTCGTGGTCACAGCCCGCTCAGGCACCCCTGTGACAGGGCTGGGCTGCAGGAGCACCCTCAGAGCCCAGAGATGAGCTGGCAGCTCCTGGGTGTGCTGAGACAGGCGAGAGCCGAGCGCGGAGCTGCCACACGAAGCAGCGGCAGCGGCAGGAGAGCTGTGAGCCTCACCTGCACACTCTGCTGGCTGCACAGGCAGCCTCGCTTCTCTGTCTTCTGCCTGCCAGAGCTGCCATTCCAGGGACAGTCACAGCTTCTTTCCACACCAGCACCCGGCACTAACAGGGAACCAGGCAGAGGAAGAGATGAGTCAAACAAAACGCTGCCTTTTGGATGCTGTTAGAGATTGAAGAGGCTCTTCTACAGTACAGCTCCTGCCTTCCTGCTGGTTGTCACCACGGCCTTTGCTTCCAGCTGTGCATCATGATATAATATTATATATATAAATATGCATCTCACAGAATTTACTGAAAACACTCTTTCTCATTCAGCTGGTCAGGATGCTGGAGGGGAGGGAGGGAGGCATCTGGATGGTGAGGCTGCTGGGTGATCGCTGCTGTCGGACTGTGAACTGCAGGAAGATGCACTTGTTCTCCCATGGTGTAAGTGGCATTTCTCCTCCAAACTTCGGCATAAGGACCTGAACCACCAGCACTGTATCAGCACCAGCAATATCCTGACCTAGGTAAAGCACGCATTGCAACACAGACTGGCTGCTGAAACCATGAAAACTTCATTTACCATCACTGCTTCAAAAGCCAGTGGCTCTAATAACTCAGAGACACTGACAAACCAACCTGTTACATTCTCCAAGTGCTGTTATCACAGTCAGGAGAGCTTTGCTGACTGACCCAGGTGAGGACCAGGTCCTGTGGGGATCACCAGATAACAACAAGCAGACTGAGGCGGATCTGTAGAAGAGGAGCTTCCTCAGGTGCCAAAGCTGGGGTGAAGTACCTGATCTTCATGTTGCCTTAAAAGCCAGGTAAAACAGATCCCTGGGTAATAAACTGTATTTACTGCACCTGAGCAGCAGCCTTCAGTTCACAGCAGTGTGTGTACTGATGCTGCCTACAAACCTCTGTTTTGGCCATTCTTTACACAGTGGCCTATCACCCATAATACATAGGAAGTGCATGCAATACACAGGGGATGCCCATTTTAATGTCCTCATGGGCTGTGGGTCTGTTATTCATCTGCCTGATACTGGGGAGAAAATTGCTTTTGGTAGTGCTTTTCCTGGTTCTTGACAGGGCTAAAGAATTCACAGGAGATGCAGAGCCCACATGTGTTGGAGAAAGGGCTGCACACACCCCTGTTGTGTGGCTTTCCCCAGATCTCCAATCCAGGGAGTGCATTTTCCTTAGCCTTGCTGGGCATGTGCTGCTGGCTGCTGTGTTTTCCTCCTGCTGCCCCGACCTGGGGAAAGCCTGCCAAGTGATGGCCTGTCACACTGGGAAGATGAAGAGGTGGATTAGACAAAAGAAACAGAGAGGAAAAGCAGCTGAAAGCCAGGGGCAGATAACTGCTAGCCTTGCGAAGCCTCACATCTGTGGGGTACAAGAACACTGCCAAATACACGTTATCCAAGAGTCTTAACACAATTTATTTTATGCTTAAATAATCAACTAGATCATCCAGTGTTTGTTGTTTTCATACATATGTAATTAGAGCTATTATCAATGAATGCTGTTTCCATATGAATATAATCAACAAATTAAAGTATTTCACCAAAAACCAAATAAAAATGCCCTTTAAAACACAGCAGCCTTAACAACCTAATATTACACTGCTAGGATGATTACAGATGATTGGCTTACTGAAAGATTCTACATCTTATAGCCAGTACACAATACAGTAATAATTTTACAGCGTGCTGCCAGTCTATTAGCTAATAATTTCTCTTCAGTTCATTTAAAAATATCCCAAACTTGTGCTCCTTAGAGCACCAACCCACTTCTAAAGCTGCAAGCATTACCCCCATTATAAAGCAAGAACAGATAGCACCCCCCTCCCCATAATGCAACTACTGTATATGTTATGGGTCTTAGGTAATTTCATTGAAAAATTGGCAACAGCAACAAATATTAGATGAAGGGCTTTGTGTTTACAGATAAAATCTTGTTTTTCATGTTGCGGAATAGTGTTTGCAAAACTGGAAAAGATTTAATCAAAATAAGGTGAAACACATGCATCAAAATATTAGTACTCTGAAGAAAAATTTTCACAGAACTACAGAATTCCTCATTTTGGGAATCATTTAAATTTGCAGCAGATTTTAAAGATTTTTTTAAAATCAAGCTAGCGATTTTGCATATACAAACATTATAATTGCTAATATACAAGAATCTGTGAAGATACACCCAGAATATCCCTGTAGGTGCAGCCATTTGAGACACCTAGCCTGCTCAATGCATTTGCAATATTCTGTTTGTGATCGAAAAGGCAGTGCCTTATCAACACTTATTCTATTTTGTTAGAATTTATACAGTGTTATTTATTTACAGCAGAACTATTGATGTTTAAAAAAGAAACAAATAGTGTTTTATACCCTGACAGTTTGGGTCCAAGAAAAATAAGGCGAGCTGTTGTGGATTTTAGTATTTTTAGTGTCTTTCCATGGTTTAACCATTTCGTCTTTGCACATCCTCTCTGGCCACAGGAATTTATTTCTTTTGAGATGACATCAAACTGCTTGAGAGAAGCTGTTAACAGCATGGCATCTTGTATATACACTGCATTGGTAACTGAGCACCCTCCAATCCTGTGAATGAACGTGAATTTCCATGCTCTGTAAATTGGCTCATGCTAAATTAATTTTTTTTGTTTGGGATTTTTTTTGTTTGTTTTTTTTTTTTCTTTTTGCATAAAAACCATGCGGTTAATGTGGGGAAGCAGCAAACACACGCACACTTTTATAGGTGAATGTTTAATTCCTGTTGATTTTTCTTCGGTGAGTGTCCCTCTAGAATACTGGCAGTAAAAGCACACTGTGGAGAGAAAACAGAGAACAAATAATTTCAGAAATACCTTGTTAGAATCAGATTCATGCCTTTCCCTGACTAAACAGAAATGTAACTGGCACAATGGACTTCTGCAATTGGGTAAATCACACAGTTTCTAAGTAGACAATGACATTAGCTGAGCTCCAGCATGAGGGGGAAATGCAGCTGCACATGTCCACACTGCTCATGAACTGATTTATAATTACGTTTGCCACACACTGCATTTCATCATCCTGGACATGCCACCAACTCATCTGATCCAATGATGACAAGGAATAGGTTCTTTTGTTGTGGAAGGAACAGCATCATGTCCAGACGGAGAGAGATGCTGCTTCCACAGCATGTTTTTCTTCATTGTGTGCAAGCATCCCCACAGTGATGGAAAACCTGCTCTCCTTGCACATCCACCTCTGCCAGTTGCTCAGGGAACATTCCTGCAGAGGCAGGAATGCAGCACCCAGCCTTTAGGAGGCTTGGTGAAGGACAAAAGCATGGACAAGGAGCAGCGCCATCCATCTCCCTCCGGCCTGGCTTCCATGAGCGGCACCGAGGAGAGACGGTCCAGCTCCTGCTCTCTCACCCCTCCAACCAGAGCCATGCACATAAAGACAGCAAGTTTGTGCCATTTGTCGTACAACAGCAGCAGAGAGGGCAGGAAGCAGAAACACAAACACAGCAGTGAGCAGGAGCTGGAAGCCCTGCAGCTCTCCAGCCCCTGGGCACAGGGCAGCGTGCTCGGGAGTGGGGCTGGCGCAGTGCCAGCAGGGCTCAGGCTGCACGGACATGCCTGTTCACTAATCAGGTCACAGGTCCACACACATCCCCCAGGAGTGCTCACAGTCTCCTTCCACGCTAAACCAACCTGTCCTTGCCCACATCTACAGTTGTCATAAATCTGTCCTGCTGCTGAGAGCAGCCTGTTCCCACTGCAGCAGTCACGCCAGCTCACACCGTGCTGTCCTGCAGAACAGCACGCAGAGTTCTCGGCTTCTCCTTTCAACCTATGCTGCACAGTGGGCTTATCTGCAGTGGTGACAGGGACATTTGCACAGCAAAACCTAGCTAACATCGAGATTTTTTCCAAACACTCCAAAGAAAAGAACCACCTCTGCCTGCCCAACAGGGTTTATTTTGTCTTTTGTGATTACAAAACAAACAGTTTTTCTATAGAATCCCCTGCCTCTGCAAACACATCCACTTCTGCATCCAAATGAAATGTTTTTAATGGGCTCTTGACCAGACTCACAATTACGTTGGGCACATTTGGTCATGCTTATCATTAAAAAGTTTGGAGCACAGAGATTCATCTTAGAGGAAGGACAAAGTTCCCCCCAGAGCAAAGGTTCATTATCTAAGGCAGACTCCCTGAGTTCCTCAGGGGCTCTAGCATGGAAGACTTGCCTACTGGAAATCACAGGAGAAATGCATCAGCAGTCATGGGACTCAGACTCTGGCTTCCTGAAGGTCAGACTGTTTCATACATTAGGCAAAGACTGCCTAATTTACGTAATTTTATTTTAAAATGAAATGCTTATCCGTGGTGTCTTTTGCATCAAACTTGTATGCTAGCAGGCTCTTTAGCAGCATTGCTTATGGGGTTCAATCCCCATAAGCAATGCCGCTAAATGCCCCATCTCACCTTCAATGCCTGAATTTACACATTTCCACTGCTCTGCCCCTGCAGATTGACAGTGGAAGCAGCATGGGACCCAACATGGGACACAATTTCATATAAACAGTGCCATCACTTTGGCTTGCTTTACTCCTACGTGCTTAAAGGGCTCCATAAAGGGGAAAGCTGTCAAAAGAATCACCTCCCCTTTCCAAACAATAAATATTTTATGAGTATGTTGAGCACCAAGCCACAAGGAGCTGTATTATTCTATCAGCACAAACTGGAGGACTCGCAGTAAAAGCAGGAATTCAGGTGGATGCAGTAGGTGCTTACCAGACACTGAAATCACACCAGTCACCCCACAGAGCTTGCTCTTTGGGGCTTGATCCCATAAATCCCTCAGCTAGATCCCACACACTGAGTGCTGTTTGTCTAAATGGCTCTACTCACATGCACAGAGGTAGGGCCAGGGGGCTGTAGGGGCTGCTTTACAATGCCTCAGTTAGAAGGGACTGGTGACTCAAGAGAGACTCTGCTTCTGGATGTCCTTTTCCTCACTATCTGGTCTATTTGCCAGGTCCTGTTTATTCTGTTCTTACAGTCAATCCTATACCATATGTACAGTAAAAGGATAATACACAGTCTTGCACTCCATAAACTCTTCCCCTGTCCAACCTGACACCCAGCAAAGCTAAGAGAGAAGAGGAGAAAAAAGACATGTCCATGGTAAACCTACACACTTGGAGCCATGACTGATGGACCAGCATTGAAAGACACACAGCCACAGCTCTGTGTGTAGCTGTGTCAGCAAGACAAAGCAGCCTCTGGCACATCTTTACAGATGAGTGTAAAGATGAGTCCCTGCAAGGGTGTCTTAGTCTGTGCATTTGGGTTTAGCTTGGGAAGCCCTTAAACCATCAGCTGCTGGCTTGCTACAATCGTTAAGGCTGGATCAATAAAATTCACAAGGAACAGTTGGTAGGGATTATTTGTTGGCAAATATTGAGACACTTCACTTACAAGGACTTTGACTTGCATAACTGCCCTCAAATCACATGTCTGACAGTGGAAGCATTTCACTCCTAGGTTTATTTTATGTGTGCAGCTCCTTCACTATTTGTGTTTAAGTTTTTAGGGGTAGAAAGTTCTATGGATTACAAACACTAGACACTGTAAAATTCCCAGAAATCTTGCACATGCCTGAGTATTGCTTTGCTTTATTTTCTGAGAAGTAAAGATTAATTTTTATATGTGAACACAAGGTCTTTTTCTGCTTACAAGATCAAGGGCCAGCTATTCAGGTCTGCAGCTGGAAAGCAAAGTCAGTGTAGCAGAGGCAAGCCTTTGTGAAGCCCAGGTGCTGTTCCCCATGCTGGCAAAAGCTTTCAACAAGGGAAGAAAATGGATCACACTGACCGTTCAGTGGTTGGCTTTCAGCTTTCATGAGTAACTTTTCTTCTCCACGTGTCTGACTTCTTTCTTTGTCTTAACCTTATAAGCTTCTCCCTGCTTTAAAGGAAAAGTATAAACGTTAACGCAGTCTGCAGAGAGCACTCGTAATTGTAAACCAGCTTCCAAAACAGATACACATTTTGCTGTAACAGGATAAGTAAAAAGCAGTTAAATCACATTAACACTTCATTTCAAAGATGCACACAATCTATTTATCCACTCTGCTGAGCTGCAAAAGCACAGGTCTGAAATACCATCTTCAAGTAGAAAACACAGCTCTACAATTTCAGCCTGACCCCTGGGCTGGAGTGCCCGGCTGGCAGTCAGTCCTTGGCAGAGCCCCTGCTGCCACCTGCAGCGGGAGCCAGTGCCACTGACAGGGGAAAATCCCCTTTCCCAGATGCCCTCCTGGTCAGCCAAATTGGTGGGCATTCCCAACAGCAGAGCCTGTGGCTGCTTTTGTGATGTTTCACAATGTCTGTGCTTCAAAGTGAGCAGGTTAGTAACAGAATAAAGGAAAGA
Organism: Euphonia xanthogaster; assembly: GCA_034509185.1. Taxonomy (NCBI): domain Eukaryota; kingdom Metazoa; phylum Chordata; class Aves; order Passeriformes; family Fringillidae; genus Euphonia; species Euphonia xanthogaster. The sequence continues at coordinate 5,385,431 of JAYDZK010000271.1, read as the reverse complement.
AAAAGAAAGCCAGCAAAAACCACCACTGAAGCAGCATAGAAGTAAAACCAATGACAGTGACAAGCAGTGCAGGTTTCAGCATCTTTAAAACAGCAAACCTCAAAATAAAGTTCATCTTTGCTCATTAAAAGTAGCTCAATAATCATCTAAAAATAAATTCTCCAGTAATCACAAGCCTCATTCACATCAGAGAAAGGCATCTGTTTATGTGTAGCTATGGGCTGAATTTACCCCTCAGGTGATCTGAATTGATGTATTTGTAACTAATTGTAGTTTCCAAATAATCTAATCTGGTGCAGCAAATTGAAAATGTTTACCCCTTGCTGGGCAGGATTTTTTTTCCCTTCATGAATGACTGGGAAAGAGGGAACAGAAATAAGTTTGTTTCCATTCTCTTATTTCTGTGACTTTTTTCAATTTTCTTATTTTAATTGCCAGAAAAGAAAGGGTATTTGTTATCTTCCTTTCTGAATCTGTTTTCACTCAGACAAGAATTGCATTAGCCCCAGTGACAGTTTTACTCTAGCAGAGATGTCTGAGGGCCATGTGCTGGGGAAGAAGGCACAAGCTCCTCTGAAGCCATTTGTTTCCAGAGGCAAGGCCCATTCCCCCACGGCCTCCTGGGGACAGATGACAGCTGAGGCACAGCCTGCCCACTCCTGCCCCTGTCACTGAAGCCCTTCCCAAGAGGCGCTGGGGTGTGCTGGCATACAATAGTCCTACTCTTCCCACTCTCAGGGTGATAAAGCTGGGTGCAGTCCAGGCCTGCAGAAGGCTTCCAGTTTTGATCCCCAGGGACAAAATCCTGTCTTGGTGCTTGCTTGTAAAGGATACCATTGCTTGGGTATGTTCTCACAGTCCTGAATCCTGCAAACCCTCAGTCACCAGCACCAGGGTATCACACCAAGGTGAGCGAGAGGCCACTGGGATCAGACTGCAGCTCATTCCTTTGGGCTGGTGGAAAAGCCACACAATCCACCTACAGCTGTAAGGCACAGATTCTGCCAGAGCTTAACCAAACACACAGACACGGCTCAACTTGATGGCACAAAGCAGGCCCCCAAACCCATGGCTCAGACCTGCTGCCTGTTTTACAGAAACAGACCTGGATGCCCTGTGCCGACAAAATTCAGCCAGGCCCCCAAGGCCGCCCCTGCCCCGTGATCCCAACACACACAACTTGCCAGTAACTGCAAGCACCGCACTTTTTGCCAAGGCTTCTTGTTAAATGCAAACCTCCAGCCCTTTAGCAGCACTTTCTAGCAGCCAACACAACCCTCTGAGCCTACTGTTATTTGCTGGTAGTCCCCATGGCATTACCATTTCACCAACTTTCCTCTCATGGGGGATAACAACACGTCTTACTACCTTCCGGGTGATCTGTGGGAAGCAATACAGGAAAAGTATTGATTTTTTTTTTCCTAGATTCTAAAGGGAAAAAGTATTTTAAAAGAAGTTACTTGAATGCAAAGACTCAGAGCAGTGATGTAATTCATGATTACTTTTCTCGTGATGACGTTGCCTTCTTCATCGGTAAACTGCTCCTCTGTTACAGATTCACCAGGAATGTTTTTTGCTTCCTCACCCTAAAGAACGTGTTATAAGATTAGCAATAGAGCCTATATTCTGTCAAACCCACACATATTTCCACACCAATCCAAGCAACAAGCACATGCTAGCTTCAACTTTATGTAACAGTTTGCTTTATGCCACACGAACTCTTTGAAAGCCTTGTTCATTTAGCAATGCTGATACCTGTGCACTTGTCCAACAAGATGTTTCCTTAGAGCCTGTAGGGAGCTTCTAGCACACTGCTCTTATTAACTAATGCATGTCAGGAACTCTCTGGGCAACAAAATCGAGTGGTCAGTCTAGGCCCTATGAGACCCCCCTTAGCTTTTCACAGCTTCTCAGTGAAACTCAGCAGTGTTTCTGCTTTGGCACACGCAGAAACACAGTCTAACATGGGGGAAATTTGGGACTTAAAAAGACAGCTCTGCCTATAGCTTGCTAAACACAAGGTCTTAAACACAAACACGGAAGACAGACAGGACTTCTCAGCACTTACAAAATGAAGGAAGTTATCTTACGTGACACTTTGCCTGGCACGGTGCCACCGTGGCAAGGAGCCTCGGCAGCCCGGTCCATGACTTACTGAGATCAGCAGCCCTCCAGCCATCACTTCTTGTAGCACCAGCAATTTATAGCACCAGTGTAAATAAATGTAAAAGCAGCTTCCTAGCTGCTATGCCAGTGACTTAATTCCACTTGAAGGAATTATTGCTTAAATAATAAATAAATGACATTAGTTTAGAGTCTGAGCCCAGCTGGCAGTCATGAACTTATGTTCCAAAAGAATTTTGCTAACTTTACCTCACAAGGTCACATTTCCAAACCTGGGTGCTGAAGCAAGCACTGCTTTTGATGCTTCAAAAATATCCATTGTTTGTGCTTATATCTTTCATATAAGAGAGGCAAACATAATGATACATTTCCACTTGTAAATCAATAACCCAAACAAACAAAAAAATCCTTAAAACTTTTCTTCTCCCCTCACCCTCAATCCACTATGGAAAAATTGCAAGTAGAGGGAGGGAGCAGAAAGAAAACATTGTATAAAACACATTATAACAATATTAACTACAAAACACTACTTGAAAGGAGACGATTACAGCTTTTGTAATGCTTCGATGTACTGAGCAGCACAAGGCAAATCTAGTTTCTGTTTCCTGTGGTCTATACACTACATAAGCTGTTGTCTGCATAAGCTCCTGGCACTGCTTTATAATAAATAAATACAGTGATGCCATGTGTATTTTTTAAAAACATTATTTCCTACTAATGCAGCTTTTTCAAGATGTACAATGTAACATTGGGATTGTATGCTATTTCTAAGCTCTAAGCAAAACAAACCTTTCCTTTGTTTACAAGCCATTTGTGGTCTTTTCTAACCAAGCTTTTCCATTTTCCTTGCCTGGGGAGAATGGCAGCAGGAGCCAGGGGGGAGTACTGCAGAGCAGAGCCCCTGGCCATGTTCGTCGTTCTTCACAAGTACAGAATTTCTGCTGGTTTCTCATTGAAAGGTGGACTGAAGTCACCACTTAAGCAAAGGAATTCAGATATTTTCCACATCTTTTTCCCTTTCAGGGAAAACGGGCTTTCACAGACTATTAGCAAGCTGTACAACTTGCTGAACTTCAGGAAGCACTGCCAAGAGAAGGACAGGCTCCACAGCCAGGCGGATTCCACTGCACAGGGACATAAGGATGAGATCCTGTGCCTGAGAACTCCTAGCTGAGGTGCCTGGGCCAGGGAACGCTGGCGTCCCTACAAAAACACGGAACAAACAGCTACTGAAGCCTTCAGATGGAGCTTGAAAAATTCATTCCCCAGAAGGAGAAAGGGCACACCTGCCCAGGCACTGCAGCAGGCTCTGTGCAGGAGGAGGGAAGTGTGAGGTTGGTCCCTGGGTGAGCAGGGTCCCAGCAGCAGCCGGCTGCTTCCTTTCTCACCAGAAAGGGACGGGACTGCTGCCAGGCAGGGCCAGAGACTGGGCAAAGGGCTTGGGAACTGAAACCTGTGGGCTTTCCTACTCACAAAGAGATGGGAGGGGGAAAGACTGATTCTGAAGGCTTCACACGTTAATCAGATGAGAGCGGGTGGGGAACTAGATGCACACTTTCTTTCCTGGCCTTCCACATGTGGGTTCAGAGACTCCCTGGTGGGCTCCAACACAGTATCCCATGGAGCAGGAGGGGAACCCTGGCACAGACATCCCATGGAGCACAGGGGTATGGAAAGGTTCCCTCTCCAAAGGCACTACAAGAAAACCCACAAAAAACAAATAAAACCACATGGCCAGTAGCAAGACTGCTACTAGTCACCAGATTACTTGGCACCACTTACATGTACTGGTTCTTTGACTCTTTACTGTAGCTATGAGCAAGTGAACAACCTTAAAACAACCTAGCAAGAAAACAACCTGTGTTCTGCTTAAAATGAAATGAAAAGTGTACTGCTGCACTGAAAGATGTCTCCTGGAAGAAAATGCAGTTTTAAAGGTGTGGTGAATCTTGGGTTTTAATTAGCTACATGCTTCTTTAAGCACAATTTAAGGAAAAATGCTGTAAATACTCAGCAGTCAGCGTGCATGAAATCCAGCTTTCACAATTCTCTTGCTGGTGGGTAGTTAAACAAATTGCAGGAGGGCTCACAACTGGCAGGAGGTAGATCTGATTTACTGACTTTTCTAATCCTGTGCAGTTAAAAAGACGGATGTTTGCTAGGGGAAAAAACCCTACCCACTGGCAGTTTTAGTTGCAAGAGCTCAAACCAACATGGGGTTAGAACAGCACATTAGATGACCTTGTCAACAAAAGCTGTTTTTAAACACAAAGCTGGTGCATCTGCGTCACAGCTAGAGAACAAAATTCTTTCCGCTGCATCATACTTATGTGGGCTTCATTTTACCCTTTTACCCTTGACCAGTCAAAATCACTGTCACAATACCAAAAGCTTTAGAAAGGCAGGGAGAAAAGTTAATACCGTGATTACTGGAAGCCCAGTTATATCCCTGGGACTAAAGCTTACAAAGGCTGCACTCTGCAAGCCTCAGCTCCAGAACATGCCAGGAAGCTTTGCAAAGCAGAGTGCTTTAATGTCACCCTGCTCGCTGGAGTGTAGTCCTGCCAAAACCAGCTGGTATCCTCTCTCTGTTGCTCTCCAGGGCAGGAGAAGCAAAGACCAGTTTCCTCAAAGTCTTCTGCCAGCTCCACTGATTTTCTTAACAGTTATTTGCAGATTATGGGTGTTCCCAGGGACCTTCAGATAAATGGAGTTATACAGTCAGTGCTGCAGTGCTGTGCCAAAGTTCACTGTAGACTTGTCAGAGCTCTGGTTTTCTTTCATGTTTGTTTTGTTACTAGAGGGATAATAGTCCCTTTTATTCCTCCCATACTTCTAGTGTTGTTGAAACAGTGGAGAAAAAGGTGCAGCTGGATGCATCTTACCGACATGGATAAAAAGGAATTTAAAAGCAGGAGGAAATAAGCAAGATGGAAAGATCCTAAATGTTTAATTTTGCCAAAGACCAGAGGCGATGCCGCAATGGGAACGAAGCTGCACAGAGTGCTCAGACCTCTTCCCTTACTGGCCTAAGCCAGCATCAGGACATAATCCCCTCAGTCCTGAGATCACATTCTTGTAATGCATGAGCAGCAGCTGTGCCTCAGTCTCCTTGGGGTCTTGAGCCTCTGTGGCAGCAGCAGGAGAAACAAACATCTTTCATTAAGGTCATTTTCATTAGTGAGTTCTGCCTACTCAGGGAGACCTTGTTAATCAGATGCCACAACTCTCCGCCTGCGCCCATGCTGAGTCTGTAGTTGCTTGTTTGCAGATGTATTGCTAAAGCCACAGGAGGGGGAGAAAAATCCCATCAAAACAGGCAAGGCAAGAGACCTGAGAGCCAGTGGTGCTGCAAATGGGGCAGAGTGTAGTCCACTGCTGGGAGCTGGGGCATAGGTCTGGTGCATGTGGCATGGAGGACACACCTCAGAACAGCACTTGCAGTCTGGGGTTTGATTTACTCCACGTTAGCTTACTGAGGCCAGCGGCTCCAGCCCTCATGGGGCAGGACAGGGAGAGGGCATTTACCTGCTGCTCTCCCAGCCAGACAGAGACTGCAGTGGAGACGCTGTGCCCAGCTGAATACACAAAAGGAAATGGTTCCCATTTTCCTCACACAGGGCACAGGCACTTAATTCTTATCACCTACAGGATGGCCACATTTTATTTTCCATAAATAAGCTTCCCCTGAACAGGAAGACCATGGGAGCTGCTGGCTCTAGCTTTGGCTAACTGCTGCTCAGGCCACTTCTCCCCTGCAGGCTGAACCAAACCCTTCATGATCAGTAAAGGGGCATTTCATGGGAAAAATGCACAGAAAGGGACAAATGAATAAAATAAAAATTGTCAAGAAATAGCAAAAGGACAAGATACTAAATCACCTCTGATTTGAATAACCACTGCTTAGAAATATATTTTATGTTCCATTACATTCTACCATAAACCTTTTGGCAAGAATCTTACTAAAACAGCTTTAGCCAAAAATGTGTATCCATGAAAGATTTAACAACCTCTGAAAAAGCATGAAAAATTGGACACTGATTCCTGCCATGGCTGAATAACAGGAGCTTTGGATCAGGCTTTGAATGTCCACATTGTGGCAAGCACTCTTATTCTCCCCTTGTGTGCTAATTGCTCACATTCCTCCACTACCATAAACCCATTTCTTTTGCAATGCCCCATCCCATCAATCCACCATGTGAATTCAAGAGGGGAAAGGAAGAAAAACAAAAACATCTGCACTACCTTGAGGTTAGAATAGGATCCTATTACATGTGGAAATGAGCATCAGTCCTTGCTTGTCTGGTTTTATGGGCTCAGCCCTCTGAAGTGCTAAATCCCATGGGAATGTGCTCTAGAGTACTGAGCACTTGACAGGACTCAGCTCCTGGACTGCTGGGAAAATACCTCTGTGGGAGACAAAAGTCTTTCCCCATATTTGGGCCAGGACAGAGAACTGAGGTAGCACTTAAACAGAAGTAATAGTGTTAGCAATGCTGCAGAATGGCATGGAAAGGAAAAACAAGTTGGGAAAGAGGAGCAAAGGTAATGAAGCAATTCAGCCCTGACTGTACCGGTGGTGGCACATGGCAAAGCCTTTTTTTGACAGGACTTGATTTATCCTCAAGGTTTCAGTGCCAGCAAACTTTATGCCTGCTGGCTGTGTGAGTACCTCTGTTGCTTTAAATGCAACATGCAGGCAGTAATGAATACTAGGAAGAGCAATTAATATTAGGAAAAAATTCTTTACTGTGAGGATGGTGAGACACTGGCACAGGTTGCCCAGAGAAGCTGTGGATGACCCATCTGTGGAATGTTCAAGGCCAGGCTGGATGGGGCTCTGAGCATCCTGGTCTACTGGTGGGTGTCCCTGCCCATGGCACGGGGTTAGACCTGGACAATCTTTAATGTCCCTTCCAACCCAAGCCATTCTATGATCCTAATTATAAAGGCTACAGTAACACAGTTCCCACATGCAGTGCTGCTCAGTGGAGGCTCCCAGCACACCCTCATTCCCTACCCACTGCTGCTGGACATAAGCTGGCTGTGGTGCTGGGCACAGCACCCACTCTGCCAGGCACTGAGGCACTGGCAGATGAGAACCTGCTGCTCCTGGTCACTGCTCAGGGCCCTGCAGCAGCAGAGGGAGTTCTTTTCCCTCTGCAGGCTATGAGCATTGCTCCAGGACTCTACACCGTGAGAGCTTTTCCCTGATGGAGGAGCTGTACCTCAGCTTGTGCTGCTCTCACTGTGATTTCAGTTCACCCACAGTGACCCTCTGCTCTTGGAAACGTGCAGAAAAAAGTCCAGGTCCCTAAAAATGTTAAATCTTGACTTTTCCATTTCATACCACCATTTCATGAACTTCACATGACCAAAATGGTTGCTTCCACTATCAAATTCTTTCTCTAAAAGGCCTGATGATTGTTGCTTTCAAACTTTCTCTTGTTCTCTTTTGAGCTTGTCTTAAGATGCAGAATGGGGGATTAAAAAAGAAGCTATAAATGATCAGAAAATAACCAAAGAATCACATGTATTTTCTAATCAAGAGACAGGTACCGCTCCAATCCAGCTGAGATCAGACACGTTCCCAAGAGCGCGGGTTCAGCCGCCTCCACTCGCCATGCACACCCTTCCCACTGGGTCTGCACTAGCTGCAAACTCCAACACTAAATATGCCGCTTTACCATGGCTCTGTGAAAAGTTCTACCCCAAATTTTACCACATTTAAAAACAATTTTCTGTGCCTTTCTCTAAACACAGGGGCTGTAATAGAGAGAGCAAGAGAAAGCTGCCTTTGACACACTTTCCTCTTTTCTACTCCCAACACTTCCCGACTGCAAACCAGCAGACACCAAAATAGTTCAGCCATAAATTGGGTGGGGGCCCTTAGCCACAGGCCAACTATGCAACCTTTGAATCTGCAGCACACTTCCACTCTGTGTGTTACCAGAGACTCCTGCAGCACTGGAGGGGCCTGCCCTGTTTGAAAACAGAAACCACATTCCTAAGCCTGAGCAGTCAGGGCTTATCTGCAGGGGGGATTACTGAGGAAGGGTTATACCCTGACAGGCCCAGGGCCTTTCAGGGAAGGCAGCAGGTTCTGCCTGGGGAGATGGGGGATCAGACACATTCATTTCTGCTGAGCTCAGTTCTGCCATTCCTGTCCTGTCCCGAATGGATATACAGAAGGAATTCATGGTGGAGGCAGCTGGAAAAGTCACCCTTCCTCTTCCAAAAGCATCTGCACCTTGGACTCTTTGGCAGCTGTGCAGAGCAGCCTATCTGCCACCCACATTACACAAAAGGTGCAGTGCCTTTTGTGGTCTGCAGACTCCTCTTGACAAAGCATGCAAGCAACAGCGATATAGATATGTGCAATTGAAATGTCACAATTTATTCCTTAAGTAACAATTACAGCTGAGGCAAACTGCACTAGTGCTGTAATAGCACTAAGGTGCCCTGCTGGTTTTTGTCAGGGCTTGACTGCATGATTTTCTAATAAGAATATAATAAATCCTGTAAGTTACTCAGGAATTACATAATGGTTTATGTTAGAGACTTATTTTCTCATGCTCTATGCTGCAGGAAAATAATGTCATACTGTATGATCACACAAAAAATATTATAAGGGCAAATACAATTACTTATATGATTATACCATTGTTATCAGTGTGTATAGTATATTGTGCTGTAAGTAAAGGCTATCTGTAAATAAATATACTAAATAGAGTCTATTGAAGGCAATGCAAGGATTTTCATTAACTTCAGTAGATTTTAAATCAGGATCATCTGCTTCAGTGAGAAAGTTTTCCAGAACACATTAAGCACTTAGGACCACAAGTTTCAACCAGAGTATGTGCCTCATACTTTCCTATATACCACTCATATACTCCTGCAAATGTTTAACTCGTAGCTCAGAATTTTTTAAAAACAACATGGAAAAAAAAAGGAAATATTGTTACCCATCTTTCTCAGTGGCTCCTATTTGCTCTACAGAAGACCAACATGCTGCACCTAGCTGCAGCCTTTAAGATGCCATGCACAACACAGGCAGTGAAGGACTCAGCACTCCATGCAGCACAGTTGTTTTCCAACAGAAGACACCCATAAACCTGTGTTAAAAGCAAGGAACGGCAACCTAGCTCTGCATTATCAATCCATACTGGCCATGGGAAGCACACTACCACAGGGGCTGCAGTATGCCAAAAGTGACATTCTGACACAGCAGACCAAACCCACGCTCATGCCAGCGTCACCTCAAGAAAGCAAATCACAAAGTACCTTCAGAATCAAGCGCCGCCGGTAAACCCTCGTGGTAATTCTCTGCTCTTCACCTGAGCTTGAGTCACTCTCAATCTCACTGTCACTGTCACTACATTCCTAATAAATGCAGGTTTAGTACACTTGAACAGCACGTTTGCAAGACAGAACATGCTGATCAGGACTAGGAGAAGAAGAGAGGTTATCATGGACAGTGTTTTCCCTGTCCCTGTTATGTACATAATGACTCGCAGTTTCACTGCTGGAGTACATGATGGGAGGAGGCCTTTTTGCTCCTTGGCATGCTGTAACCTGATAATTACACCAGCTATGGAATATCTCAGCAGCTCTCAAGTCTCAGAAAATGGTACTTGGAATGCATTTGACCTGTGAAATTTCAAAACCTTACATAATTCTTTTAAATTTTATATAAAAAGCCCCTAAACCTTCTCATAGCTCATTAATTTTTTTTTTCTCCTAAAAATTATTCTTCCAAAGAAGTTGTATGGATTCACAAGGTATGGGAAGTGAATTTCCTATTAAAAAAGAAGAAGACAGTCACACAGAAAGATTCAGTGGAGCACCTCCACAGAACGCTACAAAAAGGCCTTGTGACAAACTCCACATAAATGGCTTTCCTGCTCAGTATTTATCTGCTTTTATAAGTGGTAAAACTGCAGTGTGAAGCACAATCATTCTGCATTTTTCCAAGAAGGGAGCTGTTAGAGCTTGGCCAGATGGGCACAGCCCTGAGCTGGCCTCAGCCTGACAGGTATTGCAGCTACACACGGGTGTTACTCTGTCCTGGTACCTTCTGCCAGCCCTGGTGCTTTCCCCTCCAAAACCCAAGGAGCTCAGCTTTGGGGCTGAGCAGCTCTGTGTGCACATGCTGGACAAAGGGCTTCCCACCTCTGTATGTGACAGATGTAGGGCACAGACCCTCTTCCCACGATATTCAGCTGAACCAACTCCTTCCTGAACAAAGAAATTTGAAAATTTCCTCTATGTTTTACTCAATGAGAGCCCTAAACTGATTTTAAAATCATGGATAGTGGACATTGTGAACTACATATCTATTTCTTCTTCTGAATCTGGCCCAAGACATCCTAAACAAGAAGCAAATATCAGAAATTATGTGCAAAATAAGAGTGGGAATAGGTGGGTGGAGGAGAAAAAGAACTATATAACAAGAAGCATTTAGGGCAGGATGACAGAATTCATCTGCAGTCCTCTGTCACTAGTCAAATATAGATACAAAAAATTGTAAGCCATTCCTCTCCTGAAGAAGTAACAAGAAAGCAGATTTCCAGAGGGCATGAAAACTTTAGAGGAGGAGTTATTTTTAATAAACAGCTCTAAGTGGTTTATTTGTGATGGAATTCTGAAAGAGAGTCACCTTGACCATGTGCTGGACATCATACGCTTTGGAACAACAGAGCAACTGTGCTGTGTTCTTCTCATTTAAAAAGATCACTGGAATCTGATGCTTGAGCATTTGTAGAGAATTATATGACCTACACCATTACTGCAGTGCTCTTGTAAATGTTTATGTGGACTTGGAATGAGGCCAAGGATTTGTTTCATTCACATCACCAAGTGTCAGACCAGTACCAGCCTGAGTTTTATCTCCTGGTGCAAACTCTGTGCCAGAACACTGCTGCAGCCCTTCTCCTGCAGATGGGTGACTGCTGCTTCCTGCCTCTTTCCAAATGGGTCACAGATAAAAATATCTTACTTTGGCAAGTAGTTTTAGCTTGTTCCCACTTTCTCTCCACAGAAGTAAATCTGTTTCTTCCATACTTTTCTCTTTATGGAGCATTTCTGAAGAATGCCTTGCAGAAAGACTGCAGTTGAAATTTTCTTTCTGTTTTCATGATAGCACGTGAAGCATCTCACCATGAATTGGACTGCACTAGTAATTAAACTTATTGAATTCAAATTAGATTAGAATGCATTATTGAAGAAATATCAACAAGATAATAGAAGCAGTTCATGTCATTCTAACAGATGCTAGTTCATTACCCATCCAGGCTGTGTGAGAGACCCACATTTTGAAATGACATTATTTTCACATACCAGTTTATTCAAAGATCATGCCTATAAAAGGACTTGTTATTTAGTAAATAAGATTATCAACCTTCACCAATAAAGCAAAGCAGTGCAGAGAGCATGCCAAAGAAAAGCACTTGCTTATTCTTCTCAATCCAGATGGGATATCCAACAGTAAAGAGCACACAAAAGTGGGTGACAATTTCTCTTCCCACCGATGGGAATGCAGAGGGGGAAGTGCAGCATGGCAGCACACCCTCAGCACAGTACAGCACCCATCCACACTCACTCCTGCATTTAATCAGAGCATGGCACCACCAGACTGAGCTCTGCCCCAAAGCCTGCAAACACTGAGGAATGCTGCCATCTGCCTTTAGCTGCCTTTGCAGAAGGCAAAGGCTTTTACATTTTTAAAGTACTCCAGTAATTAGCAAACATTAGGAAAGATCTCACTGTGTCATGAACTAAGAACAAGATAATAACAATCATATGCTGCATAACTGCTGAAACTGATTATGTTACAATCTAATAAAAGAATTCTTGGTTGTATAATTGAAAGAATAGCTTTAAACGAACTAATTTAAACCTGAGTGATTTACTGCAGCCCACCACAGCCAACATTTTAATTGTGCTACAATAAAAAAAAATCTGTATCATGTAGAAACAGTTCTACTGAAATATCTTGCTTCCAGAAGTTATAATCTCCTCCTGTATTATACCCAAGAAAAGACAGTCTTAGCAGAGGGAGGAATGTAGAAGAAACTCCGCAATTCCCCTTTTCAGGCTGGCTCCCTGCTGGCCCTGAGGTTTACTCTGTGGCCATCCTCCCACTGCTGGGGTGTGAGGTGCACGCAGCTACTGGACTACAGGCCATTCTTTGAGTCAACTTTCCTTCTAAGCTTCTGGTAAATAAATAGAAGCAGCTGAGAAAGCTATCAAAATCTTTATTTTCAGAAAATAAGTTATAACTGCGGTTCTGCAGTCAAGGGCATACAAGTCAGGCAAGGTAGAAAGGAAGGGGGAGCCCCTCAGCAGCACTTTAAGGAGAAAGAATCGCCACCTGGAAAAATGCTTTACACATTTAGAAATCTTTTCATTTGTCTTGGCTGGGTGGACTCTGAAGTTGGGATGAACAAGGCCATGAAAAAAAAATATAAGGAGGAGATAAAATATCACCCCAAATAAATCTTTTTGCAAATTAACAGAGTGAAAAGAAATGCAGGTAGTTCTGGGGAAAAAGAGCAGGACAGAGCCTGAAGGGTCCCTATATTTCTCTGCTCCTATAATTTGCTTCAATGCCACAGGAAGAGTGGGAAGCCAGTGGCAACACCTTAGTGGGAACAGCTGGAGGACAGCTTGGCGCTGTTTGCATAGGTGGCATGTCATGGCAGGGAAGGGGCTGCTCCCCAGCAATGCGGGACAGAGCTCTCAGAAGCTGCTCCCGCCTCTTTCAGGGCTCAGGGCCAGGCAGGGAGGGGATATGCAGCCCTTCTTGGCTCCCCTGCCTATCCTGACTCCACACCATTCTATTCACAACACAAGAAAAAATTTCCAGTATTTTTCTCAATTCCATTTTTCTAAATTCAGAAATAAACTGAAAGGCATAAAGAAGGATAAGAAAAAAAAAACCTAACCCTGTCATGAACAACATTGCAAGTCGCACAAAAAAAATTGTCAACCAATATGTCAAGCAACAGGGACTCCTCACACTGTTAATTGTTATACAGGACATACTGTACCTTCTGTTCAGACATTACTGCTCTCTCCTCCTCTTGGATGCTTGTTCTTGGCTTGCCGTCCTCAGAAGTACTCCAGCCCATCTTCTTCACACTGACAGGCACAGATGTTTTGCTGCCTTCTGTTATTGGCTTGCAGGTCTCTTCCAAAGATTTCTGATATGCTGTTGATGATAATGTTTGCTCATCAGTACCAGCTGAGATCTGGGACTTTGTTTTCAGGGCTTCTTTGTCACTGTGTTTTCCCACATCATTTAAAGCTTCCTGGATGTAGGGTTTAGTTTTTGCCTCTGATGTGGACTCGGATAGGCTTCCATTTGTTTCTGGCTTCTCTGCTTCTCCTTTGACATATGAGGTAACAGAATCCCGACATTGGTCCGAACTACAAGAAAAAGAGAAAGGAATAGACAGCTGTTCAGGGCTTAAATCACAAGCAGAAGGGCAAAGCACCAAGCCTCTTACTGAGCCTTCAGTCTGAGCCCATACATTTCACACAGAGAAAATAAAATTTTAGATACCACTTGCACACATCAATCTATTTAACAACCTTGTCTTCCGCATCATGGCATTGTTTCAGAAGCAATGAAAATACAGTGGACACTGGAAACGAGGCCAAATGTTTTATGTTAATCTCCTTCCACTTGGTGGAGGGGAGTAAAAAGAGAAAAAAAATACACAAAACCTACCAGTTCTCTTGTATAATCATGCGCTAAAGCCTCAAAGCACTTATTTTTAAACCACTCTCTAATCAAAGAGGTGATGAAAGTATCTCATGCAATTACCAGTTATTTTTCCCGCAAAAGTACAATATCTGTACTCCAGATAGGTCTTGCCTTTTAAAAATTCTGCAAGTAAGTCCTTAGATACTGCAGAATCTCAATAATATGCAGAGCCAAAGGCAAGGAAGGTTACAAAAAGATAGAAAGCTGACCAGAATTTTGTGTCGGATTACCTATGGAGAGGTTTCACCTGCACTTCTGATAAACAGTTTTCTTTTCTTTTGTATTTTTCCTCGCTTTCTGTTAAAAACTATGACTGTGTAATGCTGACATATGAAAATATGCCAGCTGTTTGCTGGCAAAACTCTTACAAAAGACAGCAAAGGGAATTTATCTAGCTAGAAATTGATATCTTCTTAAGAATGACCTTTTACTTCCAGAAGTGATCTATTTCCCTAATTTAACACAATATAAAATGCAGAAAAACAACACTTGCTTAACAACAGGAACCACATCAGTAGCAGTTCAAGTGCTTTACAGTATTGAAAGACAATGAATTTGCTGAAATCAATGACCAAATTCCCCTTGGACTTGATAAGAGAGTATCTAATGCTACCTTGAACCTTAAAACATCCTGAGTCAAAGAGGCAGAGGATGTAAACTGCTGGCAGAGAAATGACCACTGTGCAGATAATAATTCTGTGCTGATTTATAGCTCCTTTAGACCTGGTTCCTTCAGTTGGTAATCACAGAACCCATTGCCCAGTAGGCACGAGTAGGGCTGAACAGCACAACACATACTGTCAATGCTGAAAAGGCAGGCTGGAAAGGCTCGTGCAAGGGAAATGCACTGAGGATAAATATACAGAAAGCATCCCTCTCAGCAGGTCATTATGCCAAAGACAAGTGGAGCTTGGGAGAATGCAGCACATACATCCCCTCCCCTTCCTCTGCAGCCACTGCTGGGAGACAACACACAGGACTAGGTGGGTTTGGTACCACCATCTTTACCTTCTTACGCTGTGTAACTCATCTTTTAAAAAGTCTAGTAAATTAGCATGACATAATACACTCGAAGCAAGTGTTATAAAAAGTGACAATTCAAACACTGGCTTATGGGGAAAGTAACAATTATCTGAGGGAAGGCAAAGAGATGCAAATGGAAAGATTGACTGCTATAAAGGCGTTTAAAAATAAGAGTAATGTAGTATCCTGATTTCAGATGTTCTTGATTCCAGCTACATCTGCACCACTGAGATGGATTAGAAATAGAAATACACAAGACAAAGGTCGTGAAAAGAAATATTACCTGCTAAAGATAACACAAAGTACTTCTCAAATGCCCATATCGAGAATGAAAGCTGACAAATATACATTTTTAAAGACAAATACATCTGAGGCCAAATCAAGCTTTTCTTTTAAATGTATATACAAGCAGACAGAGATGCTCTCAGAGAACAGCAGCCCGTGCAGTGCTGCTGGTGGCAGCGTGGGCAGCCTGCTGACAGGCACGCTGCAGCACAGGGGTGCTCACCTCTCGTCCAGGCGATCCAGCAGGCTGCCGCCTATCCTGCGCCCCAACGTCAGCGCCTCGGAGACGCTGGAGGAGTCAGGCTGCCAACCTGCAATTGAAGACATTTCGCGTTCTGCTTGTTGAACACCTTTAAGAATTGACCATACTCTTTCTTCCGTCATCTCCTCAGACTCAGCTCCTTCTTCCAGATGAATATCCTTAAACTTTTCTGCCGTCATCTCCTCATCAGTACCAGACTTTTCTCTCTCAGGCTGTTCAGTCCTCACTCCTCTTTTACTAGTCTCTTCACTCTGCCTTTGTTTAGCGTCTTTGGATATCCCACCATAACTACCGAGATACCGTGGAAAATCTTTAAGGTCCACTTCCTCCAACTGGCTCTCGCCTACGGAAATATCTTTAGGTGTTCCTTCTCTAGGCACTGAGAAATCAACTTTGCTGTCATCCAGTGAAGTGTCCTCTTCAGTCACCACTGGCGGGGCTGCTGCTGTGCCATCTACGTGTCCCTGGGAGGTCACTAACACGTCACTCAGTCTACTGGGAGTTCTAAGGGGTGACTCTAGGCTAGAGGTGTCGCTAAGGAAATCGTCCTGGTGCAAAGGGGTGGGCGGCACAAAGCGCAACCCAGTGGGAGTTTCCAGTTCCACTTGGATGGAGGGATAACCTAAGGAAGACAGCACATTTGGACTGACTGGGATGAAACGTGGAGCAACAAATAAGCAAATGCAAATGATTCATGGGTTACATAAAGTATGAAACACACAAGGAGGTGCAGGTGTATAAGAACCAATGCAGTTCTGATAGGTTTTGTTACTTTGTCCTAAAGAGATGGAACAAAAATGAGTACTGCCAGTGAATTTTACAGTGAAGCCAGTACTTCTGACTATTTTTTTTTAGCAGTCTGCAAAGTTTGCAGCAATTGCTTGTGCAGCCATTTTAAACATTTTCAAGCTGTAGCAGATTGTCTTATGGGCATGCAATAAATCAATGTGGACAAGGGTGGTTGTCCCTTTACACACAAGACAATCTCTTGCAGTCATATTGTGTAAATCTTTATTTCCAATATTTTATTTATTTTTTTTAATTTGGAAGTTTAATGAACAGATTTTAAAGACAGCAGTAAATCATAACATAGGACAGCCACTTTTTCGTAAGTAGGTATTCTTTCTAAAACAGGTCCACATTTTTAATATGTTTTTATATAAAAATACACAACACCAGAAATACAGTGTTACTAGTATATACCTCTAATTTAATCACAGAATTACAAGAATGGACTAGTTGAGAAATGAAGAACAGAAATGGATCCTAATGAGGATACTAAAAGATAGTAGATCTAAATACACAGCAGGATAAAAAAACTAAAGTAAGGAAGTTAGCAAAGGGATAAAAGAACAAACAAGGGAGAGCTATATGAATATTTCAGGTACAGTGAAGTTAGTCGGGTGAGAGGACTGTGGTGAGTAAGGAGATCTTGGCGATCTTGAAGATTGAGGTGATCTTGGTGACATTGGTACAATCAGATACACTGATCAAATAAAGAGAAAAGAAAAATTGATGAAAACATAAAAAAAAACCATACAAAAGGATTAAACTGAATATACATATAAAAAATGGCAACAAAACCTTAAGTTTGCATTCTGGCAAATGAGTTTGGGCAACCTAGGAAAGGAAAAAACACATGCTGTGGGGTTAACTGGCCATTGTGCTGCCTGCAAGGGGAGCTGCATCAACAGGGACTGGGGCTTTGTTTCCTGAACCAGCCGAGAGAAAAGCAAAGGAGGTCTGGTCTTGGTGAGGAAAGGAAGCTTGAGGAAGGTTCAGAGAAGAGGAGAGACACAAAGCAACTGCAGAGAAGCGTTTTTTTCATAAAAACATTGATGCTACTATTAAAAGGCTCAAGCAACATTTCAAGAGAAACTTTCTTAAAATGTCAACAGAAAACTATTTCTGTAGTGCAATGATTCAATGACCAGCAATGCTGCTCAGTAATGGAGGTACACAGAGCTCATATGCTCTGAAGAAAAAAAAATCTTACTAAAATACAGAGAAAGCCAAAACATAATTGAACAAATTACAAAAACCAAAAGAAATGTTACTTACAGAAAAAAAAAAATCTTATTTAAGGAGCTATTTATAACACAAGTGAATAAAATCAAAGTAATAATCCAGTGCCTGTTATCTAACATTTGAAACATGAAAAAGTCAACATTTAGCATCTTCAATATACTGATAAATAATAAGCACTTTCATGGAAATTTTGTTTTACAAGGAGAATTTCATTTTTGTTTTAATCTGACACAAATTTAACCTGCACAGTTCTGCTATCATTTGATACATCTTTCATGAGGAAATTATTACACAACTTTACCCATTAGCAGGCTGAAAAATATATGCACTAAAAAACCAGTTTCTTATTTTTCTACAGCCAGTGGAGAAGTGGTCCAAGTAAAAATCATAAAGCAATCAATGTTCACAAGTCTCAAAGAGGCTTGGTATAAATTGCACATTAATTTGTTCCATGCAAATACTATGCACTTTTCCCCCCTTATTCTTTCTTTTTTTTCCTTTAAGATTTTTTACTACTACATATCTAGACAAGAAGCCAAAAAATACACATATTTCCATCCAGGTAAATTCTCAAGCATTAAATACCAAGTACATAAAAAATAGACATGGGCAAGCCTCAAAGAACAAGTGTTGCAGGAGAAAAGCTTGGTCTTGTCAAGTGCCCCTGAGGCTGGTGGGAACCAGTGCTCACTCAGGCACACATTTGTGGGACTCTGCACTTAGTGTTTGAGACATTAATGTGCAAGATGCATCTCCCAAAAATGGCTTGGATGCAGGACTTGAAGGTGTACTAAGGAAGTTTGCTGACGATACGAAATTGGGAGCAGCTGTGGACACCTCCAAGGCAGGGAGGGCTGGCAATCCCCAGCCATACAACTTTAACAAAGACAAGTGCTGGCTTCTGCACCTGGCATGGGGCAAGCCTGGCTGTGTATACAGCCTGGGCAATGAGAGGCTGGAGAGCAGCCCCGTGGAAAGGGACCTGGGGGCCCTGGTCCATGGGAAGTTGAACATGAGCCAGCAGGAAGCTATGCCAGGGGAGGTTTAGGCTGGATATTGGGAAGAGGATTTTCACCCAGAGGGTGGTCAGGCACTGAAACAGAGGAGTGGACACAGCACCAAGGCTGCCAGAGTTGAAGATGTGTCTGGACAACGCTCTCAGGCACACGGTGTGATTCTTGGGGATGTCCTGTGCAGGGCCCGGAGCTGGACTCGATGATCTTCATAGGTCCCTTCCAGCTGAGGATATTCTATGATTCTATTGTATCATGCTTCAGGAGAAGAAAACCCCTTTACACACTTTAAATTATTGTTCCTGTAGAACTCACAATCTTTCTTTAAAGTCTAGTTTATACAACATAATTGGATTATTGGACATGTCACTGAATTAAATATGACTACAGAATTCAATTACCATCAATGGGATCATGAAATACGTTATTTTCATCTGCAAAACTTCTGGTGCCTGAAATATTTCCATAATCAAATATTGGACCTTCCAACAGGGTCACGATATCTATTCGATTAATTTTTGTCAATACAGAAGTTAAGGCATCAGCTGAAAAAAAAAAAAACAAACAACCACATCAGAAAAAGGTTCAGCACTGCAGAACTGTGTGATCATTTTTCTCAATTATAGTCACACTGCATTACTAACAAATTGCTGTCATGTTTCCAGTGCCTTTGGTTCTAGCAAACCCCAGCATTTGAGCAGTCATTCAGCTGCCTACTTATTCAAAATACACATCTATTAAGAGTCTACACTTTCTCCAAGTATAATTATATTAGAACACAAAAGGCACAAAGAATAAGGTCAGATGGTTCTTAAAGAACATATTTACTTACTACTGATACAAAATATCCTTTTACTGGACTGTGAAGGGAAAGTAAAAATCCTTTTACCATTCTGTTTTGAGGCAGAATATGCAGTCATGTAGGTAATAATGCATAGAAGGCTATTCATGCAGTACATCATGAAATCTCATTTACAATAATCCTGTTGTGAGAACACAGTAATACTGGAAATCACTTCTACAGTGAAAGAGATCAAAGGAGACTCAAATGGCTTGTAGGGGTTTGTGGATCAGAGAAGGGTAACGAACACCATTCACACCTCACAAAAATCAACCCCTCTCTTCCAGTTTGAGCAATTCAAAGTGAAATGTACAGATAAACCCATAATCATCAGCACAGAATCAGTGTCTCCATCACTCCTCATAGGAATACGTTTAGTCTTTTCCTATGACCCGCAACACTGTGAGACTACCTAAATTTTCCAGGCAGTCATTTCCATGTTCCACATTCTTTGCTATTGGAAAGTTTTGCCTATTATTTTCTTTACTGGAGCTCAAGTTCATTACTTGTTTCATCAATTATGTATGTGGAGAAGAGATCATTTCCTTCTGCATATATAGTGAATAAATATGACATATTTCTGACTCCTGGTAAAAATGTACCTGAAACTTCTTTTTTCATTGATGGTTTTTGAAGGACATTCATAATGTTTTCTTCAACTTGGCAACAGATGAAATGGGCTATAACTTATAAACAATAAAGGTAACCACTTGAACTTACTTGTAGCATTTTTCCCATCTCTGGTAACCCATTTTTTTAATAACATGAAGCTCTGAGCAATGAGAGAATTTGGGTTTTCTACTCGGATTTGATTTATTTCATCCACAGAAAAATTCAGTTCTCTTGCCAGTTCTATAAAGACAAAAAAAGCAAGCGAGAAAAGAAAACAAACCCCAAAACACCAAAGAAAGCACAAATCCCTGAATTGTCAAGCTCAAAAATTCTAACTTTCATATGTCACAGAGACATCAACAAAACTCCCTGACACAAACTTTACAGATAACAATGAACATGGCATTATATCCCCATACATTAATTTCCTAAGACATCATTTTGAATTTCAATCATCACTGAGAGCAATTATCACACTTCTACTCAGTAAGCCACTTAAACATGATGAAAGAGCCCTCCCTGGAGATTGCCTCATCACTGCTAATTTATAAACTCTGTTAATTTCCTCCGATTGTTATTCCCCTGGGAGCACCCCGGGCAGCTCAGCACTGGTGCGGTCGTCACCTGAGCCCTGGCAGAGCTGGCTGCTGCAGCTGTGAGCCCAGGAAGGGCAGCTCTGCCCACTAACATGGGGGGCTACAGGGGGGCAGAGTCTCCAGCAGTGACCTGCCTGGTTCCTGGGCTTGGGGAAAACTGCAATCCAGGGACAGGAAACACCCCAGGAGCAGCCCTGAGACCAGGCAGGCAGAGCCTCTCAGCTCCTTGGGAGAACACCCTGAAAGGAAAGCCATTTAGCTATTTTCTCTGAATTTCTCTTTGATTTACTGAAAGATCAAGGAATAATTTCCTATCAGGCATCTTTGCCCAGCAATACATTGCACGTTTTGGGAAGCTGGCCTGGCTGTGAATTTGGGAGAGCCTGATGCAGTCTTGCTGGGTCTTTTGGTAAAAGAATACCTAAAAATGTAATAGCAAAGACTGATGTCAATATTAAAGCAGAAAAGCTTACCTGTCCAGCTAAGTCCTAGGTGATCAGCTACAATTGCCATCCTTATATCTGTCCGTTCACATGGACTCTGTGGACCTGTGATTTACAATTTCTCAATTAAAAAGGTTTTGCACAGAAAACCACAATACCGGATAATAGTTTATTATAAATAACAGCTTTAATTGACTAAGTTGACAGTGCTTATATTGTTTACTAGAATGGTTGTGTGACCTAATAACCTACAAAATTTATTCACAGCTTTTAGATTTTCACCTGGGTAAAGCCAAAATGCAAAACTACATGATGTCGTGTAATGAAACCAAACATGCTGACAATCTATCTGTTAGACTGTAGACAAGTTGTTCAATTACTGGTGAAAACCACCAAGGCCAGATTATTGTCTATTTTCTCTACTTTGACAGAACAAATATACTGTCACAAAAGACATCTTTCAATTTCTGAGTTACATCAATTTCTGAGTTACATGAATGTCTTTGGCATGCTTCACTAGCTTTCTACAGTACAGAATTTGTTTGAAGGAAGAAAAAAGAGAATAAGACAGCACATACAGATGACAATGACAGAATGAAAACTACAGTTAAGTCACTCCACAGGCAATCACAACAGTTCATGCACTAGGATCAACAAGTTGAAAGTTTTACAAACTAGGCTTGATCTCCACGAGGTGAGCCATGAGAGCTCCAGAAACCTGACTGCCTTCATTCTCACCAGTCCTCTTACTCCTCCTCCTCTCACTGTCGGCCTTTTCAATCTTTGATTTTATAGATGCTGCCTCTGTTCTCATGTCTCTAGCAGACTTCGGTGTAATGGAAGGCAGGTAAACTTGAGTAGCTTCTGATAAGGATGTGTTCCTTGATGTACTGTCTTCTTCATCATCAGAGACCTCTGACTGCATCTTTTTCTCTTCATCAGAAAGACGATCCACAAGCTTTAATGTCTCACCACTAATTCCCTTAAAATATTCAATAGAATGTTTACATACCTCCCTAAGCTGATTTTTCTTTACTTTAACTGTTGTCATGGTGACGGAGGTAGATCTTACCTTTACTGGTAATTTAGAAGGAAGTTGTTTTGGTTTTTCTTTCTCTACCTGCTCTTGTTTTGGCAGGGCTGGAGTTCTTCTAGCTAGATTACTCCTATGTGTGTTTTTTACAGGAATCCTAGACCTTGCTTCTAGACAGGGAGAATAATTATTTTGTTTTGCTTTGTCAGGCTTACCAGCCTCTTTCGCTTTACTCCCTGTATTGCTTTGGAGATTATTTTGGGAAAAGACTTGTTTTACTGAGCTGGCCTTTACAGGAAGCTTTGATTTTCCTCTAGCTCCTACCAACTCTGTTGACTTTTGCTGCTCTCCATGTGGTTTTTGCTTATCTCTTATTCTGTGTCCTTGTGTTGTCCCTGTACCTTTTCCTGAAGTGCTTTTCGCTTGATTAGCTTTCTGGAGGGAACATTTCGGTTCCAAATGTTCTTTTAGCACTACATTACAGGTAATATCATCTGTAGGGACAGCAGATGAATCCAAATTGTTGTTGTTATTAAAATTATCTTTTGGAAAATCAGTGTTTTCTGTTTGCCTACAGCTCGTCTCGCTAGAAGCTGAACTCGCAATCACTGCTACATTTTCATTTTCTAATCCCTCACCACTTGGCATCACAGCTTCTATCTTATCTGTCACTTCTCCAGGGCCATCTTTCTTCAGAGTCATGGTGGAAGCAGAAATTCCCATTTTAATTGGTGTGCGCAATTTGGGATCAACTTTGGAAGCGTTTATTGCTGCCGATGATTTCTCCAGTGAGTTACTACCCAGTGTTTGCTCCATGCAACCTCCACTGGCCTGGATGCCGGGCTTATTTTCGACTGCTGTTGTTTCTACTGGTCTCTCTAGGTTTGTTTCTACAGTGCTGTCCCCTGCCTGTGGCTGTGTGATGGCAGTGACTGTACTTTTATCCCCTTCCCCCTTGTCCCCTGACTTCCCTTCAGAAGTATGCTCACCAATCTGAAAAAATTGGAGTCTTTCTTCAACAAAATCCCTCTTGCTCATGTCAATTGCACCACTGCGAGTCATCTCAAACATCTTCCCCTCATGAAATGGGAAGGGGTTGGGCTCGCTAGTTGGCGTACTCTCATCTGTTGGAGTTCTGGCTGGTGTTGTGTCAGGTGTTGTTGCTTGAGATCTGTCTTCCACTGCCAGACCAAATGGCTTAGCCTCATCCTCCCTCGATTTAGTCTCAAACACTTCATCGTCACCTCGGTTATTCGACCACGGGTCAAAATCTAGACTCTTGGTGGCCACAGTTTTGAAAGGTGTTGCAAATTCTTCGTCTACTTTGTAACTGAAATACGAGTCAGGAAATACAGTCCTGTCAGGGTGTCTGCCTTCCAAAGAGAAAAACTGTGCCCCTGACTTCTTATCGCTCTTATCTCCAGCTTTGTCAGAAGATGGACCTTTGGAAGGTGTCTTGTCTTCTTCAAGGCCTACCTTGCCTTCCTCCTCAATGACTTCAAGCTTACTCTGGCTAAAGCAGCGATCAGTCTGCTTTAGAATGCCTTCTGTAGTCCATACGTCCTTTTTGGATTCAACTGCCGGACCTGCAAGTTTAGAATCACTCTCAGTTAAACCATCATCTTCATCTTGCAAATCATAACCGTCCAGAGAGTCAATCTCTGTCGCATCGGTATCATGGGAGAATTCTGCAGTGGTTGCTATGGAACACTCTGTGACAGACTGGTCATTGTTACTCCCATTTTGCACTACATCATTCTGGGGTGAATCAACACCATTGTCAAACTCATTGGGTTTCCCAGAAGTGGGATGTCCTAACTCTTTCTGTTTCTCAATCTTTTCAGGGGCTTTGGGTTTTGAGGTCTCTTTCTGGTCATCTTCCAGCTCTTTCAGTTTGAACGTATACTTTTTAAGCGGAACGGGTTGATAGAGGGATTCATCATCACTGGAGTCACTGACATCTGCTCCCGGTGGCACAGGAGAAGGTGGCTGTACTCTGATGACAGGTTCAGCCAATTGGCACTTGTCGTGTTCATCTTGCAAGTTCACTTCAGTCATCTCCATTTCACTCTCAGTGGAATAATGAGGCTTCTTTTCTGATTCACCTTGATCTGCATCCAGTGGTGGAGGAGGAGGGAATTCAATATAGGCAACTCTGTTACCTTTGGGTCTTTTGTTAGAGTCCTTATTTATAAGATTAGGTAATGTTTTGTCAATCTGTGGTTCCTCAACCTCTGCCTGTTTCACAGATGTTGACTTAGCCTCTGCTTCCTCCTCTGACTCCTCAGACACCTCAGGTATAGGGCTGGGCTTGCCTGGGATGTAAGCTATTAGTGAGTCAGGTGTTTTAGATGTAAACTCATAACTCACTTCCTCTGAACTCGGTGTTTCTGGTGTCAAAGGGCTTTTACCAGAGCTGTCTATAAAGGACACTTGTTCTAGCGTGTCATCTTCTGGACTACCTTGTGGAGAAGGAGGTTGTTTTTGCTGCCTAGCTGTGTAAAATGTCCCCCTCGTCTCTTGTACTGTCTTACTTTCCTGACTGACAATTTTTTTAATACCACCTTGTTGCACCTCTTTCTCATATTGCTTTCCTACTTGAACAAAACTGACATAAACAGGTAAGGTCTTAATTTCTTTTACTCCCTCAGTGCTCACTAGTGGTGCAACTTTATTCAAGTAATCACTGGCACCGGGGTCAGCTATCTCACTTGAAGGAAATTCCTTTCCTGGGCTACATTCTAAAGAATCTGGTGATTTGCTAGGGGATAGCTCTGTTTCCTCAGCAGGAGGACTTAGACCTATTGAGCTCTGCTGCTTGGTAACTTTTCTGATTTCTGAATGCTTTATTTTTTCATCTTCCACATAATCAATCTGCCTTTCAACTTTCTCCTGAATCACAGCCGATTGGGATACTTGAGCTGAAAGTTCATAGACACCATCAAGCATGGCTCTCTTCTCCTCAACAATTCTGACTGGGATATGGGACACAGCAATTTCTTCTTTCCTTTTGGATATTTTATCAGCCACTTCACCATTATGTTCCCCCTCCCTGACAACAAATTCTCTGTATAAAACCCTTTTTGAGGGGGATTTTACAGTCGGTTCCTTCGCTTCTTCTGAATGGACTCCATTAGAGGCCACTTTGTGCTCTGTCACAGTGATAAATTCACTTTTTTGGTCAGTTTTAGATTCAGCATGATCAGCATGGTTTTCTTTTACTGTATCTGGAATCAGCACATGTGAAAGCTTTTCCTTCTGTGTTTTATGATTAGAAGTTCCAGGACTTTCCCACGTCCTATAGATTTTTTTGTCCCAGTGTCCCTTCGTTGTTGAGTCTGAGCCATATGCCAGGTCTTTTGCCCGTGGTTCTGAAATGCATTCTGGCACGCCTTTCCTCATCTCAGTTCTTTGCGTGTCTGAAGCACGAGAGTCTTCCACAGCTTTCCCTTTACCTGGAACAAGGTCTTCCTGTATTTTCACCTCTTTCTGTAAAGCCGTGCTCCCATCAATGACCTCTGTTTGCTTTGCGTGTTTCTCTCTTGAATAGGACTGATACACTGGTAACTTACTTTCTTGCAATTTTTTAACTGGGATTTTGGACTGGCCATCCAGCTTTTTTTCTTCTTGAGTTACATCCTTACTTCTGGGACTTATACCTTGCTCAAATTTAAGCCTAATGGAACTGAGCTTTGATTGCTTCAGCTGAAATCCAGTCTCAGGCACTCCAGTCTGCTGAGCACTTCCTTTGTGTTCCATAGTTCGTTTAGAGTCCTCTGCAGGTTGCACATATATCCTTTTTTCAGGACTGCTGGGCAAACTGGATGCTTTCCTTTCATCCACCTTGGGAAAGCACTTCCCATCATGTGCATACTGCTTCACCTTACTCCATTCATCCCCAGATGATGGCAATTCAGAGAGCAGAACTTTCTCGGGGCTGCTGCTGGCAGAGCTCTGGCTAGAATGTATTTCCTTGCCATTTTTTTTATGCTGCTTTTTCTCTGGAGACTGTAGCTCATCATTCAACTTCTCTGTTTTATCCCGAAAAAACTGGGATACTTCAGTCAGTTTTTCTTCTGCCTCTTTAACAGTCCTGTCCACCCTGTCTTCATATATCAACTTTTCTCTACCTCTGTCTAATCTGTCCTCAGTAAAGCGCATCCACATTGCATGTTTGTGACTACTAACATCTCCAGTGTAGTGTAACACTGTCACTTTATCATAATGATCCTCCTTAGACATTTTACCTACACCATTTTCAGATACATCTTTATAGATTTTGGAGAGAATCTCTTTTTTGGGGGCAGTAGCTACTTTTTCTCTGTATCGTTTATCAGTCCCCTGTAACTCTGCACTAAGGGGTAGAGCATGGTCAGTAACTGACTCCTCAGTATCAGAATGAGACACATCTAGCTTTTCTGAAAGAAGCATTTTCTCAGCAAACCTGTAAGACTCCCCTCTTAGTTCTGACAACTCATCATCATGGTATTCTACTGAGTGCTGACTCAAAAGCTTCAGTGTTTTGTAAGAGTCATCAGACATGAGTTGAGCAGAACTAGGGCGACTGTCTTCTTCCTGGGACACGGGAGTGTTAACTCTAGAGGATTCCAGATAAGAAGGAAGTGACTCTTCGGCCGTGAGCTCCTCTTCTTCTTGCTGACCTTGTTCGTCTGAACAAGGAAAAGCATCATGTTTTTCCAACTCTTTTAAGTTAATATCTCCCCGAGGTAAGTCTTTCTGATATACATACATTTCTTTTTCTGGATGCTTTTTTGTTTCTCTAATAATGACTTCAGTAGGTTCAGCCTGATTACCTTGTTCAATATGGACCTCTATTATTCGCTCCAGTTTGGGTTTCATTTTGCTGTCCTTCTCTGCATGTTGTGGTGAAGTTTCAGCAGACTTGCTAACATCGGATGTAACTGATGATTTATGTTCAAACAGACCTGCCAGTTCTTTGGAAGGGTCACGTCCAGACTGAAAGGCTTTCATTATGTCATGAACAGACATTGTTTCCTCAATTCTTTCAGAGGTACTTTCTGTGCACGGAGGTTTATGATAAACCATCCTAGTTGTTGTAGTGATATGAGTTTCTTCTTTTACTCGGACACCTTTACTAAGGATGCACTTATGGTCGTCCTCTTCATTGCCACTGGCTTTCATTTGAAAAGCTTTAACCTTCTCTTTAATGGACCCAGAAGGTTTTTGCTCCAGCTCCATAAATGTAGGGGAAGGTTTTGAGGCTGGTAGCTCCTCTGCCTTCTGCTCTGGAATGTCTTCTGAAGACGGTTCGTAGCTGCGGATGACATGAACTACTTCAGTTCTTGTTTCTGTAATGACAGGAGGGATGGGCACATCGTGGAAAAGTGGTTTTGGCCCTGTGCTTTCAGCACTTTGTGGGGCAGAAGGTGTCTTTTCACTCCTCGTTTCAAAGCCACTGTCAGACAAGGGACTTTTATCTTGATCATGTTGAGAAAAGTCATCTGGAGACTCTAAAATAGTGTCTGTTCCAAAAAAGGAGTCTGCAATTTTACATAACTCCTTTTCCGATGTTGAAGGCCTCATGGAAGCTGGAGGCATTTTAAGTTTATGTTCCTGCAAAGCGATGGCTGGTTTTAAAATGCGCTTTTGTCTCTCTTCACCTTCTTTTTTCCCCTCTTCAAACTTGTACTTTATGTTTGTTAATGAACTGCTACCGATATCATTTGCTAAGTAATCAATAACTTTTGACAAGCTATAATCCTTTTCCGACACGGTTTTAGTTTTAATTTGGACCTTCTCTGGAACAGATATAGGAGGGCTTGTCAAAGCTTGCTGTCTCGCTTCATCAATCTCCTCTGTACTGAACTCTACCCAGTCATCCTCAGACAGGTGTCCTTGATCACTTTTGGGTAGTTTAGCCGACCCTTTATTTTCTAAACACACATCCTTTTTCAGAATCTCACTAACTTTTACTAAGTCCTCTTTTACTTTCTCAACAATTTTAAAGGGCTCTTCATCATCAATTCTACCCTCTTTTGGTATGTCAGGTTGGAACGGCTTGTCCTCTGCGACATCTGTCTGCAATATTGCAGTCATTCTTATCAGATCCTCTTTCATTTCAGCAACATCTTTCAGTATCTCCTGACTGGAGGATAAGGAAGATGGTGTGGACAATTTGAGAGCAGAGGGCGCTAAAAATAAGGATGATTTTATTGGAGATGAAGTTCGAGTAAAGGCAGGCTGTGTGCGCGCCTCTGTAGTCAATGTTTTAATAGGTGACAGTAACGCAGCGGCTGATTTTGTAAGTGAAGACGACTCTGGGAGCTTCTTTAATGCTGGTTCAGACAAAACATTGACTACAGAATATACTGGCACTGTTATTGTTGATGAAGTTACTGATGAGGTAGTTGCAGATATTGACCCAAGGGCTGTGTACAAAGCACCTGCAGGAGGAGTTCTCATTGACTGGAAAGCTGATGGTGCTGAAGACACAAATGACCTGAGTGGAGAAAATGACATTGTTGTAGCTGTTGAAAACACTCTCTCAGCTGTGTCAGCAACTGCGTTAGCAGCACAAGTTGCAGAATGCGCAGCTGCAGAGATCTTGTCTTGAAAAACACCTGCAGCTTTGGATCCGTTTATTATGTTGGCAGAAGATGGGTATTTCAGAGGTGACACAGACCCATTGAGCAATGGTACATCTGTGTGCCCAGCTACATGTTTTGCTGGCGATGAGAGAGACGAGGCCATCATGACTTTAGTGGATGAAACAGCATCAACTGCTGACTTAACAGGTGACACCACTGACTTCAGAGGGGACGATAAAAGTGAGGATGCTGATGTGATGACCGATTTAAGTGGCAAGCTTGAAGAGTACATGTTAATGTTGGATTTGGGGGATGCTGGAGGCGTCATAGTTATGGATGATCTCTCCAAGAGAGATCCTGCTGTAGTCACTGGAGATGTCCGAGAGGGGAATGTGGTAGTGGAGGCCAGCCCTTTGAGACTGGCAGCTTCTGTGACTGCAGGAGCTCTGATGAAAGAGCCTGAAGGAACCTGCATGTTGTAGGGAGGCTGCGAGACCACAGTTTTTATTGGCGAAGAGATTGTCCGAAATGATCTAATTGGAGATGCTACATCACTAACGGATTTAACTGAAGATGTGGTAGAAGCTCCTAACGTGGATTTGATTGGAGAAGTAGAAGAAACAGACCATATTGATTTTAATGGGGAAGCTGTAGGAGTGTTAGAGGAAGAGCTTGATAAGGAAGTGAAGCCTGATTTGGTTTGCCCAGGCACTGTAATTGGAGCTGTTGTCCATGACTGATATGGCCGTGTTGAAAAGAATGGCTTGTATGAGTAAGTAGCAGGTAGGGATCTTGTTGCTCCTGCACTCCGTTCAACTGTTTCTTAAATTGTTAAATTAAAATCAAACATAAAAATCAACAAAAATGGTTGAAAAACAGAGAGACCAGAGAAGAAAATTGGTCAGTAAACGTTGTAATATTACAAAAAGCAAGTACAATTGTTTGCATGAGTTGGGATGAAAGAGGCAAAAGAAGAAAGTAAAGAAAAAAATTAGGAACGAGCCATATACTGATAACTGGTCAAACCAAAAAGCAACATGAAATGGAAGACAGAAAGCACATAGCAACCAAATCTGCAAACAATGGAGAACAGAAAACACACAAAAGGAAACCATAAGGTAAAAAAAAAGCCACATCAAAATTTCTTCTCTTACTTCCTATTGACTTTCTGATATGCTACTTCTGAAATACTCGTATGAGCTTTATTTTGCCTGTTTAGGTATGTCTCTGCTTTGTACAACTATTAGAATTATCCGTTTAATAATTTCTATTGTTGTTCTGTTCTGATTTTATCCTATACAAAAATATAAACTTGCGTAAAATGACATTATGTAGCTAAAAAGATTTTTTTAAACCGCTTCAGAACTATTTCATGCAGAAACCAAAATTTCTTTAAGTGACAGGCAATTGATGTGCAAACTGTGAAGCAACTGGAATAAATTCAAACCTATATCTTCCATGCACAATTCGGATATGCTTCACACTCACAAAGCCAATAAGAGCAAGAGCTTTTCTGAATCAATATTAAAAAAAAAAAAAGAAAAAAGAAAGAAAGGAACATATGCATTTGTTTCTCATGCAATATTCCTTTTGTCTGGTAAAAATTAAAGTAAAACTTTTCATGAAATGATTTTAAGAAGCATATGTCGTAAATGAAATATGGCAAGTATGATGAATGATAGTCGTGAGCAGGCAAAGCAACTGAATCAGTTTTTATTCATGCACAAATGTCATGTCAGAACAAGCACACAGATTAATCCATTTCGTATGGTGTACTAAGCACAAATACGTAAACCTTACAAAATAGTATCACAAGAGGTCATTAAAAGAAGAGTACACTTTTTCTACAAGATGTAGTGTCTTGGTACCTTTTGAGGAGATTTCTTGTATCAGCTCAGAGACAGACCTGTTCAACTTTACAGTTCTCAAAAGGTAACATTAGAAAAGCAGTCAAAGGAAAATAGATTATGAAAAAAATTCCTAGCAAGGACAAACCTGTTAAATGTCATCATTCCCCAGAACTCTCAGCTTATTCATAGGCATTTTGCACAGAATTATCATCAACCACATTTTGCATCACAGGAGGCACTTATGTCAGAAAGTATTTCTGGGAATCCCATTACACAAACATATCCTCTGATACAGCAATAACATTCAGAGAGTTGACATTGAAAGCAACTTTGAGGAATTTTTTTTTCCTTTAAAGCTGGAATTAGAAATGGAACTAAAATATCCAAAGAACTTATTCAACATACCTTTCTCTGAACTTACACTAATAATTTGTCAAACCTGCTTGATCTGTCTTATAGACAGACAGTAACTCACAGTGAAAGAAGCTTAACAAGGCTAATACTGAACCGTTGCTGCACACACACTCCTACAGAATAGTGAATATTCAGTGCACCACAGGTCCGTATCCTGCAAGGAGAAATGTGCTGGTCCTATAGAAGCCAATCAAAGCCCAGAAGTCAGTGTGGATGGCTGGTGATACTTCATAAAAACATTTATGTTGAAGAGAGCTTGAGTACTAGGCCTGACTGGCACAGACTAAATCGAGAAATGCTCACTTTTCCTTACTACAATATTTTAAAGTGAAAATACACTTCTCTCTCCCCACCCGAACAAAAACCCCAAAATGTACTTCATTAAATCAACTATTATTTATTATGAAGATTTAATTAGCAGTAGCGGCTAACATTCACCAGAAGTTCATCGAGTCTTGAGTTCAAGAAACAAACCCCAAAATGATTCTGAAAAGAACTAATAACTTGTTCAACAGTCAGTGTTAGGACGTGTCTTCACTGGAACCCCATTGCACCATCACGAGCTGGTCTGCCACAGATGACTAGTGAGGCAAGCAAACCCACAGGCTGCCCTCCTCACTCCTTTTTTGCCTGTCAAATCACAGATTCAGGGACATTTAAAATGCTGCTTCTGTGCTCCTTTTTGCAGCTGAAGAGCTAAAAAATCTGCCTTTTTTTTTGCAAATGAGACTTAATGGACCTTTGGTGAATAAATAAGACTTTTTTTCCCTCTCAGTGAGGGGGGAAAAATTTATTGTGAGTGGTATACACAGTCATCAACCTTCTTTCCAGCAATTTCATCTCCCTCTCTCTCAGTTCCCATCAAGCCTGTGACAATACCTTAACAGTCCATCAAGATGTCTCAGCAGATCTGATAGCTTCTTCAGATGTTATATGCTTGGAGTCTTCTTCCCGGCCTGAGAAGTGTAACATATTCTGGAGCACATCTGATCCAAAGAAGCCACAGATCTTATAGGATAATTAAGCAGCAGCCATCCAGTGGGAACTCCCAAGACCCGATGAAGTTTGTCTATGGATTTTATGGAATTATATCAAAGGGTCTGTTGCAGGGTAGCAACTGAGAAGTCAAAAGGGGGGGAAAAAAAGGCAAGAAAAAGCCTGGAAATGGGGAACAATAGCAGCTGACCTTAGGAGAAGTGAGGAAGAAAAGCTAAGCCAAATACATTATTGTATTTAACTGGGGAGGAAATGAATGCCACAGGTCTGGTCAAGGGGAACACATGTTTAGGAAGAAGCAATGTGTGGTGCCAGGGAATAAAAAGCATCTGCAGGGAACAGAGGAAAAAGGGAAGGGGAGGAGAAAGAAGAGGGAAAATATAAAATATGAGAGACTCTCTTTTGGCTAAACATCTAAACATTTAAGCACTTATCTGAGTGGCTTTGTGAATTTTTGTGTAACATCCCATTCTACAGCATCTTTCTCTAATGCTTCAGAGGGGAGAGGAAGAGACTCTTTTTGAAAGCAATTTGCAATCCTCCTACTCTGGAACTACATTGCACTTTTAAAAACGACTATATTTTTACTTAACTAACACACATAATTTGCCAGTCAGGATTCCTCAAGCTCTCACAACACAAGAGTTCACAGGACCATCCAAAAATTTTGTTTTAGACAGTTTGTTTTTTTTTCCTTTTCTCTTTCTTTTTTTTCCCCCAGAATGACACCAAATACAACGTTTATAGAAAAAATGTCTCTTCTTATGAACAATCACATCTACATGGGTTTAGTACTTTGGTAAGAGCAACTCACTCATTCCAGGCTCAGTCAGATAGCTGTAGCGCTTACGTAAAGCAAGGGAGACGAAGCTCTGGCGCCGGTCAGCCTTCTCCGTCTGCAAGAAAACAGCAGGATTTAGGTCCTGGGGAATCACTGCCTCCATGTGAACAGACCAGTCCTCAAACCTCAGCAGGATGGGCCGCTTTTTGTGGCACACAACCCCACAGGGGAGAATGGGTGCTTCCATTCAGCTTCAGGATGGCATGCTGAAGCCGAGTTTGGGCAAGCAGGCAGGGAAGGGGCAGAGCCAGCCTCTGTTCCTGGGTGCCGCGAGATGAATGCCAGGCACTGCCGAGCAGGGAGCGTGGCTGCACAGAAACCTGCTGTGAGTGACCACCCTTCTGGAGCAAGCAGGGAGGGACTGCAACCCTAAAGTGAGCCCTCAGGTTCATTCCTCTGCTCATGAGGTAGAAGAGCTGAGATAGGAGAAGCAGCTCATTATCCTGCCTGAAGTATTTCCATAGTGTCTTAATGCATTATCACTTAATATAACTGCTTCACACTACTAGAAATGGTGTGATTTTGTTCATTCTCTGTAAAATAAACCACCTTTGGCTAGAAACAGGAGGTCAACACAAAAGACTACAGGTACAGACAAAACATTCATAAGAGTGAGTGACCGGTTGAGTATTTCCCCCCAGATTAGCTTGTCCCGAAAGCACACACACTACAATGTACAACTGGCTTTAAAGTGAATACATTAAGGACAAAAAAAGGCATGGGAGGGGATTTTTTAATATGCACAAAATGCAAAGATGTGGATTAGAAAGCAGACTACCCTTGTTAACTAATAAATTGTCTCATAAGTTGCTGCGTTCAGTGGGATAGCTGCTAGTGTGATGTCTTTAATATTAATAGTCCTTCAGAGGTCAACTCAATTGAATATGTGGCTAAAAATACAGTCTGTTTAGAAAGAGAACTATTGTTATAGCTATATAATAGCTCATTGGGAACAAGCTCTATGGAGGCAAAGTGATGTTTTTGCTATTATTTTTTAACATGCAAGGAATGCTTTGGGTTGCATTGTTTGGGGCTGTTTTTTAGCTACTCTAACCAGCAGGTGACAACTGCTATTTATTTGCCACCAGGAAGAGAAAAAAAATTGCTGCTAGGTAAATTGGAAATACCTATGTAGCGTCTTCTACAAAATGATCTCATCTTTAACTACCTACAATGAGTAAAACCCACTCAGTTTTCTGACAATCTAATGTTGTGGTTTCCATGAAACAGTGGGGTTTTAAACAGCAAATATATGAGGTTTATTTGAAAATATATTTGAACACAATATTTAGAAATTGCTCTTGGCTGGTTTGCTTTTTTTGAAAGAATCCAGTTTATTTACAGAGGTAAGATATTAAAGGCCACTCTTGTGGCCTCAGTAGTACCTTTTTCATTCTCAGAAATACAAGTTACCATAGCAGTGTCAGTATTGCTCCAAGAGGTAAAATATTATCCACTGAACTCCTCTTGATTTTGCCAAAATTTGACTACTTCTGATAGTCACAAATATATCCTTTTTTTGAAAGAAAATTAGTTAAATTTTAGACTTATTTTATTCAGTGCTCGGTTTAATTTCATAATTTATAATCATAGGGTTTTCCATATTTGTGCAGCTCTACTGTTTTACAACAGCCTATCAGAAGTTGAGGATGTGGCTATTTTTCTGTAGGTATCATTTCAACACCACCATTAAAAACAGTTGTGTGTTTTTTTCTATAACATACTACTTTTCTTCACTAAATCTGAAGGAAATAAAAACAGAAGACAGTGTGTATATTACCTCATCATCTTGATCTGACTCTGTTTCCTTTTGGTCCCAAGATGCATTGCAGAGACAAGGAATATTATAATGGACAGCAGGGAAAAGAATATCAGGATATGAAAAGGACCAAATTGGGAGCACAAAATGCAAGCTGATTTTTAAGGCAAAGCAAATTCAAAATGTCAACACAAAAGAAAAGAAAAAAAAAATCTTACATCCAATGCAAATAAACACGTGACATTACTGAAAGCATAAACCTATGACTTGCAGGCTGAAGCATGAGCTGAAAACAGAATCGTAAAAATTATAGGAACTCGACACCACAGTAACAAGAGACTTTAAAAGCGTTCTACATACAAGAAACCAATAAAACATACATTTTAAAAGCCTTTATCATATTCCAAAGCATTCTCATTACTGACAGTTCACAAGGTTTCTTTATGACTAGCAGGAAATAAAAAAAAAAAAAAAAGAAGAGCCAAAAACTAAAGGAACAAAAACAAATCCAACCCAACCCTAAGAAAAATGTTTATTTTCCCAAACAAATACCTTTTTGTGTGCAGGCAGAGTGATATTCAAGTTGCAAACAGCTGTTTGTGGCAGTCCTTTTGTAGTCTTTGGTTCTTTCAAAAATGATAATCGACCACAGGGTTCCTGGCTGGTGTCTCTTACCTAAAAAAGAAATTTTGCTTCAGCATAGCAATATGTAGTAATTGAGGCATTAGTAAGGTGTAGTAATAGCAATATAGTAGTAATAGTAAGACATTGTAATCCTGAGACCTAGAGGAGGCTTCTGGAATGGTTCTCAGAATTTCTTTCCACAAGGAACTTTCTAGTGTGTAAAAACTAATAATACCAAGCTGGAGCTCAGCCTGAGGTGCTGAAGGAGAAATGTGTTACTGTGAAAGAGTTAGGTCAGTCTGAAGCTCCTGATGGCAAATCCATGCAAGACAAGGTGCTGAGTGAGTCCAACCTGAGAGTTTCACACTGGGATGTTACTCACAGGCAGTGTCTGCTCACTTCATTTTATTCTGCCATGTTTTGCTCTTGTGTCTACCAAAATGCTTAACGACCTCTCCAGCAGGGCAGCTGTGACAAGGCCAAGGAAAGTGAGCACCATTCCTGGCCATTTAGAGATGAACACTCTGCACACACCTTCTGAAGGCTGCTCTGCACTACAGCACCTCCTTTGCTTAATCCCTCAGAAATTGTGACCTACTGGTAAATATGTGGGGACTCCAATTTGAGATATGGTTTTAGTAAAAGGTTGTGAATCCGTATCGTGGGTATTCTGTTCCCAGATGTGCCAGCAGTTCTGCTGTGCCTTCAAGCAAAGCACCCTCTCCATGTTATTCACATATTAAAGAACTACACTTACATCCCAGGGGCAAGTTAGTCCTGTAGGGCTGAAAAAGGGAAGTGGGACAGCGGGAAGGGAGGAAAGCAGCAGGATCATTTATTTAGTTTTTCTTTTACCTTGATAGAGAATGGCAGTCTATTTTCTTTGAAAGCATAAAAATGAAAAACAAGCTGCTGTCCTCCTTTAGTCAGAGGGGCCAGATTTCCATAGCAATCAACATAAATAGGTTTTCCTTCAAGAACCTATCAAAGCAAGACATAAAAGTCAATAAAACCTCTTTAAATATTAGATTCATGCATATAAACATCATGATTTCCCCCCTGAGTTTAACACAAGTCCCCACTTGGCAACATTCAACAACAAATTAGAGTATCACTGTGCATTATGGCAAGGTATTATGAGTACAGGCAGTTCGGAAAACCACGAGCCACCTGACTGGCTTTTCTAAAGTAAGAGTGTGTCATTTTCTTCAAGAAATAATATTGACCGTGATTTCACCACAAGCCAGTCCTACTCATGCCTGTGTGCCTGCAGGGCCAATAAGAAGGAATTCCCTCTGTCTGCAAAGCCCAGCCAGGGCTACTTGACAGCAGTGAGGGCAAACCCCACTGCAGACTGCACTGGGGCACCCACAATTCCTCACGCTCCTCCCGTCTCATCCTGTTTTGTTCTTCCTTTGAGAAGTTTCATGTCACGGCCTTGCTGTGAACCTTTATTTAACAGGGCTTGTCATGGCTTTTGCAGGAGCTGCTGCTACTTGGAAAGCACACTGCCTACCTACAAGGGGGAAGCCACCTGCAAGGAATGTACCTCAATGTCTTTGCTTCTGGCAACTTCCTCAAAGTTCTCTTGTTGCTCCAAAGTTTTGTCCACTTTGTCATCAGTCATGCAGAAGCAGCGCAAATTGGATTCCACGGGGTCATTCATTTTGGCAAATATCACAAACTTTGCCATGTAAGGAACACATATTAATTCTCTGTAAAGCTGTGTTGCCAGCCCAACTGTCTCTAGTACTTGGTGGCAGTCTGCGAGCCAAAATCTGAGTGGGGAAAAGTAAACCATTAAATCAACTTTTCATTATGCTCCAACAATTGCTTAGGCTTAAAGAGAAACTGTGTCCTGTATCCTTGGTCATTTTGCATGTGTACTATCCTTGCAGAATTGCCAGAGCTGTCATCTTCCTTCTATTCTCAGCACAGGTTTAACCGTACAGAAATGGGAATACCTGGCAATGAAATGCTGACATACTTACCTAACCCTTTTCACACTGGTGTTTCATAAAACTATCTATTTGAAGGCTCATTTGAAGCCAAAGTGAGGAAACTGAATTTCATGCGACTGTCTTTAATTTCCTGTAATGTGCTGATGCTTCGCTATACATTTGATTTGCTAAAACAAACACCTTTATAACACACACAGCAAATCACATCTCCCATTCAGGCTGAACCAAATATGCCCATGAAGTCTCTGGTGAAGTCTCCAGAGACAAGTAAGGGTTCCTTATTGCTATTTTCTCACCTTATGATTAAGAGTTTGAAGACAAGTGTGATAGAAATTACAAATAATTCATACTTTGTATCAGTCTTTCCCACAATAATTCAGCCCTGATCTATTTGGTTTTCCAGCAATTCTCTCTCTTTTCATAAAGGTTTTTATAGTTGCAATGTCATTTACTGATTGATAAACTGTCTACCTTCTATGCCATGAATTTTCTTCACTAGGACATGTGATTTGTACAGATCCTGTTAAATGTCTCCAATCAGCATGTAAGCCCATGAAGTCTATCAAGATTAACTTCAACTCATAATTTTTTACAAATGATTATTTCTGTGAGAGCAATTAATTATAATTTTCAACTAAAAATCCCACAGCCAGAAATTAAACTTCTTTACATTTTTAAAGAAACACATTTTTATGAATCCCCCCTTTATTTTTTAACAGGATGTACATTTTGAGCTTCTGTAAATGGCAACAGAGAGAGCTCTGTTGCCATTTACAGAAAAACCAAAGCCCTGTGTGGCACGGCAGCCTTCAGAACAGGCTGTGTGCCTGCCAGGAGCCCCTGCCACAGCCAGGCCAGAGCTTTGTGCGTGTGCAGCCCTGGGTGTGTGGGACACTGATGGGCAGTGACACAGCAGCATCTGGGCCATCACCACTTCACCAGCCTCGTGAGAGGCTTCCAGAAAGCCAGAACACAACCTCCCAACCAAGTGCTGGTCAAGGGAAGGCACTCCTGAGGTGCAGTTGGCAGGGTCTGCTCCCATACCTGGCAGAAACATTGGTGGTGAAGGAGACACAGTCATTGGAGAACGTCAGTGGCGTGGTGCCCGTGATATCCTCCCACTGCGCAGGCGAAGTGCCTCCTGTGCAAACACACACCAGGGAGATTTCCTTTCAAACACGAAGCACACACAGACTGCATAAAGAATATCCCTATCTCCATACACTGAAAGAGAGCCTAGACATTACTGTTCTCCAACAGCTGAGCTCCATGTTATCATGGAGCATCGACAATGCTACATGGCATCACACGTCACACAAGAAAAAACAAAGATGTAAGCAAAGAGCAAGTCAACAGAAACCCCCCCTTGACAGCAGCTAGGACAGAATTACTTCTGCATGCTACTTTTACTGACAAGCACGTTTAATAACCCAGAATGAAATTCTTCAAGACTGAAATTCAACAAGTGTTGGGAGAGTTCTTTTACAATGGGGACCAGATCCAAAGCTCAGGGAACCAGTGGGAGGCTTGGAAATAACCTCAGCTGGTTTTACTCAGGAGAGCTGTTCTGAGCCCCAGCACACCAAGGTTCCCTTACTGGAATGCAGGAGTAGTGAGAATGAGCACAGAGCTGCTGCCACAGAAACCTTGGCAAAGAGCAGGGTTTTCTCTAACCTGTAATGCTACATAGGAGTCGAAGGCTGGGAGTCGTGTCTCCTTTGTACCCGTTGGTTACTCCTTCTCCTGATGGAGGTGGCACAGGAATTGTCATGGTTATTGGCTTATGGAATTTTCTTCTTCTTGGCTCCACAGTGACAATGGGACTGAATGTTGCTTTGTTTCCAAGGATTTTTTTGACAATCTCTTCTGGAACTGGTTGAGCCTGTCAACATGGGGAACATACTTAGACTAGAGCTACAAACTGTCTATAGACACACAGAATTATTTTCTAAATGATAATTCTATTTTCTTTATAGTTTCTGCAGATTTTTTTTTCCCCAGGAAGCCTTCTCAAGAGTGATTATTAGTGAAATTCATGTTTAGTTCTTATTCAACATCTTATTCCTGATTTCCTAAATGCTAAATGGTAGAGCTACACTATAAATCTCAGAAGGTTCCCTGCAGTACTTGCTGAGAGTTTTTCAGAGCATGTTTGGTTTTGCTCTTAATTTGCAGTGATTAATGACATTATGTACAATTTCAAAATGCAAAACCAGGCCTATTTTGCACTTGAGAAGTGAGGACTAGACACTGTCTCCTGGAGGTGACAGACAATTCTTAACATCTCTGCCAAACACAGATTCATGCTCTTGAGGAACCCTGCACTCCGACTGACCTCTGTACTCAGTGCTTCCTGTGATTATTAGAAAGAAATACTTGTTTGGGTCAAAATCACAAAGAATGCATGACGTTACAAAAGATTTATAGGTAAATTCACATTTTCTACAGTCAAAAGTGACAGACATGGTAATGGGAGTTAGCATCCATTTGCCTTTTAATTTTTTTTTAAACTTTCAAGTCCATTTCAATCAGGGTGACCCTTGACTTGCTAATATTTAAATTGCAGCGTGCACTGATATGCAGAGAACATGGTTACACCGCAGTCTCAGCAGTCACAACACTCCACCCAGAGCTGTCATGCTTCCCTCACACTGGAGAGCTCTGGGAAGGTAACTGCATAACCAGAACAGCACAACTTCCATTTTCTCAAGATTAATCATCTTGAGATGTGAAATATCTTTAACAGAAATGTTCCAGTGTGAATTTCAAGCACTGCAATTCAAGCCAGCATCTCTTTTTCATGACTTGTCATACTATTAAGGGAATTTTAAGTGATAACTAACTGAACTCAAAGATGCCTCCTGTTCCTATGGAACATTTCTCCACTTTCTGTGCAGTTAGTTTAAGTAGAATTTAAGCTATACGCTCTTTCCAGATTTCACTGCTAGAAGTGCCAGTGGTGAATGTCCTAAGACACAGCAGATGTACATGGGAGGTTTTTAATTCAAACCAGCATCTCTTTTTCATGAACCCATCAGACTTGTCATACTATTAAGGGAATTTTAAGTGATAACTAACTGATCTCAAAGATGCCTCCTATTCCTATGGAACATTTCTCCACTTTCTGTGGAGTTCATTTAAGTAGAATTTAAGATATATGCTCTTCCCAGATTTCACCCCTAGAAGTGCCACTGGTGAATGCCCTAAGACACAGCAAATGTACATGGGATGTCTTTGACCCAGTAACAGCTGGCAAACAGCTGCATGCAATCCCTACCAAACATGTTCCTGCAGCAGAGGGCAGCCCAGTGACCCTGTTCACAAGCTGCTGCTTTGCCACAGCAGACAGGGACTGCACAGTGGCTGTAGAGTTGCTGGGGCTGTGACAGCTCCAGGTCTTTGCTTTCCTCTCTCCATTCCTGGGATGCTAAGCAATGACCATGGAGGTGATCCACGGGGAGCTAGGCTGTGCCACAGGGAGGAGGCCTGTGCACCACCTGTGCCTGAGGGACACTGAGTGTTCCCAGGCAGACTTGTGCCAACTCAGAGCTCAGGTGTGAAACAGCCCCTTGTCACAACCCACTGCTAAGGAGCAGTGCAAGCTCCTTGAAGCTCCGTAGCTTCCGGTCTCATGCATCCAGACAGGCGCACTGAGATGAGCTGCACTAAAGCATTTTCACCTGGAGCCCCACGCGGATCCTCTTGGTCAGAGCCCCCTCGGGGAAGGCAGCCTGCACCCGTGGCACGGTGGTGCTGCTCAGCACGCCGCCCTCAGGCCCGATCTGGTTGCTCTCCTGCTTGATCCGGGAAACGACGGCGAAGTACTGGGGGAAATCCTTGGTGACAATCCGGCAGATCCGCTTCTTCTCCAGCTCCTCCGCGCTGTCCAGCTCTGCGGGCACAAGACAGGTCAAACCTTCAGGCATCCCCTGCCCAGGTTCATCCCACACACACCTGGGGCTTTGAATAAGCCTTAAAATGCCCAAGAAGGTTGGGAGGTTTATTATTATTTATTTAGTACAGCAGTAAAAAAAAGCCATTCAATGCTATCAATTATCAAGCTTTGTTTTTTCTGTGAACTTTCGTATAAAGCTTGACAGTGAGGGCCAGCAGCAACAGGCAAAAAGGCTTGCTAGGACACCTAAATAGTCAGGTGTAGAATCCTTCAAACCCTTCAGGGAAACCCCTAGGTGTGACAGTCTCTGCAGCAGCAGCTGCCACACAATGACAGGTTTGTCACACAGCATAGAAGTTCAAGGAGGGCTGAAGGAGATAGTCTTCTTCCCTCTCTCATTTCTATCTGATCTTTCAGAGCCTAGCTTCATATTATTCCCAGCCTCCTTCCCCATGTAGTTCTGACGTAAAGAAAACCACAGGAGATCACAGTCAGTTCATGACCTATCTCCCTTCATGCCAGGTATGCAATCCAGAGCTTGGCCACCTGAGGCACTTGAGACAGTTATTGTCCAGACTGGCATCCAAAAAATCCAGACCGGACACTGAGCTCTCCATGAAACTGCGGAAGCAACAGAGCTGTCTCCCAGCACCACCAGTGAACCAAGAGCAAGCTTCCCTTGCCCATCAGGATTCCAGCCATTTGGTTATCTGTCCCAAAATAACTGCAGTGTGCCCCTCAGGTCCTAGAGAACCTTGGATACCACAGATACAACTGAAACAGAGTCAGGTTACCAACCATTCGTGCTCTCAGCCACACTCCCAGTTCACAGGGTCACCAGGGCTCAGAAAGGTGCATAGAGTACCTATCCCTAACAATTAGTTCAGCACATGACAGTTTTCCCCATATATGCACTGGGGAAAACTCTGATACAATGAAAATATGATGACTTTTGCAACTGTGTGTGTGTATACATATATAATTTGCACTGGTGTCCCAAATGCCTTGGTGAAATCCCTGTGATATAAACACCATACACAAATGGAGACAATTATATAACTGTCATGCATTTCTCCTTGTAACTTCTAGCACTTGGCCTTTTTATCTATTGTAATTGGATTTCATTGCAGCACTCCACAAATTTCGACACTTATTTTCCTCCTTAGAAAGGCAATTTCTAAATAAAATTTGTTCCTCAAAAGATGACATTTTTATCAGATCCAGCAAGAGAAAGCAGGAAGACCAGAAATAATACTAAGACAAAAGACACTTGTAAAATATTTTTTGTGACTGAGACTTTTTCCTCCTCTAAACATGTAAGCTCAATTACAGTTCCAAAAGAATTAGAATGCAAATTTGGTAAAATGTCAGTTTTCCATTTTAAAACATTCAGCAGATAGTTTGGATTAATCTCAGTGTTGCTGTGGATCATATGTACCTACCAGAAGTGAATAATTTCTTATCATAATGTCAGCTTCCATTTGCTTTGACTCAGAGATTGATATCTGAAGCCCTCTAATGAATTAGTCACTCTGCCTGCAGCCTCTGGAAGCAATGGCTTGTGCAGGATTCCTAAACTCCCAGGCAGGTATCATCTTGACTGCTAAATCCTCATCATCTCCTGTTTATTGCTAGAGAAAAAACCTACTGTAAAATGGTCTCAGAGGTGAAGGATAATTAAAATTCTCCTGAAATGGAAAAATAGTGATTTGTATAAGAACATTTCAAAGTCCTTTGAACCTGGCAGGCACCTTCCTTCAGAGGAGGGAGATGGGAAGATAAGAGAGGCAGAGCAACAGTCAGGCATGGAGAGGAGCTGGACTACATATAGGGAGGTTATGTTTGGATAATACATATGTACGTTTCTATATGAAGTTGCCCTCTAACAGGGGAAAGAAGAAAAAAAAAAGATGATGAGCAATCAAACCATTCCTCTCACTGCCCTGAGAAATGCAGTGTTAGCATGACAGAATTAATGAAACAGGGAAAACTAGTCCTGGGAGAGGTCACGTTTCCCAAACACACCTCATGCATTTTACAGAGGGAGATATCATCATTACTATCTCCCTCAGCTGCTGACACTTCATTCCTGGCCAGAGTGTTTCAATGACAAGCCTTGATGCATTTTTTGGTTAGGTGGTTGGGTTTTGGATGGAAGGGGTTTTAGCCACAGAGCAGCATGCCATGCAGCCCACCATGCAGATAGGGATAGCAAAGCATGGAGAGGGAAAGCAGAAAGGTTAGTGGGAGAGCTGGGAAGAATCTCCCAATGCCACTGTCTCCCAGGCTTGTGCTAACAGCCCAAGAACTCTTACAGCCACTCAGCTTCAGTGAGTCAAAAGAAAGGTATTGTGAATATAATGTGTGCAGAAGTCTTCTCCTGCCACCCACGTGTGGGGTACACTTATCCAGCACTGGTTTGGTGCCTGATCTTCCACAGGAGTGGTGGAGGAGAGAGGAGATGGACAGAGGGGAAGGAGGCAGGAAAAGAACCTCACAGAGTGTGGTGCATGCTGCCACACAAACATTAAGGCTCCAGGACTGGAGAAGAGAAACCCAGCCATGTCCTCCAAGGTCAAGAGGGACCTCACACAGGCTGTCTGAGGTCAAGGAAAGCAATAACAACAGTTCTCTCTGCTGAGAGGCAGTTGTGGATCAAGTTCATCCACATCTAATACCTTTCTTTTTTTACTTTCAGATAAGGTAACAGAGAGCAAGAATCTTCTGACTTGAAATAGAGCAAGACAAGTCACAGAACACCTGGCTGTTTCATGAGCTTTGAGGTGTGGATCTGGTTTCCCTTGCCAGGGCCTCAAAAGAATTTTGCTAGTGCTGAAAAAGCAAATCTCACCTGACTGAACAGCTCTCTGAGTTGTGCAACCTCCCTCAGTCCTGGCTGGAGCAGAGCTGACCTCGTCCCAGTGCCCAGACCTCAGGGTGGGGTGAGCACAGGATCCCAGTTCTCCCCACACAGAGCTGTGCCCATTCAGGAATTGCTGCGCTAAAAGCACAGCATGCAGAGGCAGCTTCCACATGGAGAAAAATCCAGGAGGGGGATGGAGGCAGGGAGAGCACATGGCAAGGGGCAAGGAGCAACTGAGGGCAGGAAGATACTGGTAACCAGACCCACCCTCCCAGCCTTAGTGTTTCACACACATAACCAGACACTCCCAGTGCCAAAAGGATGTTTCACCCTGAAATAAAGCAATGTCCTTTATGGCTATTTTTGTGTGGTCTTTTATCCATTCACAACATACAGTTTAACAGCAATACGTTTAAAAACTTTTCTTGGAAAGGTGGCAAAATCACTGCAGAGTGATTTATGGTGGTATTTTTAACTTCAAGCATAAACAAGGTCACACTCTGATTTGATCTGTCGATTCAGTTATGTAAAAACTCCTGCTTCCCATCTGAAACCACATTGTGCAGCTGCAAGCTTACTGCAGCCACAAACATTTGCATTTCTTGGCTCACTCACTAGTTTGCAAATAACTTTTAAAATATTAGCTACCCCAGTATGTGCATTTGTGCCCACAATCTGTCTACAGGTACCTCTAAAGGGTGAAGGAATGTTAAAAGCAAAGAGAAGTTATCTATAAAAGGAGCTTGTCTGAAAACATGACGTACTTACCAATTACAAGACAGAGAGCTTCTTCCCAAAAAAATAATAAATTCCAAGAATACATATATTTTATTGGATGAAAATATAAATAAAAATAATATGGCCAAGAGCTGTGAATTGGTACCCTTGTGTTTGGAGCCAGACTCCTCCTACTCCTAAAAATGCCAAGGTCCCTGTATTTGCCTAAGTACAGCACTATCCTTAAAACAAAACCTATTTAAGCAGAAACCTGACTGCACCAAAAAACCCAGTCTCTTTACATCACGGTTCACTGTTCTCTCATGATAATAACCCAAAGGTT
Source organism: Euphonia xanthogaster (assembly GCA_034509185.1). Lineage (NCBI taxonomy): Eukaryota > Metazoa > Chordata > Aves > Passeriformes > Fringillidae > Euphonia > Euphonia xanthogaster. Next base: position 5,340,569 of record JAYDZK010000271.1, on the reverse strand, counting down.
CTGCTGTTATTTAATGGTGCACCAGCCCTGGAGCAGCGCCTCCTGCCCGGGATGATCTGGGGTCTAGGACGCGGTTTCCCAGCAGATGGTGCTGCTCCCAGCGCAGAGCAGGCTTTTGGTTTGTGGCTGAGGCATGTCCTTGCTCTCATCCCTGCACGCAGAATTATTTTCTAAATGTTAATGCTATTTTCTTTATATTTTCTGTAGAATTTCCCCCCCCCCCCAGGAAACCTTCTCAAGGGTGATTATTAGTGAAGTTCATGCTTAGTTTTTATTCAACAACTTACTCCCGATTTCCTAAATGTTAATGGCAGAGCTACACTATAAATCTCAGAAGGTTCCCTGCATTATTTGCTGAGAGTCTTTCAAAGCATGTTTGGTTTTGTTCTTAAGTGGGAGAGCAAAACAGGAACAGCCAAGCAGAGCAGCAAACTGCATCACTAAAGCTTGGCCTATTAATGAGCTGCAACAAAGGTCTGATTGCCCTCCTGCGCTACAGGGTAGGAAAGGACTTGTGATCACAGCAGCCTTGACAGAGAAACTGCTTTCAACAGAAAATGGGCACTTCTGCAGCACCTCCTGGCACTCAGAGATGATTATGCAGATAAGTTTTCTTGCAAAGACACACTAAATTTCTCTAAATGACTATGTGGCTGCTTTTCATTTAAATTAAAGCTTGCTTCTGCCTCCAGAGTTCATACCTGGAATAAAACTTCTTCCAAAGTTATGTCTTCTGAGACGCAAGATACGCCCCCTGAGCCAAGTCTGACTGTGGTATTTTGTAACAGAACACCAGAAGTTCAGATGAAAAAAAGCCAACCCACTCAAGTCTACAAATTTGTAATTTTTTGGTCATTGCCTGGAAGACCTTTTACATTGCAAAGGTGTAATTTAACTAGAGTGGAATTTTGTCAAAACCCTTGTCAAAGGGTTAACACCATGCATCAATATAGTCAAAACTATTCTGATGCATGGTGGTTTCCTTTTATTTTGCTTTCCTAGCTAGAGAAGGATTAAACTAAAACAAACTGAACAAATAATCACTAGAGTGAATGTGTCTACAGTATTTTTCTCCTTTTCCTCTCACAAATGCTTGCCTGGATTTCTAAAAGCCATTCCTGAGGTTTGGCTTTTAAGGTGTCAAATATTTTCACTCTAACAGAATAATGTCCATCATACTTTGTGTGATTATCATACTTTGTGCACTTTTACCCACCAACCTCAAACAGCACTTCCCCAGAGGGAAAGAGCCACCTGAAACCCTCAGTAGATCAGAATATTGTCCTGTGGCTCCATATTGTGAAGCTTGTTATTTTAGACTCTAAGTACCGAGGGCTTCACTCCAACCTCTCTCAAGTGTTTTTATTTGTTGAGCTCATCTCTGTAAATTGTTAATTTATCCATATGTGAGCTCTTCCAAATGCATTGCAAGCTGCAGCACTTCAGAACAGTATTTCTGTGCCCAGACTTCCTACCCCCAAATCAAACTAAGCTCAGTTTGAGAAGCACATGAAGCAAATAAGCAAGCTGCTAATCAGTGCTGACTACCTCACCCCATCAAGGCACCACTACTTCACCCAAATACCAAATCATCACTTCTGATCCCATGCCAGTGTACAGAGAAGGAGGGACAGTGGTGAGATTTTTCTTTTTCAAAGGCTGCAACTACTGTGTTCAATCCTGCAGCAATCATAATTTCCCAAGCCATACTATCCTGGACCGTGTCCATCTCTTGCCTGTTCCACTGCTTTTAGGTACCCTTCAGTGATGAGGTTTATTTTATTTCTCCAAACCCACTGGCAAAACATTTGCAGTGTTTCTGCCCTCCTGTCTGGTTGGTTCTATTACATTTATTTTGAAACAAATAGCTACAATAGATCATCACGAAACAAGCAGATCTTTGCTGTTGCTGTGTGTCTGTACGAGCTCAGGTGCAGTTCAAATACTTCATAGTGAAGCCTTTCCTGTTGCCCCCATGTGGATATGTTTATCCTGTGGATAAACCCTCCCAGAAAACCAAAGTTCACACCACAAACTGTTTCACTCACACTCAGATGCAAAGAGTTCGAGCAATGGTTTATCAGCATGAGGATTGAAAAATGCTTGCTAGGAAAAGAAAGCAGTGGTGCCAAGGGATGACTGCAGCCCCACAGCCTGGCTTTGCCCACGATTTGTCTTCGGGGACCATCTGTGACAGCATCTTCTGATGGATTTGTACAGCTGGGTGCCCTCATCTTGAGGGACACTCACACCAACAGCAATGCTCAAGCAAAACAAGGGACCCAGACTTCCCAGATGGGCATCAGGAAGGCAGGTTATGTACTTGTGGGAGGCAATCTCTAACAAGACTATTTGAAATAAGAATGTTCTTCCGTGGGAAGACCCCACAGAGCTGCTGTTTACACTTCATTGTTGGTTTGCAATGACCTTCCTGTGGCCCTGCCTGAGCAGCACAGGCACGTGTGCCTCCAGCTGGGTGTTATTCTCAAATTCATGCTGGAAAGCAACTGTGCAAATTCTGCTTAAGCTTGGCAAGACTTCAGACCAAAATTCACCACTCATTTCAGGATGTCTCCAGGCCACTGCAGAACAGTTTCTCCTTATGCTCTTTCCATCAGTTTAATATGGAACACACACTGTATTCCCTGAAGTCAGACATCTCCTGCACTGTTTTAGTTTAGTTTGCTTTAGTCAGCCCATGTTAGCAAGCCTTCACAAAGGCAAGGCTTTGAGAAAATATGTACCTTCATCCATGCCATTAAGTATTTCAGTTAAGTCTTCATGTTTGCTGTCATACTGGTGCTCCTTCCACGTTTCACCATTCTCACTCCGGAGTACGATCAGCTCTCGTTCCTTGCCTCGCATTGATCCAAAATGTGGGATTTCCACTACGACAGGGCTAGGGAAAAAGGAACCATGTTATTTTTAACCCTATATTTCCTCACTGCCCTCATTTTCCTATGGGTCCTTAAGAAAACTACAGTCATTTTTAATAGTAAACACTGTTACGGTAAAAATGCTTTTAAAATTGCCAAAGCTGCACAATCCTTTATCATTTAAAGTGTATTAATGGATAAATCAAAAGTACTAATATATAGCTTGATTTTAGTGCAAATATTTTGAAATATCTGCCTCCATGAAAAAAATAGTGACAACTTTTAGTAAGGAGGGTCCTCCTTACTCATTTACCCCAGGGTGTAGGTGATCCAACCTGCCTGCAGCACACACAGCACTGCTGACTTTTAACTGGCATTAGCCAGTTAGTCAAAGTTTGGATTTGGCTGAGAGAGTTTGAAGGGACAAAGTCAGTTCAGAAGCAGTCTGTCTATCCCAGTGCATGCAACAGCCACTGACTGTAACAGGACCATGCATTTATGCAGATTTTCAACTTCAAACTAAGTCCCATAGTTTTCAAAGCTCTCCCTGGCTCTCTGTTGATGGAGCTCCTGTGAAACAAAAGAGACTGTTTTTCTTTAGCTCCACTTTCTGGTTCTCATGCCCAGCATCACAGCTGCAACCTCTGCACAGCAAACATCACAGGGGAATTGTTAGATCCTTTCAGAATGGGCTTCTCTGGGTTGAACAACATCACAACCACATTTATATTAGTTAGTGTCAAACATTTTTGGGGGAAGGAAAGGGAATGAGAAGGTGGTTAATAATACACCTATGTCACCAGACAATGTACCTTCAACAGAGGACTGCAAGAGCATTACTGAACAGTTTGTATGAACAACCAACAGAAATCACCATTCACTTCATGTGCCATTCCTCAACAAAACAGACACTGTTGCCAAACACTTCACAGGCAGGATATGCATTTTAAAGTATGCTAAGACAAACTGACTGAAATCACACAGTAAGTGAACATTTATGGATTATGCAGCTTTAAGACATTTAAATAGACAGTATCATCATTTTCCTACAGAGGTTGTAAAGGGATTAACTGCTTTGTAACAACTTGGTTAAAAGCACTGTCACATGATGGGAGAAGGGTGCAGCATCTCTGTGGTACCGTGTATCTGCCAGGTGTTGGGTGCATTAACCAATCCATCACTTCAGCATGAAATCACAACAGCCATCATGGGGAAAAAACAAACTAGCTTGAGGCCCAGTTTGCACATTAAATTCCCAGGGAGAAGAGTTAGTCTTTTTTTTCCCCGTGAAAATAATAAAAATGGTTTAATTAATATATATTTTGGATGCTTTTAGGAGCACCCAGTCTATTTTTCAAGTCCCAAGTCCTTTAACAAAAAATAGGAATGTAGCTGCTCTCTCCCATTGTGCACAGCAAGAAAATACAAAAAATTCAAATACACTGCTTAAGATATTTACTCTCTAGTTCAAAAAGAAACAAGCTGAAAACTAAGGCTGTAGTACAATCTTTGCAGGCTAATATTTCAGATACTGTCTCTGTAAATATTTAGAAACTACACAATTTTGTGCATGACATTTAACAAGAATACTCAGTGAGAAGGTATTGAACAGGTTTGGAACACCAAACACTCACCAATGTTTTGAAAACCTAATGCAATAAATTTCACAATGCGGTTTGAAAACAACAGTGAGAAACGTATGGAAACATCCTTACATGTTTAGACTATACAGAGCAGTCCCTTTGGGTAGCATACTTGGCTTTGTAAATTTATTGTAACAAGATGCCTCTTGCAGGTTGCAAAGATTAGTATTTCTCCAACTGATTCTTGCTGAATCAATTCATTCACTTAATAACATTTTTTCTGAATAATCTTTCATAAGTAATGGACTTTAGGTGATCACATTTTACAAATGCTCTTCCCAAAACAGTGTCACTTGAGGCCTGTAAATACCTTCTCTACCACAGGGTTGAACTTAAAGGACTGCCACTGTGTATTAAAATGCGTTTAATGCAGTAGAAACACTTCAAATTTAAAAAATTACAAAAGCACAAAAGTTATGAAAGCAGAATGCTGGCAGTGAATTTTACATGCCTATAAGCACAAGGTAGTAGCAGAGCTATATTAAATCAAGCCACTATGATTTTCTTTCAGTGACACAGATCAACTGAAAGTTTTAGGAAACTTAAAGAAAATAATGGGATTAACAAAAAATTGGAAACAAAAGAAAAACTGTAGACATTCTGTATCTTTTCCGTACATATCCTACCCAATAAATTTTGTTCCTTGTGGACCAAGCTGCAGGATTCGGCTAACCATGCTCTCACCCTCATTTAGAGGGGGAGGACTTTTAGGAAGATGCAGTTTACTGAATAACATCCATGCAGCAGGAAGAGAAACGAGAAGGGGAAATTAGGAACAAGCTGTCATTCCCGACAGAACCAGCAGTTTATACCAGGGTGCAACTCACGGTAATGAACAAAATTTATAATTAGGAAAAAAAAAAGGCCACATCATAGTGGATTGTTTTCCCTACTTTAAGCTTTAAAAACAGTCAGTTCCTAGCACTGGTACTACTTGTACCACCACTCCACAGCAGGTGCTCCACCGTCACTCCAAGTGGTTTTGCTCCACAAGACGGAGACAGGCAGCTCCCAGCAACTCCAGAGGGAGCCGTGCACTCGTTGGGAACAGAGCTCAGTACCTGGGTCCCTGTGGGTGTCTCCAGACAATTCTTTGTGATAGTGCTGTTTCTCTACATACTCTACAAGCAAGAGGGTCAAAACCTGCTCTGGTTTTTCAGTGTGTGACTCCTCCTGACTTCCAAGGCAGGGTTGCATGAGTAGATGGGGGTGGGACCTGGCCTTCCCATGGCTTTCCTTACCTTCACCTCCATCCTGCAGTCATCAAAGAGGCAAGACTCTCCTTAAAATGCAAGGGTTCTTTACAGAAGGAATGGCAGGTTGGCATTTTTTAATGTTTTAAGTTAAGCAGCCTGTGCTATGTGCTCAGATGAGGTAGAGTCAACATTTAACTACTTCGACCCATAGGATAAAGGGAACAAAAGGTGCGACATGAGCACGAACAATTAAACTCGCAGAACAACTCACCCTAAAAACTGTGCCCCTGCTGGCCCCATCTCTACAAGCCGACTTGCCAATCCTTCTCCTTCAACCATGGGTGGTGGGCTGGCCAGTTTGTGCCTCTTGACCAGGCGGCAGGTGATGCGCGTGGGCGCCGTGCACTTCCGCGGCGGGATGATGATCCGCATGCCATGGTGCCGACTGCCCCTCATGGAGCCCCCGCGGGCATCCACCATGAAACTCACCAGGAAACTGCACAAAAAGAGAAAACGCTTCAGTGAAAGTTGTCTCGAAACAAGCAGAAGAACAGCAAAAAGTCAGCAGACACAGACTTCAAAACGTTAGGAAAGACATCCCGATCCCAGCTAAACTAAAAAGAACATGAAGATCTTTCTAAAACCTGTACTTGCATGTTAACTATTGGTTATCAAAAGCAGGAATTGCTAAAGCTCTAGAAACATCATGGTGAAATGACCATGTTCTACTGGGCAATTTGGACTAAAATTGTACACAAGAAGCTTATTAGTAGTGGTTTGCTAGAATTTTAAATCATCCCTCTGTTGCTGTTAGCTCTATTGTCCACAAATGAGAGTAATTAGCCTTACATGCATAAAGCAACCAGACAGTGTAGAAAAAGGAGAATCAAAAATGCTGATTATTTTAGGAACCCCGGTCTTTAAAACCTTCCCACTGTCTCATTTGAAAATACTCTTGATGGCTGCCAGAGCAAGTGCCAGCACCATGGGTGAGAGTCCAGGCTACTAAAGGCTTCCACTGATGGGGAAGACAAGTGATGACTACCAAGTACATAACTTCCTTTAGGCTGTTGGCTCCCTGGAGGAAATCATGCCATTAGTTCTCTTTGAAGATGAGATTCATTAGCAAAAAAAAGAGACATTAAAGAAAAATCACACTTGCTAGTGTCATTCCAATGCATAATTTTCCATTTTTTCATAAGGGGGTAAGAAATTATATTTGTAAATGATGAGTGGTATATTTTTTAATAAATTCCTTTCTATTAGCACGGGAATAATTAAAATTAACAATTCATATTAGAATAGCTTCGGGTAGAAGATGCAATAACAGGCTGGGTACCAGCTCAGTCTTGAAGCCAGTACAGATTTTGTTTGTTCCTTCTGCATGACAGACCCTGACATAGCTGACACATCTGTCATGCGGCTTCACTATTTTAAAGGCTGTTGCCAAAACTTCCAGCTTTTAAGAACTAAACCTTCACATGACTAAGAGGTGAATCCATTCAATTTCCTGGCTCCTGACAGCAAAGTGAACTAAGGGGGTCTGCCAGTAACCCAGGGGATTGTAATGGCTCTTGGAAAAAAGTCCCCAAGTGCTCTGAAGTGTGACTGGGAATTTGTGCAACACAGTTCCATTTGCTCTGAGACCAGCAGGATATCAACAGCAGCAGCTGACAGGCACTGGCCAGGCCTGCAAATAAACTGTATTCAGAAGTCTGGCCAACATGGCAGGGACAAATCTGCACAGAAGCAGGAGAGAAATCAACATTTGGTATTCAGCACTCTGCAGGAGAGAAGTGAGTAGGGACACAAGCTATAAATATTGGAAGCATGATGGAAATGTTGTCCAGCTGAATTCCAGATCAAGAAGTTGCTACATTGCCTTTCTTCAAATTAAAGTCCATCAGTAATGATGGGGAGGTAAAACTGCTCTCTGAGATGAAACTAGCCCAAATTTACAATTTCTCATGCACCAGACACTTTACAGAACTGAGGCATGATATTTCACAGTCATTCTCATACAGAAAAACTGCATCCACATTCCATGCTTCTCTCCTAGATAAACGCACTGCACACGCCAACAAATACAAATGTTGCCACTAGGGTATCCCAGCTCCTCACAAGAGGAATTGTTACAGCAGGACAGGATCTTGGCTAACCAAACACTTTCCATAAACATTAGACCTGTGTCAGAACCAGTACACTTGATCTTTAAATTATATACTCTAGAAGTGATCATAATCTTATTATTTATGGATGCTCAGCTGGCCTTTTAGAAACGTGCATGGTTTCTGTCTGCAGAGGAGCTGGGGCCCTTCCAGACTGGAAGCTTGTAGGATGCAGGGATGCCTGGCTGGAGCATCCCCTGGGCTGAGGCTGCAGCAGCTCCAGGGAGGCACAGCTGGTCAGAGCACCATGGAGGAGCCTCTTGGGGAGCCTGGCAAGGCTGGGCTTGGCCTGATGGCTCAGCACAAGGCAATGTTTTGGAGAGCTGCCTATCATGTACACGGTTACTGGCTTGTTAAGCCACCTCAGAATTAATAATGAAAAGGAGGCTTTAATCTAGTGCAAAAATGCCAAAACTTGCACTCAAATAAGATGCTGTCTTCTGTACCCAAACGATTTAAATGATGGAAAGTATGTAAGAGTGAATTGCCAAAAATCTCTAGGCACCTGAATCAACTGTCTTAAATTTATAATTAAAAAAAGCCCAAAACAATAGAAGCTAAAACTAAGTACCTACAAAAATCAGTCTCTGAGTTACCAGGGATGTTTAGGCTGTAGATTTTAAGGTCAGTCCAGCCTCAGCAACCAGGAGCTCTGCACTGCTACTGCACACTGCTCACGGCAAGGGTGAATAGCCCTGGGCTGGAGCCTGTGCCCCAGGGCAGGAACCAGCCCCTTCCAGCCTGGTGTCTGCACCAACTGCAGCCTCCAGTGCAGACAAAACCTGCAGCAGACCAGCCCTTGAGCATATTGCTTCCAGAGAAGGGCAGTCACTGTCAGCAGCTTATTAATGAATTATTTCCTTGTTTAATTTTCCAATTAGTAACTTACCGTGTAAAACAATAACAGCAATTCCAAACAGTATTTCATGCACTTTCTAGCTAAAAACATTAGTAGCTGATGCTTACCTAAATTAATGTTGCACTAATAATGGAAACTACAGTATGACTTCTAAAACACAATGCTAAAGGCTAATGAGCATTTCTACTTGGATACATGGAAGGGATGAGGATGTGGTTGGATGCACTACAAACATCTACGCACACTCTGTGGGGAAAAAAAAGTTTAAAAAAACAAAATAAAATAAGGATTCACAAAATGAGAAAGCATCGATTTATCACCTTGAATCATACTGGGGGAGTGGAGAGGAATAGCTGCAAAATAATTTAGAAAGCAAATGGGAAAATTAATGTAAGATAATTAGAGGCAAGCAACAGAAAATATCAATAATAAGTGCAAAGAAAAAGTAACAATCAGAAAAATAACAAAAGCAACATGTTTGAAGGCCAGCTTTAGAAATTATTTGGCTTTTGCTTCACATATTGTCACATATGTCATAAAATATGCTACACATGGAAAAAATCTGAAAGGGAGGGTTCATTTAATTAGTCAGCACAACTCTATACGTTTTCTGGAAAATGCAGAAGCACAAGAAGAAAAGCACTTGTTTACTCAGTCGGCAGAGAATTTATTGCAACACAACTTCTTCATTAAATTCCAAAAACATGCTCCTGTGTGCCATGGAAAACCAGTTCTTGCACTTTCCTAAGGCAGTTTATTTTCCAGAGCATAATGCGTAAACACGTGTGTGGCAGGATGCTTGAAAGGAGTATCAGTCCATACCATCCACTGCACTGCTGCCAAAAATGAGTTCTGTGTGTACAGCAGGTTGGAGTAAATTATATACAGTTAACATAATTTAAACTGAATATAATTAATATAATTCAAAATGCAGTAAACTATAAAGAATCTGATTTATTCCACTTTGCAAGACTGGATCCAGTATTTCTGAGCTTTTTCAGTACTGAAAGGCAATGTGGCACATGCATTTCTTTCTTTCAGCTAAGAAAATGAAGGAGTTAAAGGCAACACAAAGAGACAACACCCACATTTGACTTTGGGAAAGCAGCAGGAGTAAGCTCACACCTGACATCTGAAGGTCATTTTGGTGAGGGTCTCTACCCTTCCAGAGGCCCCAAGATTCATGATGCATTTCAATGTTCTGCTTACAATGGACCCTGTTCAAAACATATGCTGGCAAAACAACTTATCTGAACTCAAGAAGAAAAACACAAAACATTCTCTTGGCTAGAAAAAAGGAAAAACCAGAAGAGTTGAAATCACTGCCAACAATTTCTCCTTTCACTGATACATTGCTGGATCCCCACATCCTGCTCCCAGAATTCCCCTTCTGCCTGGGTGAGGAAATAAGAGCAAACATTGATGCTTTCTCCTGACAGTGGGCAAATGGGGAAAGAGTGACCTGAGGCAGCAGTGCTGCTCCTGGCATGGCACAGGGGGAGCCCTGGGATGATGCAGATGGCCAAGAGCAGTGGGGTCAGAGCCTGGCCACAGGGCCACCACAGCACGGGGGCTGGCAGCCCCAGCCCCTGGCCACAGACAGAACTGGGGACAAGGACAGGGATGAAGCACCCCAAACAAGCAGAAAAGGACTGGCTGCTTAGGAAAAGACTGGCAGAAGAGATGTGAAAAGTCATGGTGCTCTGCATATCAGATGTGTGCACTGGAAGATTAGAAGGGAACATCTGTTGATTGCCCCTAGGTGAAGATAACCAGGAAAATCAAACAGGATATTATAATACAGGGCCACAACTGAAAAGTAAATAAGCAACGAGTGAGATTTGGGGTTTTTCCCTGACAAAGGAACTGAATCCTCAGAGCATCATTTCTGATAGATTTTCTATGTCAACTAAGAAATGTAATGGGCCAGAAAAGCCCTACATGTTTGAAGAATATTTTGGTTTATTCCCATTTGGAGAACTATATATGTTTGGAGGATGTCTGTCCTCTCCCTGCCATGCAGCCCCACAGTTTGCTCCCCTCTGGGCAGCAGTTTTACCACCTCTGCATTTGAGAGGGCCCACGTACCAAGGGAGCAGATCTTATGTGAAAGCCCCCATGTCCACAGAACATATGTCTGGAGAGCTGGAACCACTGGTGAACATGCTGAAGACCTAAGGGCAGGCAAGTATTGTCCCAGAGGACTGACAGGATGAAAACATCAGACCTATCTTCTACCAGGATGAAAAGAAACCAAGAAATTTTAGACCAATCAGTCTAACCCAAATTACCAGGAAATATTCAGGAATAAATTATTTAATAATCACTCTATTAGGGCCTAAAGGATCAAGGTAATTAATCAAGATATTACACCTTTCCTACCACCAGGCTCAAAATAAAAACAAACCAAAAATGTAAGTGGCAAGAGCAATTAATGCCAAATGAATTTGAATTCCTTCTTTGATGTGTGGAAGTACTGCCTAGGTACCTCAGCAGGCAATGGAGGTACAGAACAGAAAAGGTAAGTGCAGGGTCACCTGAGAAGTTACCTCAAAAGAGATACCATCAGTGCTTTCCTGTTACACTGAAAGGGAACTTCAAGGGCATATTTCACTCTGTTGTCCTGGCACAGGTACTAGGCTAAATGTCTTCACAATTTCAGCAAAGAAAAAAGGTCTGAAAAGTCTTTGGAAAATAGGATCAGAATTAAAAGCTCTCTTGCTAAAAAATGGAAAAAGGGGCTGGAACCAGCAAACTGAAATACCATAGAGACAAATGCAAACCGAAGGGAGAAACCAAACACTTCAACACAACACCAGTAAAAATTAACCAAACTTCAGGATTTCAAGAGAGAGCCAAGAAATTCTAGCAGATCACAAACATTCACCAACAGAAACTGGAATTACCAAAAGGATGACTCTCATTGCAGGACTGCTTAAGTGTGCTATGTGTCAGACCAAGGACGTGGCACTCCTGGCTTACAAACAGGCTCTCATCAAAGAGGGGAGAGCTGGGGCAGAGCAGCAGGAACCTGCTGGCATGGGGAAGCACCACTGAGGAGGGTCTGGGACATTTTGGTCTCAAAGACAGGATTACACGTCTTCAGACATAAGAAAACAATTGGTAAGAGACCAGTAAGATCTTGTTCTCCATGCCCACTATGGATATGACAATGGATATCTGCCACGGGTAAGAAATAGGCTGAGTCTGCAGCAATGAAATGTTAAACTGACCATTAGGGGAAGACACAGTAAAACAAAGGATAGTGGACTCCTGAAGCTGGGGGCCTATAGAATCTCTTATTTTTAGCAATTATTAGGACATTAAACATCTTTCAGGAATAGCTTGGCTATATTTTATCCTGCAGCAAAGGAAAGGGTTGGGCTACCATCCCTCTGAGGTCCTTTCCAAAGCACCATTCCATAATAACCAACAGTCTTCAGCTTTTCATACTGCAATTCTTGACATTTTTAAAGCTAACACTGATCATGTGCAGTGTTTTATCAGCTTGGGAGCTAAAAATCCACTGTTGCATAGATCTGTTCAGCAGATACAGGTGCAGATGTGCAGTGTGGGACTGTAGCTTTAGATTTGTGGCTTGCTGTATTGGAAATGAAATATTTTGGTATGTGCCACACTCATTCTTATGATAAGAATGTAATTAGTCACAAAATGGGGAAGGAAATTAAAGCGGATATGAGATTTTATGTCCTGATCTCAAAAACTAAACAACAAATATTTACACTAGACAATCTAATAATATGCAAAGATTACTTACACATTCATTTGCAAACTTTTACAATATGCATTCAAACATCACTACTACTGCATTTAAATCAAGTCTGTGTGGTACTGTCAAGAAGCACCTAAATTACAGTGATGACTCATAGGTAAACAAATAGCACCACTAAAATCAAACTACAGATATTGGAGACTAGGCAGGAGCTCGAAGTATAAATAAAGTAAGAGCCCAAATTAAAGCCCCCCATTTTTTCCTCTATGAAAGAACAGAAAACATAACATACTATCTCTGATTTCATATTCCAAATAATTTACCACAATGCAAACAAAATCATTTATGACACTGAAAGCAAAGCATAAGCAACAGAAAAAGTAAAACAGGACCCTTAAGGAGAAGCCTGTGGGATTACAAGGTTTAGGCATTCAGAAAATCAAGTCCAGAGCAAGTTTTTGGTTTGATAATCAAGATTTTAAACAGACTACTGTTATTAAGCACCCTCCTTGAAGTCAGCATGAATTTTGCCACTGGCTTCAAGTGGAGCAGGCACAGACATGTTATCTGCCATTACAGCAGGCTCTATTCTGCAGCTAACAATACAGTTCCACATCTAAAGATAAAGGAAAACTGTTAAGTGACCTACCCAGAATGGATGGGACTGGAAACAAGGTTAACATTGTCCAAGGTGTCTGCAGCCCAGCTATAGTGCCTGAGAGAATCAGAGTCAAGCTCCCTTTGAAACGTCAGGTGCTTCGAAACAAAACAGATACATTGAAAATTAAAATTAACATTAGAAACACTCGCCTTAAATACAAGCTTGTTAATATAATTAAGTTATATTTAGATCTGGTCCTTTCCATTTAACAGTGCTGATACCTCCAGGGTTAAATTACTGGAAATCCTGTGACAGAAACATGAAATACACACACAAACCCTTGTCTCTTCAAACATTCTTTTTGCCCGTTTTTTGCACTTCCTTCAGTTTCAAGAATGTCTCTCCCCAATCTTTACTTACTTTAATGTGCCAGGTTAAAAAGATTGAAAAAAAAAGAAATTACCATTTGTACTGCAGTCATACACCATACAGACAGGCAGTGTAATACCACCCCTCAGAGGATGCCATTGGATAGATCCTTATTCAAGCAGATCCTGGGAGTAACTTCCCCGGGAGTAACTTCCCTGGGAGTTTCAGTGAGGCTGTGAAGGCAGGAGGAGGTTGGTTTTACACAACCAACACAGGCACTGTTTTGTGGAGTGCCACTGCCCCTACTCATCTCGACAGAAATAGCTTTAACCCTGTGAGGCTATAATTAACTCCCTGAGGTGTGACTCCTTTCTCCTGCTGCCCACACACATGGACATTCACACATCCTGTGCCCCACAACATCCCTCATACTACAAATCCTCCTACTGGGCAGCAAAACTATTCCAGCAAAATACTTGCATTCCTTTGTTTCTCTTGTCTTAGGAAACTAAACTTCAAATACTGTTTCCCCCTATTTCCAGGGTGAGATCAAAGCATCTTCCCAGTTTAAGAAGCATCTCCCCAGTTTAAGAAGCACCTCCCCACCATAAATACAAGTAAGTGAAGAAGCAACACACAATGTTCGCCCAAGATGGTGTTAAAAATGTCAGTGTTTCCTGTAAGTAGGTTGTTTGCTGCTTAGAGGCAAATGCAGCTAGAGAGAGCAGCCTGTTTGGACTGAAACCTCACGGGCTGTTTTCAAATCAATTTCAATGGTTTCAAGTCAAACCTAAAATCTTATTATTCCCACCTGGTGTTTTTTAATATGTTGACACATGCTGGTAGTGGAAATTAATTATTTTGAATAGAAATATCAGCATTAGAAGTAAATCTGGCAAATTCAGTCATAAACACACAAAAGGAATTCTCTTGAGAAGCTTCCACAAGATAAGCAGGCAGATAGCTGCTGTGCTGCTGGCCAGAATGTGCAACACTCCCATCACTCTGTGGTTTCCAAAATTCTGCACTCTTTAGGCATTTCTTTCATTAGAAATGAGGTTTCCTTCCAAAAACTATTGACACTGTAATTTACTGCTCTAAGACAGAAACCCCTGCAGAGTGCAGCTTGGCTCTGTCACTCCTGGCTCGGTGCCTCCTCCTTTCCCTAGCTCAAGGCTTCTATGAAGGATCTTTTGTTAAACTTTGTGCTGTTAACAGATGTACTTGAGGCCTGACAGTTCAAGCACAGACAACAACAACAATAGAGGGCAAACTTACATATGCTAAACAGCAAAATACACCATCAGACATAAAAGGTAAAATGAACAGCTGTCAAAACAATGACAATTAAGCATCCTAAGTGGACTTTCAATTAGTGCCATTTGAAAAATGTGTTGTAATTTAGCTTAATGAAGACAGTTTTCTTAGTCTTTCCAATAAGATACTAGGGATTCCTGGAGAGCCTGTGGTTCAGGCAGAAAAGCCAACACTGGGTTTCTGCTATTCCAAGTGATTTGTACGAGCTCACACTGAGCACGTTATTACTTTTGATACTAAACAGTGTAAGCTTCACACAGGTTGTCTCAGGCACTGTAAAAATTTAGATAAAAATAAATTTATTGTTTTGCTCAGTGTTAAACTTTATCATCAAAACTAGGTCAAAGCAAAGAAACACAAGAAATGGGGCAAAAGGACCAGCACAATTTGGTGTTTGTCCCTGAAAGGCCTGCTAAGCTGCACAGAGTCCCTGCACCGAGGCCCAGGACATCAACACACATCAACAAATAAACGTGGGGCCAGGTTTCCTGTAACAGATGAAAAATACTTATGTTCCCTTAGCAGTGGGATATGGAAAACTAAACACAGAGCCATATAAATTCCAAGGAAATACCATCACTCCAAAATAATCTATGCTAGACAGAGGCGCTCCTGCACCTGGATGTGCTCTAGGTTTGCCTACACACCTGGTGGGGTTCCTCAGTCCAGCTCCATGTCCTGAGCCATGGCCTGTACACCAGGTGACTGGGTTTTTTTAAAGCATTCCTTTCTGACCAAGGGGCAATCAAACAGATCTTTTGGACATACCTAGAGCAAGCAAACGCCCAAAGTCTGCAGCTAATAATTTTGGTGGAGAAAGAGAGTAGGAAAAGCTGATAGCTGGACCCACTCATCTTACACACAGCACACATCTGGGAATCTCATTTTTTCAGCCTGTCGAGGCGCTGAATTTTCCATGCAGGGGAAAAAAAAAAAAAAATCTTCCTGTGTAAGTTGGAAACTTCCTGTGTAAGTCTAAAAGATAGTACATTGTCAGTGACATTAAATCACAGGATCCATTCTATGTTTGGTCAGGTCCCAGTGTTCCCTCCTTGGACTGAGGGAGATCAAAAATGCATTGCTAAAGGGTGTGGCAGCCTTAGATGCAAATGTGTGCATAAAAATACTGAGGGTTCTGCTGGCAAGGATCCTGCTGGTTGCATAACTGAATATCCAGGCTGTGTAATATCAAAGTTCAGCAAACAGAAAAATTTATGCTTCCTCCCAGATGAATTTATCCAGACTGAAGTGATTCAGCAAGCTGCTATTTAATGGACAGCTCAAGTCATCCTGCCTTTGGCTGATTAAATCCAGAGGTTGATGTAAATTATTCCATGGAGAAGTCATTTGGATTTAGTCTGAACTGCTGCATCCAAGGTAGCATCCCAGAACACAGAAACTTTAACTTTGCTCCAGCCAGGTTATGAGGTACAGTGTGGCCTGGATTCAGAGTTCCCTGGAAACAGGGTCAGCAATAACCCACCAAATGCAAACAATGGAGAATATCATGACTTCTAAAGAATTATTAGAAACTCTTCTCTAACACTCCATGTGTTATGCTGGCAGTGAGGATCAGTAAAGAATGGTTTCAAATCTTCTTCATTTGACTCTTTCCAGTCTCCCAAGTCTACCAGGGATCCTGGGGAAAGGTGATGGGATCTGTCTGCTATCTTAAGCAGACCGAGAGGTTGGCAAATGTTCCTTACTCTTTTACATACTGATGTTTGTGAGAACATTAATTCCCAATTGACTTTGCTGCTGCCATGAACTCCAGACAGGTCTGAGCTGTACAAAAGGAGATTAAATGGCATACACAGACAGGCAATGGATCACTCTGTTTCAAAGCAGTGTGATTCCCAAAATAGCCTTAGCTCCTCTCAGTTCCCAGATAGACTTTCAGAATATTGGTTTCAAACCACAAAGACCTTTGTTCCTGTGAATCTCATTGGTGGGACACAAATTGGTGGCTTTTTTCCCCTGCTTTCTACTGCCATATCAGAGATTATCTAGGAGCCCATTAATGTACAGAGGGATGAGAAAGAGGGGCAGGGATATTCTCCATCTCCCCAAATGCACTTCTCCTGCTTCACCCAAAAGCTAGGGCTGGGCTGAGCAGAAAACCACAGGAATTCCAGAGGATGGATATATTTTTGTCAGGACATGGAGGTTTGGAGGAGTCATGGCAGAAAGTTTTAGCTGGGCTCCCTTTCTCATGAAGACAGTTTATTGCTTTCATGTTTGTTTTGCACAGAATCATGGCTTCACTAACCTCTCAAGACAGGGCTGATATTTTTTCCCAGTACCACATTCTTTGAGAGTTGTTAAGCACAGAGCTGGTTTTAAGCCTTGTTATGTGCACCCTAGCTGCTCAATCCATGCCATCTAATGGGAATCACAAACATAGCCAGAATCATAAAATGATGCAATATATTCTCAGACTGAAGAGCCTTCCTCTGCTCTGAAATTTACATCACATCAAGAACACTTAATGAAGTCTAAGTATTAGAAGGTGTCAAAGCAGCTTTAGGTGCTCAGCCCTGACATAGAATTTCCAGTGCCAGTAGTTGCAGATTTTGTTTTATGACTTCGAACCAAGCAAAACCACAAAATCACTGCTATGCAAGCTTTGGAAACTCTCCTTAGATGGCTGTTGCAAATTAAGGTTATTGGAAGTTTACAGCATTTCACTTAAAAGTAACAATCTAATAATAAACATTCTGTTGCTAAAGAGAATCCCATTTCTGTCATTCTCATAATACTACCAGAACTGTGTGTAAAAGCTGTAGTAAAACTTAATGGCTTATCCCACAACAGAATTTACAGACTAATACAATCAAGGCTTATAATGTACAAGTCCTGTTTTGTGAACCCTTTTCCCTATGAAAATATCCTCTGAGATCAATAACCCCCCAGTGCAGGAATGCTCTATGAAAACAGCAGCAAAAAAGCTCTGTTTCCTTACAATCCACCTTAGGGTCTTCCAGGGCATAAACAACAGTTCCACGCCACTCCAGTCCTTTCCAAGTAAGGATTTTAATGTGAATTTTTATCCAGCTTCCTAGCAAGCCTTTGACTTTTGTGTATCAAGAAAATATCTTGAGTAATTCAATTAGATTTGGAAATCTGAAGCAAGTCCACCAAGGAAAATGCTGGGGAACTCACAAACAAAGCACACCATACCAAATCAACCCCAGCCTTTGGAAAGATTTTCCCACACTGTCATCAGGTCAAAAGATGCTGCTTTTGCTGCATTAGTCATTGCACAAGTGTTTGGAAGATATATAAACTGAAGAGTCTATACTAGCTTAATCTTTACAAGGCCAAATTCTTCCCAGGAATGAAAAAACAAGGACAGCAGTTGGAGTCCCGTCCATGTGGACCGAGCAGGCAAAGTAATTCCCAGTCTGTGCAGTACAAAGGTTGCTCAGTGTAAAACTCATTGCTCCCAGCTTATCAAAGCACTCTAAAGACACACGTACCAGGAGCCTCACAGGAGCACCCACTGTCCTCAGCCACACTCAGAGACACAACTGGTCCCTTAAAGACTCTTTTGGTTTGGGCCCCCACCACCTGCCCCTCGCAGGATCTAACCCAGAAAATGGCAACTCCACCATCTCTTGTTCACAGCTCCTTTCTTGCCCCTCTTCACCAGCTAAGAGAGCAGGCAGAGCCTCTGGAAGCACAGCTGAGGCCTCCACACTGCAATGCCCCACACAAATGAAGCACGGCTGCCCAGGGGCAGGGACCCAGCACATACCTGGTCCTTGGCTGGCACCAGCAGCTCCTCAATCATCATGCTGTCCCGGGCATAGGAGCTCCTGTTGAGCGTGTAGGACCTATCCGAACTGAAGGAGCGGAGGCTGTTGTATTACCATTTATCATAGAAAGTGCAGGTGACAATGAGGTGAACAGAAAATAAAAACAAAAAAATTAATACATGCAACTTCCAGGGATAGCATCAAATGGCAAAATATACATCATCTGTGAAATAAATACAAGGAAGAAAATGGAATAAGAAGCATTTGGCTATAGTTAAATATTCGCTTCCCTACAATATGCATAAGCAAAATCTCAGCAGATGCTTACTGCTTTGGCGGTAATGTTGTGGCTTTAGAATAAATCTAGAGAGATGTATTCAAGTATTCAGATGAACTTTGATAAATATCTCCATGGCCTAAGCCTGAAGGCGACCCACGAGGGCAGGTCCCAGGGGAGCTGTGGGTACGTCACAGTGCCTGCCCACAGAGCTCAGGTTGCTGAGGCAGGTTTAACTAAGAGCAAGTTTTATGTGATATCATTCTCTTTGTGGCTGAACCACTTCTGACATTGCTACAAAGACCACAGTTTTCCCTATAGTTAGAAAGGAAAGGGCAATAAGTTTGAAATGAAAGGAGAAATAAATTTGCTTAATGACAACTAAGTACAGATTCTGATGTTTGGGAATCATTTTGTGCATGTTAAACTATTCAGAAATAACTATGATCACTCTTAACGTGTTGCAATTAAACCAACGTAGGAGTGTTTTACATTTAGCCCTGGAAGGTACATTATGGTATGTGCTAAAAACATGCTGCAGGCCTAGACATGCTTGCTACGTGACAAAAAATAAAGTTGTAAAAAACATGAATTAATACCAAGCAACATCCATGAACATATTACACTTTTGAACTAGCAACACTTTTCACACTCAGAACTCTACAACATGTTCCATGCATTTAGTAGTTGCTAATTGAATTTCTCTAATCCCTTAGCACACGTTCCCTCCTTGTGCTGGAAGCAGAACTGGGATCTTAATTACACACTGTAGGCATATGTTAAGCCGACTTTTACATGATAAAGGGCATAAAGAATTTAATTTATATTTGTTATAATACAGGGATACTCTCTAGGGCTGAACCCCCTGCTCCCCAAAATAAAAGCGTGTCACTTTCCAATGCTAAATAAAATGAAGATGAGCAATGGCAGCAGCAGAAAGATGAGAGAGATGTAACACGATGCCATGCCTTCTTACCTGACTTTTGGACTAAAGCAATTTACATTGGAAAAGAAACAGGAGAAATAGAAAGCAAAGAATCAGACAGGAAAAGCAAGATGTTATGGCTGGATGGCTTATATATTTAATGTTTTCATTTCTTAATGTTACACTCAGAATCAGCAGTAAGATACATCCACAAAGAATACTTTTTTTTTTTGCTAAATTAAATACTTCAAAAAAAAAAACCCACTGTATTTGTCTCCTCTGAGCATAACATGGGCAACGCAAAAAGTGAGCTAAACAGCAACACATAGTAATGGCACTGCTAAAACCAGAAGCATGGGAATATTAGAGCCCTCTCAAAGAAAAGATAACATGGGGTTGAACCTCAGATCTCCCTAACAGATGGCGACTGTGGAATCTGCTCTTCCACCTGCACAGGGAGCACTCCCTGCAAGAAGAGAGCTGTGAGGGGTGAAAGGTGCCAGGTAAATCAGCGTGGAGCTCTGCACACAGAGCACATTCCCTCTGCATCCCCAGGGCTCCAGCCCTGAGCACAGTGGCAGGGCTGTGTGATCACCCTGCTCACACCAGACTGGAAAGCAGCATGTCAGCTTTGTTAATTCAGTTTACTATGATGTGAGATGCTCCCTTCAAATCTAATTTGCTGATTTTCTGCCTAATGGACTACTTAAAGCATCCTGGCATTTCTCATGAATGTATTATCTCATAAATACTTATTAACTTCCCTAAAAATTGTAAATCAAGCACAACATGGTTGGGGACTACTAAAGAGCAAATTTCCACTGCATGCTTGCATTTCTAATGTGGCCATAAGAAACAAGACTGAAGGGTAGACATCTAAGCTTTACCTTATGGGAGTTGCAATTTTGCTGTTAGACAATGAACTCACTTTTTAAAACAGATCTTTAAACTACAGCATAGGAAAAAGCCCTCAGGGCTCCAGCTTATGAGGTTTAATTATTAGCTCCAGTACAATTCAACTGTCAGTAACTACACTGCAAATCCACAACTATGGAAGCAATCTCTGCTCACACAGTTTTAACTGTTTTGAGCAACACACACTGAAGGCTTTAGCAACATACAAAAATAAAATCTAAAATGTTGATCTGGAAATACCTGCATTGAAATTAACATGAGTCAGACAACGCATTATGTTACAATGTTTTATCAGGTTCATAGGAACTTTGGCCTGTTTTTAGTAACATGTAATCCATTCCATGTGAAAATAAATCCTCCAACAAATTTAGGGGAAACTTGCCTTTTTTTTCTTTTTTTTTTTTTTTAGGAGGGAGGAACATTTTTTTTAATGTTGTGTTTCTCAGTTGGCTTACTCACTAGCACCTTTAAAAAAATAAAAGCACCAAACAGCAAAATGATTTGTCATTCAGTTTTTCTGGCATTTACAGCCTTCAGTAAAACACGCCCATTAAGGAGCCCTCTACTCTAAGCATCAGTCTGACCAGTAGTAGCCAAAAGAAACCAGGCTTTGCTGGCTGCTCTGGATCAGTTTCTAGAGCAGCTGAAGACTGCTGGCAAAGAGGTACGTTGGAGGTGTTCAGAGCATGAACAGAGACCAGAAAAAGTGAATAGCTAAGTTTTGTGCATCGTTGCCATAAGAAGCCAACATGGATAAAGAATATGAAATAAAACTGCAATGAACATATGCTTCAAAGGACGTACACCCCCTCCACTTCAAAACAGACTCCAGAGCTGTGTGGAAGAGAGCTCTTGGTTTGTAAGAACTTTTTCCTGTGGTGACACACGAACATGAGAAGCAGCAAATACAGTACCTGGCGGAGCGGGCTCCCAGGCTGAAGCCCATGTATCCTTCAGCAGGCAGAGAATCATCTCCCAGCTCTTTCAGATCCTGGGGTCCGAGGTACTTGTCTGTATCGCCTGTCATTGCATCCTCACCTGCCGGTACAAAAGCCAGGCTGGAATCAGAGCTACACGTAGGGCAGATGTTTGTGCGCTTACTAAGTCATAACGCCCTTCCCTGCTCGCCAATAAGGAATCAATCCAGTCACCCCCACTTTCCCTAAGGCTCTTTCCACGCTGGATGTTAATTATCCACCCTCTGAGTGTGCTTGAGAAAATTATTTTATTGGGGGACAAACGAAAGAAGCAAAATTCCACCTTGACGTAAGGCCAATAACGTTAAACGAGGAATGACTTTTGCCCAATCGTCTCTGCAATCTAAAGAGTTCAGAGGAACTTTGCATCACTGCGCTCACTTTTGCTTTCCTTATGGAAAAAAGAAAAAAGCCCAAGCCGACAAAGTTGGATCGGTCCGTGTGAGGGAAAAAAACCCCAACTAAACAACAAACCAATCGACAAAACCCAACCAACCCCCGGCTGTGAGAGCTTGTTTGCCCACCAGTCCTGAAAAGTGCAGCAAGCTTGAATGGAGGCTGAGGAGAGAAGGAAGAGGCCCGCCTTCCACCTTGGGTATTTCTCAATACCTTTGGAAGTCTGAATGTAAGATGGGACTTTTTAAAATTAATTTATATTTTTCTAAATGAAGCACTCCGCAGTGCCAGGCTGGTGTGCGAAGGTGAGCGCTGCCCGACCCCCGCTCTGCCCCAGCCCCATCCCCGCGGTGCGGGACAAAGTCGGGCTCGCCGGGACCCAGAGCACCGCCGGGACACGTGGGACGCGGCCATCCGCACGGAAGGAGATCCTTAGCTGGTTTATCCAAAAAAAAAAAAAAAAAAAAAAAACAAAAAAAAAAAAAAAAAAAAAAAACAAAAAAAAACCCAAAAAACAACAAACCCCAAGAGGAAGGAAAGTTAGAGGAAGGGAGAGGCGGGCAGGCGCCACAAAGGGTTAACGGAGCAGCTGCCCGGCGGGGAGCATTTGCATGCCATTACATCATGCAAACCTACATTCCTGAATTGACAGAGCACGTCCAAAATCTGCCTTTTGCGGTGGTTGGGTCCCCCCCGCCCCGTTCCCACAACAGCGCGGAGCTGAGGGCGCTCCCCTCAAACTCATGGCTTGCCGATATTCACTCTGCTCCTTTGTTGTGAACGCGTTTTAGGTGCGTTACGTTTGAATTGCACAACAGAGAAGTTCAACAACAGCGCGATCCCGAAGGTAAGTGACACCCGAGCCCAGACTCACGTTTCCCGCTTTCATTCAAGGAGTTTAGACTAGTTTCCATTCACTAAACTCAGGAAACCACAGGCGAGCCCTGGTTTTAAACTAACCATCAAGTCTAAAAATACCCCTTCAGCTACTGCTTGCAAACGGCAAACAAACAGACCAACTTTCTCCTCCAGCCCAGCGACAACCAGCATTTTAAGCAGCAGTTAAAAAACTAAAATGTCCACAATACACCGTAAAGCATTCAAAAACCCGAAACAGAAACATCATACATCAAGTGAAACTTTAAAAAGTCTTACTGTTTTGGAAAGCCATTTTCACCAGCCTGGTCTATAAGATTTTTTCCCCTGGTGTTTCCAAGAATTCCTATTAGTCCTATCAGTCCTTAAGCAGTGATTTAGACTTAATCTCCAAACCAGCACAAGCAAACTAATCCCTGTGGGTCATATTCGCTTTCCACACAACAACTGAGATCTTCTTAACATCTTGACCTCTTCGTATGTATTTTACGACATGTGCATCTTTGTCCTCTCAACTCAGTTTACAGTTCTTTGCAAATATGAAACAAAACGAAAAGTAGTAAGTTAAAAAAAATAAAAATCCCTTTTTAATCACTCTGCAGACATCCCTTTAAAGCTTCTGCTGATTGGATTACAGCCTCCCTTGGCAAGCCTCTTGGATGGTGACATAAACGCAGGCACTCCAGTTATTTGTATGTAAATAGGGGTGGCTGCGAGGGTGTAGTTTTTCTGTAACTTGATGCCGGGGCTGCGCAGGGAGCGCGGGGCTGCGGGGAAGGCGCTGCCTCCGCCCGCCCTCCCGGCCAGGGCCGGCACCTCCCCCCGGGGTGGGAGCCCGGAGCCCACCCTCGGCACGCCCCGCTGCCCCGGGGGCTGGGGGAGCCCACCCTCAGCACACCCCCTCCGTCGGTGTTGGGGGGCTGCTGGCCAGGGAGGAAACCGGACCGAAGCCTGGGAGGCGAGGAAGCGGCCCGGGGAGGGCGAGAGATCCGGGTAACTTTCAGCAACTACCAACTGAGCCACTAAATTTGGAAACTTCCGCCCTTTGCAATACCTGAAGACAAGCGCTACGCCACCGTAAGGAGCAGAGGAGGCATTTTCTTTAAGGGCATCGTTTGTCAAAGGCAAGGAGAATGACCAAAAACCCCCCATTCAGTCGAGCTGTAAAATAGATCAGATGTTATCCTGCTCTGCAGCTAATCCAGCCGGGGCAGGACTACTCTGATGAAATGCCCTCATCAAAGGAAAAGCTGCATCTAGGAGTGGTAATTTCAAAGAATTCCACACATTGTTTTGTGATCGTGGGAGGCTGGGGCAAAATGGGTGGTGCACGTTTCAGCAATCCCACTCTGTTTAATTAGGTGCTGCAGCCTAATCCTCTGCGCTTCAGGTAACACTGAGCACCGTGTTTGCTCTCAGCACACGGAACTCCTGCGGAGAAGGTCCCGGGGAAGAGTGAAGACAAAACTCTGAACACAAACAATAGAGAAATGCCCAACAATGAGGCACCGATGAAAAAACACCGACTGATACCCCACTGCTTTTGCTGCCTTTGCCATCCTTCCCTTCCTAGCAGGCTACACGTTGAAGAAAGGTGATGTCCCTGCTAGCAGTGGGAAAACACGGCTATCATAAGTAGAGGAGACAGCTCAAAGTCCAGGGAAAAACAGCGGCAGTGGGTCAAAGCAAGGGCCCATCAGTTCTAGTGCACACTGTCTCAGACAGCAGCCACATTTCACAGCAGAATGGGAACATGGACCAGCAGAAGTACTCCAGGACATTTTTCTAGCTGGCACTGACTTGAGCACATGTTTTCTAGACCTGAAAGAGGTTTGTATAGTCATGAATACATTTTTGGGTTGTTTTTTTTCCCTCCTTTTTAAATTCTTCCAGGTACACTTTGAACTCATGTAAATTTTTTATGCTCCCCACACCAAGGACCCGTGCAAGGAATCATAGGTGTCAACTAGCTCCTGCAGGAGGAGCAGCCCTTTCAAGCTGGATCTGCCTCTTGTGGTTTCACTGATGCCCCATATTTTTAGACTTCTGGAGAGCAGCAAGCACTGCTGCTCACTTTGCCACCAATTTTATGTCCCAGCCTATCCCTCACACAAATTGTTTGGTTTTATTTTCTGGGATAGAAGGTTCTGCTGTTTTTAGTCTTCCCAAGAATATTTTTCTTACCTCTTATCATCTTTCTCATCCTAAGTTTTCTCTATTTTTCTGGTCCCCCAGCATGTCTCCTACAGCTGGGAATTGCAGGAGCACAGGGTAGATGTTCTTTTTAGAGGCCAGTGAGAAATACAGGCTCTCTGGCAGCAGGAGAGAAGGCATCATGTGGCTTGGGAAAAGTCCCAGACAAAATTTAATCATAGGCTGGGATCCAGATGAGCATTTGTCATTTGGCTCTGCTAAAGATACCTGAGGATTTTGCCCCTCCTTCATCACAGTCTGTCCAGAGCTGTCTTGATGGCAGAAGAGGTAGAGCCACCGGGAAAAGGAGGATGTTTCAAGTTGTAGCCAAGGTTTTGGTTTCACAAAGTATGGAGAACAGCCCGTACCAAACCACTGAAACTTTTATGAACCTATGAAATTTTATGGAGCCAAAGAAACTCTGAAAACTGAGCTTAAAAATATAATAAATCAACCCTTCCCAAAATGACCAGTAACAGATTTTCATGCATGGTGATGTTCTGACCTGTCTTAAATGCACTTAAACTGCTGTATCCTAGCACCTACTCAGGGATCAGGCAGTGTGCATTCATGTTCTGTTAGGACATCTGTCTAATCCTCCAGGGATTGATTAGCATGATACTCATTCTTACTGAGGCAGCCATCTCCATTAAATGGGTTTAAAACTGTGTCCTGGTTTACACCCAAAAGTTTGTTACCTCCTGAATGCCAAATAAAAATAAATAAATTAAAAGCTCAAGAATAACTGTTTTTTGCTAATGTCCAAACTCTCCACACCTGATTTGGTTTATGGATTGAATTCTTTTTTTGCCCTTCACTGCTCACAGTCTCTCTCCTGTTGGTATCAGCTCCCATGGCTTGCTGTCCCTTCCCCTCTGGGCCAGCAGCAGCAGCTTCAGGGAGAGCTGCAGTGACAGGGCTCATGGCAAGGCTGTGGCAGGCACAGCAGGGCTCCAGCTCCCTGCACCAGATTAAGGCTCCTGCAGCTGCCCAGAGGGATGCTGAGAGGATGAGCACAGCTCCAGAGGAGGGAATTCCTTCCAGGCCTCCTGCAGACAACTGGAGTGGAGCTTTACCACAGTCGAGCCCTGCTCCCCACCAGCCCCATGGCATGGGCACAGGGCTGGGACTCCCAGCTGCATGGGGAGCCAGCTCACAGCTGGAGATGGTGAGAGGAAAGTCCCAGTTCTCCCACTCTCAGGTTTACATTTGTAGGATTTGCAATCTCTTCAAAAATTAAAGCACAGCACATGCTCAGCGTGCATTAGAATTGCTCTTCTACAAACTCTCTGCTGTGTATGAAGGTGAGCCCTCATTTCTTTTCCCCACAAAATCATGCTCAGCCGCAGACAGAGGCAAGGGAGCAGCGAGGGGTTTTGTTGTTTAAAATTGTTTAAGTTTGATTATTTAATAAACAGTTTTTTTCCACTCTATTTAAGTTTGATTATTTAATAAACAGTTTTTTTCCACTTTTCTCCAAGGAGGTATTTTCTCCCGGACCAGTTGGGGGGAGGGGCCGATTAAATCTACTTTCCTAGAGAAGCCCTTTGGGGGGGTTCTCCCCCAAATTTGCCCTGAACCAGGACAACATCTTTCAAAAAAACACCACTTCTTTTTTTTGTGGTGTAGCAGTTTCCCAACACTTAACCTCACTTGGGCAGACTTGCCAGAACAGTCTAGGAAAAGAATAAAATAAAAAAATCTCTCTTCTCAACCAATTTGACTCCAAACCAAACTGTCCTCAGCAGGGAAGACAAATTACACAATTCCCATGTAAATACTTATTTAGTGGGCACAGCAAGACATAAAAAACAAGGAAGTGGTTTCCTGACATTTGTCCCTGAGCTCTGAGTCTCTACTTTCCAAGCCTTCAATTTCTATTGTGAGAGAAACCTTGAGGGTTGTGGCTCATCGAGGAGCCATTCAACAAGTCTGTCTCACTGAAGAGTTTTGGCTGATGATATGAACACCAACCAAGCCAGGGAGAGCTTGGATTTCTTTGCTAAATTTGTGCCTTTCTCCCACTTGGAAATCAGCTCCCTGGCTCAAAGATTTGTCAGAGTGCCTTAGCATCTTGAACAGATTTGTTTGGACTGGTGTGAGTGGATGCATTGTATACAAATACCCCACTAACACTGAGTGATGGGCGTTACTGAGTTGTCTTTACAGATCTGCAAATCAGGGAAGAGACACAGGCCAGTGGTTATCACTTCAAAGCCTGCAATTCATCACAAACCTTGCAAAACACCTGTTATCTGATTTGTGAGCTCCCTTTCGGGGCTGGGTTTGAAAAAGACCCTGCCATCTCAGTATCACAGAACAGCCTGGGTTGTAAGGCACCTTAAAGATCATCTTGTTCCAACTCTGCTGCCATGGAGAGGGACACCTTTCACTAGACCAGGCTGCTCAAAGCCATGTCCAGCCTGGATTGGACACTTGCAGGGATGGAGCACCCACATCTTCGCTGGGAAACCTGCTCTAGCTGCTCACCACCCTCGAAGTGAAGAATTTCTTCCTAATTTTGAATATAAACCTACACTCATTCAGCTTAAATCCACTCCCCTTGCCCTGTCAGAACATGCCCTTGTAAAAAGTCCCTCTCAAACTTTCCAGTAAGTCCCATTTAGGTACTGGAAGGTGCTCTAAGGCCTCCCTGGAACCTTCTCCAGGATGAACAACCCCAAGTCCCTCGGCCTGGCTTCACAGGAAACATGCTCCAGCCCTCTGGCAATCTTTGTGGTGGCCTTTTCTGGACTTGCTGCAACAGCTCCATGTCCTTGTCATGTTGGGAACCCAGAGCTGGATGCAGCACTCCAGGTGGGGTCTGGTCAGAGCTGCCCCTGGTGCTATGGATGCAGCCCAGGACACAGCTGGACATTTCTGGGCTGCAAGTGCACATTGCCAGGTCATGTTGAGTTTCTGTATATAAATACCAAACAGCCAACAGCCTCAAGTCCCTCTCCTCAGGGCTGTTCTCAATCCATTCTCCACCCAGCCTGTATTTATGCTTGGGATTGCCCCAGTCTGGATGCACTTGGCCTTGCTGAGCATTGTGAGTTTCCCATGGTCCCACCTCTCCAGCCTGTCCAGGTCCCTCTGGGTGGCAACCCTTCCCTCCAGCACATCAACCACACCACACAGCAAACCTGCAGAGGGTGCACTGATCCCACTGTCCACACTGCCAACAAAGCTGTGAAATGGCACCAGCTCCAATACCAATCCCTGAGGAATGGCACAAAACACTTGTCCCCCCTTGGACGCTGAGTCTTTGAACACAACTCTGAGTGGCCTATCCAGCCAATTCCTTAGCCACAGAGCTGTCCATCCATCAGATCTCTCTCTCCAGTTTAGACACAAGGATGCAGAGCAGGACTGTTTATGTACAAATTACTCTCTCAGCTCCCCTGGCAACAACATGGGTGCAGAATACAGTCTGCAACATGCAAGGAACCAACTGTACTACCTGAATTCCTAATTGTTGGTTTGGTCTTTGTTGTACTGAGAGATGGTGACAAGAAAAAACCTCCACAGATCTGGCTTTCAAAAGGATCCCATACGTTACAATGGACATCTTTAGGTCCAGCACCCAGGCTCCCCACAGGGTGTTTCTGGTGTGCACCCCACTGTGCAGTGGGACACAGCAAGTTCCTGCCCTGCTCACTCACACTGTTACCCATCAGTGCTCCTGTCAGCTGAAACAGTGCAGTGCTTTGAGCAGGACAATGGCCCAGGAGATCTATTTGGAAAACATGTATGTATGGTATGAACATGGTCCATTTGGAACTGCACAATGACAGATGGGGAACAAACCAAAGACCTCAATGCATGAATTAAACAAGAGCTGCACACAAAAAACTGAACTATCGTTTACACCTTGCTGCTTGAATGCTATGAAAATTAGAAGTAAATACATCAATAGGGATGAGGAAAGAGAGATTGACTAAAGAAAAGCAAGAAAATGGAACAGAGTCATTTGTTTTTAAAAAAAACAAGAACTTTGTTCTTTCTGCCATTGACTTTGACTATCAGCCAATTCTTCCAAAGTGTTTTGATATTTTACCCTCTTTCCCAGTATTTCATTTTTCAGTTAAAACAATAAAACATTTATTCACTTTATAGAAGCAGCAACAAAATTATTATTCCAGGAAAGCGAAGGTAATTTGATCAAAAAATCACAAGAAATTCAGAAAAAAAGTTAGAGGATTATCAGCAATAGCTCAAAGAATTTTTGAAAGCGCTCTTAATTGTAAAGCAGAAGTTATTGTTAGTGGGATAAGAAGAAAATTATCTGAAAGGATTAGTTTTCAGACAGATGAAATAAAAGGAAGAGGATTAAGCTAAATATCAGTGCAATACAAAAATGCACAAATACCTTCTTCAACATCTGACAAATATTCAGCATCACTGAGTATTTCAGGGGCATTGGCTTTACGAACTGCATGATTTAAATAAACAAAATAATTAAAGAAAAGCACATACAATTGATGTGTCAACAAAAATCAGTGTACAACAATAACAGATGTGCAATGACCATATCTAACTAATAATGTGTGTTAGTCTTGAGTTTTTTAAACAGACATTTCTTACAACCACAAAGAGTGAAAAAAAAATTAAAATTATTATTACCTTCATCATCAGACATATCAAGAACTTCATTCATGGTTTCTGGTACATTCATTTTGTGCTTTTCTGTAACAGTCTGTAATAGAAAAAAAAGTAACTTTAGAATGCAGGCATAATTTTTCTCAAAATTCTATTTATTTTTAAAATTAAATGCAAGATAAGATTTTTATCTGCAGTTAGAAAAACAACACAATTTTTAGCTTCTTATTCAGTTTCTATTTTAAAGATGCATTGAACTATAAATTAAAAATACTACAGAAACAGGCAATATTGTATTTGTTTTTTAAAATATATTCATATTGTCGTAGCAGAAAAAGCACGAGTGGAAAGCTTAGATGATGATATCAAAAGAAGAATCACAATTACTGAAAGTAACATAATTTTAGGAGGCTTAATAAGAACTCCAGGTAATCATCTAAATCTTGAGCAAGGAATATGTCATCTCTAATAAAACCAAACCTTCTGAGGGAAGTATTCCTCCTTTGACACCAGAAGAATTCTGCAATTTGGCAGCAGCTGAACCTATGTGAATTTTTTTCAGAGTTGCCTCAGCATGAATTGTGTGTTTTTCCCACAAATAAGAACAATTGTAACCACATGCAGGCTAAATGATACCCCTGAAGGGCTTTGTGCATGAAAGACACTCAGAAGTGGTTGCATGATTTTTATCCCAATGTTTACATTGATTCAGATTCAAAGACCAATATAAAGAAAAACAAAAGCAGGAAAATAAAGTTCTAAATGCACCTGAAATCTGTTCCTAGAATACCTGCATCCTAAGAATGACATACACATGTACTTTTACTTTTCCAGCACAACCACCGGTAGAGGTTTGGGTCAGAAAAGAGCTTCTGCAGAGATACCATTTAAGGAGTGCAGTGGAATTAAAAACAAAACCAACCAAAGCAAAACAAAACCAAACCAACCCCCCCACCCCCCCAAAAAAAACCCCACCAAACCTCAAACAAAAAACCCACTCCCATCTTTATGGGGATTTTAGATTGCATTTTTTTAACCATTGTTACTTCTCACACTTCATATACAGACAAAAAAATCATCAAAAAGTTCAGGAGGGCAAAATAGCCTTTCCATTTTCACTTATTTTAAAAGAATTCAGTTTTTCTCTGGCCTTATGAGTACTCACTTGGCATTTCATGTTTCTTAGGCTACTGCCATCACTTGATATAGGCAGAAGAGCTCCTCCATGCTCAAACATTACTAAAACCTACAAAAATCCTCATGCAATCCATTGTGTGGGAATTACTTACAAAGCTTTTTAACACCTTGTTAAACCAGCAAAATCACTGGACTTTTTTTCCAGGTCCTACTGGACTTATTTTTTTTAGTTGGTGTTTGAGTATAAATTATAGTAAAATTAGCTATGTTCATCCCTGATGCCTTTAAATTTAGCTTTGGGAGTTGTTTAGCCACAAGCCTCAAAATATAAGTCTCAGCAGCCAAACTGAATTTTTAAAACCCTCAATTGTAAATCAGATTTCACGTCTAGACTTCCATGGTCTCAAAATTACACACTGATAAGTAGCATATTCTGATTTTAATGGAAAGGATTTCTGGGCTTCTCTCAAGAGTAGGTATTTAAGGTTGCATAGGTCTTTCAGCATCTAACATTTCCTCCAGCACAGTTCAGAGCCTGACCCACCATCTCTCTACTCTTCATCTACAGAAGATAAATGGTCAGTCACTTTACGCAGGACAAACATTCCCAGCTTCTTGGTTTTGAAAGCCAAGAACAGCCTTGTGATATTGAGAGATTTCAGGATAAATATGTGGTTTTCCTGCAACTATTTAATTGAATAGTAGGTAGTCATTCAACTTTTGCTATCCCATACAATATTCTCCATCATTTTTTTTGTGTGGAAAAATGTTTTATAATCTTTCTAAAGAGAATTTTATTCCTGAGAAAACATAGAGAAAATGTGTAAGGAAAAAAAAATCAGCATTACTTTCTAGCATATTCCTTTATATCATATTGTTCTGAAATTTATCTTTTGTGTGGTGGCTTTTCTGTAAACTACTGAAACCGCAGCCAGGAAAGTCATAGGAAGAAAAGGTGCATGCAGTAACAGAACTAAAATCTGCCTGTCATCCTAAAAGCTCATCATATTGCAACCACCTGCTTGCACAGAGTCCACACAAAGGGGCAATGACAAAACATGGAACACACACAGTAACTGTTTTCCACCCCTGGTATGTCTAAAAACACATACATGTGCATTTTATCTTTTTAATCAGAAAAAGAAAAATAGCTGCTGAAAGCCAATATTCTGAATTTATGTTCTTCAGACGCAATTCAGGCTTCATTACTACAGTAATGCATGGAGGTACCTTGCCTCAGAAAACTTCTTCAGAGAGCAATCTGGCAAAACATTAGTGAACAAAAGATCCTTCTGAGAAATATTTTGGATTCTGTGAATGTTTCTGACAGCAGGTAATGTTTGACCACTGCTAGTCCCTTCAATGTCTCCTGGCTAATGCTTCCTGAGAGGCAGCACACACCAGCTGGAGTTCTCATCCACATCAGGGAATGGGTATTTGGCATTGCAGGGGTTGGCTGTGGCTGCTTGCAGAATACAGCCTTTCAGCATCCTATGGAAGGGGCCAGAAACCACACAATGAGGAGCTTTCAAGTAAATTCCAACCATTTTTTAATATTGGAATGGGCTCTCTTAGGTCAAATTCAAGCCATTAAGCATCAGATCTGCAGCTTCTGTTTACACAAGCCTGTAGGAGCTTCTTTTCAGCTGCAAAATTGTTCCCAAAACAACAAGATGTGTGGACAAACGTGTGGAGAAACAGTGCAGTTGTGACCAGTCCTTTACACTGGCCATTTTCTGCTCAGTTGGTGCTCTTTCAGTGCACATCCTCACAGTGTCTACTACTTTAAAAATAGCTTATATTTCACTTAATATCGACTTTATACTGATAAAAAGAAATAGGTGACCGGAATTTTGGTAGTCACATAACTACACAAAGTTTAGTCATAGTCATACTCTGGCTTTGGAAAAATTCTTCCATTCCCTACTGAAGTGAGCTGTACTTACAATTGTAGTCATGGTCTCCTCTGTCACCACCTTCAGCGTGTCAACAACTGAAATGTAGCCAAGTCGCTTAGCAATGGCGAGGGCAGTGTTTCCATTCTAGCAATTGAAACATTCGTAACACAAGTTGAATGTTAGCAAGGAGAAGTGTAGGAACTGCTGGGTAATTACAGAAGAACATAAAATAAAAATTGTCTACGTTTTCTGATGGAAATAAATATTTGGGTAGTAGGATATATAAGTGAGATGAAATGGGACGAAAATGAGGAGGTTTTCAGATGTTTGCTGTTCTCGTTCTGGGAGAGATGATGGTAGAGGATGTGGTGGTGATGGAAACAGGCTTCCTCTGCTCTTTTCCTGTCCCACCAGGCCCATTTTCCAGGCCAGCACTTACCACAGTGAGCTCGTTGGGCGCGGCACCGTGCTGGAGCAGGACGTTGATGATGTGGGTGTGCCCCTGCTGCGCCGCCTGGTGCAGCGGCGTGTACCCGTTCTGCAGGCACAGGGAGAGAGCAAAGGCAAGGCTGAGGTGGGCACAGCGCAGCACACACAGCAGGGCAGCCCCCAGGGGAGAGCTGGGACACTCACCTTCGTTTTGGCGTTGACTTTTGCAGAATGCTGCAGAAGGAAGTTCACTATTTTTATGTTTCCGTAGTGGCAGCCAACGTGCAAAGGAGTGTATCCCATCTAGAATGAACATCAGCAGTTAGTAAAGGGGGATATCACACACGTACCCTGATTAAAAAAAAAATTAAAAAAAGCAAACAGGCATGTAACAGGGAAAATCCCATTAAGCTTTATTTCTTTGGACTATGTGAAAAATCCTCCAGCTTTGGGAAAAAAGCACACTTCTCATGAAAGTCACCTAAAGTGCTCAGTGGGTACTTCTACCAGCTCCCTCAGTGCCTTCAAATGGATCCCATCTGAACCCACAGACGTGTGTGTGTCTCTAGGTGGTGTTGCAGATTGCTGACCATGTCCCTTGGACTATGGAGTAGTTCACAAAAGGTTACCTAATTTCAGTTGTATTAACACAGGCTAGGAGATGGTAGCTGTAGCAGTTACTTTAAATTCGTGTGTGCCATTCATTTCCAGTTAATGATATACCCTTTGCCATCTAAATAAACTACTAACTTTGACAATCAGAACGAGTTAATCAGTGCCAGAAACAGCACTGAACTGAAATTCCATTGGCATCAGCAGAATGAAACTTTCTGCTAACTTATGTGAACATTGGATCAGATGCCAAATGACTACAAGGAGCTTTTCCTGCACAGAATAATAGTCCACAGTGGTAAGAGCTGGAGCAGTAGCTTAAACGTAATCAAGAACTGAACACATGGACCTCATCTTACAGATATTGTTAGTCTAGGGTTGGCCAAATAACTTCCTGTTCCTAGGAGTGCCTGGAGTCTGACTCTCTGATAGGGCTCCCTGGGCTGTCCAGAGCCTTGATTCTTCAGCAGAATGATGACTCACAGTCATGTACCTCAACACAGCTTTACAGCCCCTGCCTCTACATGGGTCAAAGATAAACTCAGATTAAAGGATGGCCAAGCTATCAAAACAGTTCAAAAAAACAGTAAAAAAAATAAGGCTGTGGGACCTTGTCCTACAAAATCTTAATTCCCTTCTCCCTCTGCAATATACAGGCCTCTTAACATGACCAGCAAGGTCAAAAAAAAAAAAAAAGTCAGCATAAAACCAACTGGAGAGATGAAATCCAAAGTCAAGGACCACCTGCCAAGAACCCCCTGCAAAAAACCCTAAAACATTAAAATCTGGAGCATATCAGAGAGCCAAGACCAGCTGATCTCAGCTTTCCCTTTGAAGTGATCTGTAAAGGCTCCTCTCCAGCCTGTAACAATGAATACTGAAAAAGGAGCTCTCGACCCCTCCATATTTACTGCAGTGCAATGACAGTTTCCTTCTAGAAATGGTACACACGGAGACTTACACGTGGTGCCTACAAAAATGGCTGGAGGAGCAATTACTGATGCTCCTTATCACTCCTGACGAGTCTGCTGCTTAAATCAGAGACTAAGTGAAAGCTTTTCCTCCTCCTCCTCCCATTTAACAGTGGAAATCATGACATTGCCAGGGTCACAATTCAGCTGAATCTGAAGGCAGCCTCTTCTGAAGCTCTGGCTGTGTGTGGCAGCTGGAGGGGTGTGCACTGAAAGGCAGCTCCTGCCATGGGCACTGCACATGTCCCCAGCAGCCGTGTGGGCACCTGCTGAGCCTGGTGGCAAAGCACCAGTCCCCTGTCTGAGGTCCTTGGAGGGTCCTGGGAGCTCCTTTTAAGTTTGCTGCAGCCCGTGGTCACCTCGTGTCAGGTCCTGTTTGGCCCTGCAGTCGCTGACAGCAGAGGGACAGAGATGTGACACCACGTCACGGCTGGCTGGCCCTCGGCACACAGCACAGGACATCTTCCTGTTCCCAGCCAGCAGCACGGGCAGTGAGGGCATGGCCAAAGTAACCCTGGTTAGCAAAATGCCCTCTCAGTGCCTGAAATCTGGGGAGGATATCCTTAACTTGTCAGTGAGAGCTCAGGTTCCTGCACTCAGCTCCTTCCAGCTCAGGAAGGAACAGCAATTGTATCCCAAGATCCCCACGTGAACCAAAGTATTCTATTGACTGCTATGAAGCACTCCAACTGGCAGACTCTGCAATTACACAATTAAATTAACAATTAAAGTAGCAATTCTCAAGGCAACTTGAGCTTGCTACTTTCATTGTCTATAAAAAGGTGCCCAGGAGGCTGAAATATTTTGCTTCAAAAATACTAATAATTAAAGCACCCACGAACAGACAAAACCCCAAAACAACAAAAACCCCATTAAAAAAAAAAAAAACCCAAAACCAAAAGCAGAAACAGAACAACAAAATCCAGCTTACAATTATATAAATTTCTGCACAGCCGTTCAGGCTTAGTTATAATTACTGGCAAAGCACTAAGGGATTTAGGAGGCAGCCTAATATTGAAAAAGTTACTTCCAAGAAAACCAGGGCTTTTGTTTAACACAGCTCTAACAGACATCACCTTCTGGCTGTCTTAAAGAATGAGCAGCACCAGGGGAGTTAGCAGCTGGAAAGGGTTTATCAAAAGCTACAAGAATAAGTGCCAAGAAAAAAGAAAATCAGAAATACTGAACTTTCATTTCCAATGGAACACAGAGAATCCCTTATTCTCTTGCCCTTCAATTTTTACTTTTGAGGGGAATTATCACAAGTCTTGTATATCATGTCAGTGAATTACTTTCATATCCTCCACTGGCAATAACCATAAATCTTAACAGCTTGAATTACTGCATCTTTCTAGTCATGCTGACTCTCAAGCTGCTCAGTTTTTGTTTTTCTGCTATAAATGTCAGACAATGAAGCTACAGCATTGTTGTTTACAGGGCTAGAAATTGCTTTAGATCCAAAGATCACAAAGGCCTGACTGAATGGAATAGGGAAACCTAGGTGTACACACACAGACACTTCCCTGCCCTGCTCAATCAGGACCTAACATGCTGCAGTACCTTGCAAAGGCTCATTATTGCATATTATCAGGCTGGAAATTTCCACAGAAACTTCTTGATAACAATGGAGCACGTACAAAGAGCCAAGGAGAGACAGATAACGCACCATGAAGATATACTGAAGACACCTGTAATTGAGTGCTTGTGCTGTAGGAAAGAGATTTTCTCTCAAGAGTACTTCCCTCCCCCCTGCCTCCTTCTTATCTCTTCCTGCATCTGAGAATTAGATATTCCAGTGGAAAAGCTGGATCACTGTTATGATCTCAGGCTGCTATGGGGCTCCTGTCCGAACAAAGCAGGCAGACCCGAATAAACCTGAAATAAAAATCCCAGCTCAGCCCACAAAAGAACATCATGACCTCTCAGCCACCATTATCTCCTACCAAAACTACAGTTTTAGAAACAAAAGGCAGTTTAATACTGGCTTTGTTCTCCCGACAGTCATCAGCCAGGGACTGGGAGACCATCAGCTCCTCCAGGGGAGGCCCAACACCAAGAGCAGTGTAGTGACTGTTTGACTGAAAAAAACCCACACTGAAATAAAAACTCCAAACCCTGCCTTTCATCCTTGACTGAACCTGCACTTTTCTCTCAGTCTTCCTTTCCCAGTCCATCACAGTACTGCTTGTATCCTACAACCACACTCTCCAATGGGATAAACAGTGGAAAAATGACATGTGGGGACCCGCTGAGCCATGAAAAAATATTTACTCATGCCAACTACCAGCCTAAAAGCCCTGAAACAAAAGCAACATCATATGTACCAGGACAGCTTTTGACACTCAGCATGACCACCAGAGAAGGGATATCTGCTTGCAGCCATGGCTCCAGACTGATTTTCAACTCCCAATATTATTGTGAAGGGATGAGCATGCCTTGTGTTAAGCATGATACTGCATAGCACATTTTCAGCACCAAAAACTCTTTAGCATACCTAAATTCAGGCAAACAAATGCAATGTCAGAATAGACAAGAGCTGCTGCCTTTGCCTTCTGTGAATACCAAATTCAAATATTAAAACCCTCTAAATGTGAAGGATTTTGAAGCAGCTCAAACTTTATACCTAAAGTATGTTTTCTAACGTGGTTGAGTTTAAACCACCTAACAAAATTTCATTTTCAAGTGGTAAGAGCAGCCTTATGGCCTCTCAGGCACTAGTTCTGGCTGCTACACCAGTGTTGTTTACACTTCAGCATTGATTTAGACTCCTGCAGCTCTGGGATTAGAGGCTATTTAGTTAATTGATGCAGCAAAACCAGAAGGATCTCACAACACTAATAATAAATGCACTTCATAACCAGAAGCTATTCTTCCTTTCATGCCTTCTTCTACTACAAAGGTCAGGAAAAATATTTCTTGGGAGGAAAACCACCCCAAGAGAGACCCACAGATGCAATTGTTCACTTCTGAGAGCAATTCTGAAAATGCTCATAATAGCCAGAACTGATCCTAATCACACAGACTAATCCCCTGTACAAGTGATTTTCTGCAATACTGGATTTTTTTTCTTCCCTGATACAACTTGAAGAGGCAAAATGTGTTTCTGCCCCATCTTCTCCTTTACCCCCTTGAAAACTCCCCCAGAGTGTGAGCAGGGTCAGAACCCCCATGTATCAGAACTGCAGACTCTAGATATTTTCCCAGGGAGGGTAAGTTAAGTATAAATGATGACTAAAGACCAGGAAGATGATAGTTCACTGGTCCCTACTCAAGAGTTCAATGACCTAGTGATATTAAGTTAAATGATCTGGAGTGTTCTCCCCTATTGACAGGTACTGTGCTGGAGTGACACAACCTATGCTTGCTTATCCTGGGAAAATGAGGAATAGGATAACAGGGGAAAATAAAGAAATAAAACCAACCAAAAAAAAAAGCACTGCTGAACAGTCATCCACGCCCCAAAATCTGAGGTAAGAGAAGCACACAGATGTTAAATGGAGGGAAGAAAACAGAAGGTTAGTGGTGACACTGCTGGTAGCAGAGATCCCCAGTATAATGTCACTCTGAGCTGTGCTGCTTCACTGACTTCTAAGGCACGGATGGCCACATCTCTGCTGCTGTGTGTCCAAAGGAATGAATCCCAACTGGACATGCTGGACAGGATTGTGCAAAGATGCAAGCATAGCAACAGTGCCTCCAAAGCCAACTCAGCTGTTGCTTATCTCGTCCCCCGATGCCTCTGGTTTTAGAGGCAGAACGTACAGTTAATCCATCTAAATGGGAGAGCTTGTAACTGCAGGGCTGCTATTTTACAGGGCAATCATCTAACCTTCACCTGTATACAACATGAGATCCAAGTATGGCCTTTCTTATAGCATAACAATTTTCATCCACTGTAGAAATTCAGGTTTTTTCAGGAAGGAACTCAGGGTGTTCATCAGTTTATCCAGAAACGATTCCCTTCTAAAACACCCAGTACTGCATTGGCCCTTTCCTTTTATCCCAGGATATATCCCTATATCTGGCAGACAGCTCCATGTGGCTGACTCTGTGGAGCCTGCAGGGCTCACTGCTGCACAAACCCAGCAGATGGGACCCTGCAGAAGCCTGTGGAAAAGCACCAAGCACATGCCAGTGCATAAGCACTGAGCTCATTCCACTCTAACAGAATCCTGCCAGCCATGTGGGCATTCTCTTCCCAAGGAGCAAACAGTGCCCTACAGCAGGGAGGAGTAACTAGGAGCACTAACTAGTAGGGAGAACATGAGGACAAGATGGTGCGGATGTTCTTCCCCACAGAAGCCTACAGGATGGAGAATTTCCCCAGACAGGTGACTTCTTACAGTCCTGCTTAAATACAACCTGACTTTACCTGACTTAAGAGTCCCTGAACCACTTCCTAACAATTATAGATAGAGCAGTCCCATGGAAAAAAGAGTGTACTGGGAAACAATTCTTTATTCACACTAGTTACACATATAACTGAGGAATGAGGGTGAACAACAAGAGATTTACTTCTGTCTTCTTTAAAGTTATATGGCTATTACTGATCATGTTGCACACAGTCAAATATGACTGCATTTTCTGAAGCTGAGTGCAGAGCTCCTGCAGCTGCACCACGCTGTCCCTGGGACCCAGCAGACATGCCCTGCCTGCCTCTCAGTTGTGACAGTAGCTCAGATGTTTCCACCACCCTAATGTGACTAAAAGGCCACTGCAGCCCAGAATGGGATCCTGTCTGGGCACTGGAGAGCCAGCAAAGCAAACACGTGTGTCTGCCTGCACCTGTCAGTATAAATGTCTCCTCAGACTGCTTTTTGTGGGACAGCCAAGAGCACTGCACAGAGGGGCAAAGGCAAACAGATGAGTTGCATAGCTCGTGAGGTGATTCAGCTCTGGCCAAGTCCAAAGAACAGGTTTTGCAATGTCCTGCTACTGAAACCGACGCCAGGTAGAAACCACCTCTAGAAAGGCAACCACATTCACCTGAGGAAATTGTGCAAAGAATGAACCAGGACAGATCTCTCTTGTTACTGGGTGATCTGACAGATAAGAACCCTGACTGATTCTTCTTTAAAATACAGACTGAGGATATGTTACAAAAGTATAAACCTGGAGAAGCTCCTGGAATTTTATCAAAACTCTTTCAGGTTTACTTCAGGAAAATGTTACTGAAGTCAGCAGTCAGTACAGTTGGAATTACACTGTAGAGAAATCAGATAACAATGACTTTTCCCTCTGCCACAGATTACAATCAGCTGAGCTGCGGCCAGACATGATGAAGACTCAGCCCTTTCTGAGCTGTCAGTGTAATATGATAATATTGCTGGGCAGTCTGACACACCCGGACATTCCTGGGATGCAAGCACAGCACCTAACTTGTGGCATACACCTAGCAGAGAGCTGTGAAAGCTACTCCTCTGCAAAAGAGTGCAGGTCAGATTGTGAGACCTGCTTCATTTAGATGATTTGATCCCCTACAGCCCAAGTATTTGATCTCAACTGATTTCTTGCCCAGCTAGAGGGATGCCTCCAAGATCTAGACAATGCATGAGGAATGTAAGTGCAATCAACACTGAGATCGTTATCATTCAATTTTGAGCACTGTACACCATTAGGGAGCATAAAACCTCTTCTGCAAAGGGTCTTTGCTTCAGGACGTGAATCTTAAAGAGCAATACTGTGAATGGGAGGCGTCATTGCTGGGAGTCTCAAAAGCCATTCCAAGCACCTTGAAAATCCAGGTCTCTTAGGAGTCCAAATATTTAGGCAAAACTATTTTTAGGCAAGTAAATTTGAAATGGACCACCACTGCATATATGTATTTCATATTAGATAACAGTTTCCTTACTGAATAACTAGATCAATCCCACTTACCTTCAGTGAAGCACAATAATAGGATACAATCTAAACCTCTATTGATCTAAATATTTGGCAAGAAATAAGCTTACTGCTCAGAGGCTGTGCTTGACATTAAACACCCAAGTTTATGTACCTTCAATTTTCAGAATATATTCTGCAATAATTTATTACAAGGAATGTTTCCCTGCTGCGATTTCAGTTTCACCCTGAAATCAATTCTTAGCCCTGTCTGGAGGCTCATGGCTCCCTGGAAGGAAATATTTCATGTGACAGTGGTGTTCATACCTTTGTCTGTGCATCAACAGCAGCTCCCTGGTTAACCAGAACCTCTGCTACATTGACCCTGTCCTCTTGGGCAGCCAGGTGGAGGGGCGTCAGTCCACTCTGGAAATCAGAAACAAGTAACAATCTCCAGAGGAGGCACACAGACTACTAAAATGCAGATTCAGGTATCAATAAAACTCTAAACATCCTTAAAGAAGTTACACATTCCACTTTCTCTGTGTAACGTGCTTTGTTATCACACTGTTGATCAGCAGGAAAGTACAATTCAAAAGCCTGGAAGATGATGTTTCTTTAAGACAAGGAACATTTCTCCATGCAGTGCTACATGTGGAACAGCAAATTAGAGCACTTCAAGGAAAAGTCACACAGTATTTTTTACCTCCTAATTTACTTCCCTATAATGAGTCAGACTTTAAAAGCAATATTGAATCATTGTTTACACTTCTGCAAGTTTTTTAGACTCACTCAGTTTTATCCTTACCTTTTATTCCTCTACTAGATCATTTTCAGACACAACCACAAAAGAATAAAACCATTTCTCTGAGATCAGGCCCATTTCTCTCTGCTCAGGGAGTATACAGACTTGATAGAAAACACATACTGATAGTAATTTTTCTTATTTAAAACTCAAGATCTAAATATTCTCAGAACCTCAGAAAACTATACAACTTTCTGCCACATAAAAGGGGTAGAATATAAAAGGGGAAGGAGAGAGAATCTGCTGAGGGGATGTTGATAGGAATGAGAAAGACTATCCTTTTCTTGCAAATGATGGGTAATTTTCATTCCTGCTCCTACAGGAACAGCTCCAAGGACAGAAGAGCAAGTGGTAGCAGTTGTTACATCAGGCAGGAACACTCACTAAGTTTCCTACCCTTGAATCCAAATCCATATCCATGGTGCAATCCCTACCAAGGCCAGCTATTTTGAGATGGCCCCACTGCATTTCACTCCAAGATGCAATCCTGATGACAACACAGCTTAGGTGGGTCACCTGAGAAAATTTGTAACATTAACCAACTATAAACTACCTAATGGAGCCTGGATATTAATGACCAAACCTTCTAAAAAGATTTAGTAAGTGCTCAGTATGAGGGCTCTGAGTATGCAGCTCCAAACCATTCTGTGGGTCCTGAAGAAATAAATGCTCTTTTTACTCCCATTGCAAAGCTGCAAAACTCAGCAGTCAGTGGGCTTTAAACATCTGGCTTTGAATGCAAAGGTGCTGTGCTCTGAGGAAATGTGCATCCCTGAGAGAGTGTGGAGGGGAATTACTCCCCAAAGGTGGTGTTATCAGCACAAGGAGAAACTGGAGATTACAACTGAATGGGCTGCTGGATGCTGCAGGTAATTAACCCCTGGTGGCACTGAATCAATGTGCCAAGCACTTCAATCGTGCTCCCTGTATTAGCCACAGCAGCAAAATGGGATAGCCAATGGATGCAGAACATGTATGTGGCAAATTTCCCTGTGGGGATATGAAGTCCATCCTGCAATGGACTTCATACAACTGAGACTGGTGGGGGGGGGGAAAAAGAATCCACATCTGCAAGAGAAGCTTTCTGAAGGAGGACCCACAGATAATCAAATTGGAAAGTTAGAAGCAGGAAAACACAGCAGCCCTGTACAGAACACCCACTGCCTCAGAGGATACTGACTCTTCCCACCTGCTGAGAATAAGAAATATTTTCCATGTATAAAAATTTCTATAGCCTAATCTAGCCACACAAATCCATTCTGAAACTGCACTTGACAATGTCAAATAAGAATGTCTAGTGGGGCATTTAAAGAATTAAGACTGCACATTTGCTAGAAACATTACTATAGAGCAGACTTAATGGCCTATGAATTCACACATAAACTAAAATACATCAACTTTCCTTTCCTACCACCAGGAGAAATGATACCAAAAGTCATTGTGGGCTAAGGAACATACCCTGGGGAGGAAAAACCACTTATATTAAGGAACAAAATTTCAGAAAAAGTAGCTGTTGTTATCCCATTAAAAAAGTCACCATCCCTGAGCAAGTCAGCTGCTACCATGAGGTGGTAATAGTTGTTACCATTTGCTGGTACACGTTACATTTTTTGTCATAAAATATTATAGTGCTAAAAATGTTACAAATAAAAAAACCCAAAACAATAAAGCAAATGTTAAAATTACACATGTAACACTTGAAAAATGGGCAGGCATATTCCTAGAGGCTGATAAATGACAGGTGTCAGCCCCACAGCTCCCCTGTGGGGAAGATATTTTCTCTCTGGCCATGTTTTGGCAGACTAGCATAAATTAATGCTGGATTAATAAATTCCACTGCAGCATGAGTTATTACCAAGCCTGGTTACTACAAAGGCTCCTTCAGTGTGACATGGCACGCTGCTCTTTGCTAGCAGAGACAATGATGTGTGTTCAGACACCTGCAGCGGCTTGCAGGGGGCAAAATGTAACTGCAGGGCCCTTTCCTCCTCATCCATACACACACACACCATGCACAGCCTTAGGCCCGGGCTGGGGGGACACCCACCTTGTTGCTGAGGTTGACGTTGGCGTTTCTGGAGAGCAGCAGTGACACCATGTCCCCGTGGCCGTCCTGGGAGGCGAGGTGCAGCGGGGCGATGCCCTGCCGCGTGACGGCGTTGGCGTCGGCGCCGTACTCCAGCAGGGTGGTCGCTATGTCCATCTGGTTCTTCTTGGCAGCTATGTGCAGGGGTGTGTAACCATTCTGCCAACAGAGAGCACTTCACTGAGAGCTGCTCATTCAACAAGGTGATAAATCACTTTTCTGTACCTTCCCAACTCTGTGAATAATTATGCCATAAGTTCTAAAAATTCTGTCAAACACAGTCAAATACAATGTTAACAAGATGTATGAACCAATGTATCTGACCGTTAGGCAGTCTTTTTTTTTTTAAGTACTGCTACAAAGAGGAGGATTCTGAAGTAAATGTTCAAATTTGGGAAAAAGTACCGTTTCAGGAAAGGACAATCTATAGAAATAGGAGTTTGAGTTTTGTTTCATAGACATTTGCTCCTTTTCCTTAAATGTACATAAAATCTTTAACACACAGAAGAGCAGGATGTGTGTACATAACTCAGAACAGCTGTTATTGTTTGGGGTTTTTTTTTCCCATTTCCCAGTGTGAAAGAAAGCAGCATGCACATGAAATATGGCCTTTCTTGCAGTATTTACCCTAA
Organism: Euphonia xanthogaster; assembly: GCA_034509185.1. Lineage (NCBI taxonomy): Eukaryota > Metazoa > Chordata > Aves > Passeriformes > Fringillidae > Euphonia > Euphonia xanthogaster. The sequence goes on along the minus strand of JAYDZK010000271.1, from coordinate 5,296,498 downwards.
ACCTTACTGACAAGCTGGTTTTTTTTCAGATCAAGGGAAAACTGAAGCATATAACTTTAGAGTCGTGCATTCCTTATCTTTTTATTCCTTCCAATATGTGTATCCAGGGAGCCCTACTACTAAAAATAAAAATGCCATACCAATTGCCTGATACAATTTTGTAACTCTAAAAAAGACAGATAGGCAGAAAATAGATAAATGGATAAATAGAATAACTGATCAGCACACAAATACCACAACTCTGATGGAGATAGGACCAGTTTTTGGTACAGATTGCAATGACTGTTTAGTCAAGAACTTCCTGTCTTTCAGAAATGTATTAACCCTCATTTTCAAATAAATGACAAATGTGCACACATTTCCACTTGAATAAGAGACAAGGTCAGGGGGGACGAGACCCAAGCTGCATAAACCATTTTGTATTTTTGTATGCCATCATAAGTACCATTTGCATCTCAGATTACCCAGCCCAATAAAATCTACCTAAAGGCACAAAGCATTCACCTGGCTGGTGAATGCTCCTCCCTGCACCCACAGGGCAGCAGGGCTGTTCTAAAAAGGAAGAGATGCAGAGCAATGCAGGTAGGAGCAGGGAATAAATACATGGGGGCTCAAATGATTACAAGAGAGCTTTAATAGGAACCTGGCAGCAAGAGATGCACAGCACTAGTTTCATGTGGAAAAGGTTCTGTAACCTTCAAAATTCAATTCAGACTCAGTTCAGATCTTGGATATGAAAGTATTTGAAAACAACACTCAGGAAACACAGTGCCACAATCAGAAAAGGAAGCACATGGCCACTGAATTTTCACTTTGAAGATAAAGTGCTTCAGGAAAAACAAGCATAATCCTCTCCCTTAGACTTCCTGCATGATACTGCCATGTAAAACAACCACTGCCACACGAGCACCTAATAAATCCTAAATACTACATGCTAAATCCTCCTTATCTGCTAAAACATAACTCCTTGAAATGGAGCTCATATTACATTATATAAAATAACAAATGCAGTTTCCAAGTCTTTTCCTCAGAAATGGGCACATATTCCTTTCAGTGGAATGGACAGCAGCAGGTTGCCAAGAGAAGGCAAAAAGAGAGCTGAAAAATAAAAGCTGAAATTCAGCTCAGTCCCAGTCTGCATCTTCTCCTCATAAGGGCAGTACTGTGTCATGATGCACAGATGGAGAAAGGAACAGTTCAGAAGGAAGGCTATCGAGTTATTATGGTTGCCAGGGAATGGAGTAGGAAAAGGGAAAATGGTTAAAGATGAAAGGACAGAGGAAAGCTAAAGCTTTGGGGATGGTGCGATGAGGAAAAAAGACACTGTAAAGTGGATGCTAAATTCAAATTAGGGATAAGCTGCACATGAAATTAGGCACAATTTTTGCCTATGAAAGAGAGGAATGGTCCATCAGGATAACTGCACCACAGCACTAGACTCCGACATGCTCATTTCCCATACCCTGTCACTTATCACTCTTCGAGGCAAATTTTGCTGGGCTTGGCTAATGACCACTCTTAAATTAAGATCAGTGTAAAAGACAGTAGTGTCACAGGAAAGGCAACCACTGATGAAACTAACTGTGGAGCCAGTGATGAGATATGACATAACATTTATTTACTGGACCACATTTACAAAAAGTACAGGAAATCATCTGCTGTCACCAACATCATCTTTTGGATGAGTGCACAGCAGGTGCCCGAAGCAACAAACATGTTATGGTTAATTTGATTTAGTATTGATGCTCTGTTGACTGCTGCCCTGGCTCTCTTGCTGCAGAGCACTAACGAATGCTTTCTTTTAGGCACACTTACAGCTGGCACTTGGAGGCCTGAAGTGGCAGCTGCAGAACTGTTCTGTTACAGATGGAGAGGCTGAGGTGACCTGACACGTGGGTTTGTGCCACGCTGTACCACAGTCTGTAGGGCTTCCACCTTGGTTTGGACTTCCCAAGCCCTTGGCAGGGGCTGCTGCAATCCCTGCCCCTACAGGATGCACAGCTCCCACATGCAGCTTCTTTCAGTGAAAACTGGGTCAGTGCCTTCTCATCCTCTTCAGAAGGCCCTTCCTTCCCCCCAGTGGCATTTGAGAGTGCTGTGCTGCAGTAGTGAAAGATCAGAGATCACTCTGGCTGCCCCCCTGGGGTACTGCTCTGGCAGATCGCCTCTATCGACAGCATTGATTTTAAACTGTGCTGCTGGCAGTCAGTGTTTATTTAACTTCCCCCTCCTTGCACTACCAACTCTGGGACCCACCACTCCACCCTCTCCTGCATCCATGCAGAAGGGCTCCAGTGTATAGCTGCACTCAGCCATGTGTGAGAGGAAGGCAATCAAGGAGCACTGCCCATCTAACTACAATACTGGCTTTTCCATTAGCTCTCCTTTCTCCACAGGGCTTTTCTTTTACAGTGATTTAAGGAAATTGTCTAGGTTGTTTCAAATGAAGTATTTACACTGCACTTAATCTGCTTTAACCTACATATGTTTCCATCCTGCTTTACCTAATGTTCCTGCTCAAATATCGATTATATGCTGACTGATTATAGTATTTATCCATCCCATACTTAAAACTGGGATCCACAAAAGAAATAGTTTAAGCTTCTCTAAATTCTCTTTGTTTTATGCACTACCAGAATAAATTTGCATATTTATTCCTCCATATCCTCTCAAACCTTTCACTAGGCATTGTCTTGCCTACAGGACATTACAATCAAAGCAGGGCTGTGACAACTTTTATTTCTTGCCAGTCCATTTACGCTGGGCTAGAAATATTTTTGTGAAACACATGAATAATTACATGTATTGTGCTGAGAAACTTATCTTGCCTCAGATGTCATCCTGTGGCACAAACAGAAAAACCCCTGCATAGCTGGGCTTCAACCCCAAGCTTGCCCTGCACAGATCTTAAGATGCAAAGATACAAAGTTGGCTCTCTTGGAAAAGTTACTGAAGAGACTGGACAAATGAAAGCAAGGCTCAGTATTTTCTGAGACTAAAACTGGTGATTTAAAGTGTTTCTGCATTCTTATTTGCTTCTTTAAAATTGCTGTTTTATTCACCTGCAGGATTATTCTTAGCAGCTTTATGTGGATATGAGACATTAACAAAAAAGCACTGAGCCTCCTGTAACTGCAAGCATACACAGCCTAGAAAGAACAGGGGTAGACAGGGAATAAAATGACATAAAAAAAAGCCTGGGTATTGCTCCCCCAGAGTGGCCAGTACTTGTACCTTGGCAGAGGCATGAGGAGAAGCTCCCTGGTCCAACAGCAGGAGGGCCACCTTTTGATTATCGTAGTGTGCAGCTACATGCAGTGGTGTTAAACCGCTCTAAAAACACATGCAGAACAAACAAGTGCTGTTACAGACCCTCTGCAGGGGAAACACAGGAGTTTGGAAAATTCCAGTAGATAAGGTGAAAAAACACATTTGTTACTCATTCGTGTATCCAGAGTCTTTGGGAACTTTTAGAATCAAAAAATAAAACAAATTTGGAAATCCTTCCCGAACTGTGAAAGGCCCATTCGCTTTTCCCAGGGAAGATGAAAGGAGAAGTACAAATCTGTGCTGCCCCCAGGGCAAGGAGGTCACACCCTTGGCAATGTTTTCATTTTACTGCAGTGGATAAGTAAACTGCCCCTTGGATCTGTAAAAATCCAAGCTGGGCTGGTTGAAAAAGCTTGAGATAGTATTGGCCTTTGCCCTCTGCCCCATCATGAGAGCTGGGGAAGCAGAGCCACCTACCCAAATACTCTGATAAGGACTGTAAATAGTTTGGGTAGGAACATAGGGGAATGGTTTGTCTCCATTCCTCTGGATGTGAACGCAGAGCACATCACTTTGTTGTCAATTAATGACAATAAAAGTCACTTTATCAAGAGTTTGCTGGCTCTTGGCAGCCCCAGCAGGGACTGGAATACCACATGAAACCAATTCCAGCTAAACCCAGGCTGTGGATACCAGTGTGATGATAAGTAAGTAGAAGGACATTAATAAATTATTATCTGGTTTGAGATATTTGCTCTGCAAGTGGCAGTGGTTTCTTCTGTCCTACCTTTCCAGAAGCATCAGGAGATGCATTCTTCTGAAGCAGGAGGTTGGCTACCTCGATTTTCCCGTACTTTGCAGCCACATGTAGTGGAGTGAATCCTTTCTGTAAGAGAAAGCAGGAATATAGCAGCCCTGGGCACTCTTTCTCAGGGCAGATAAGGTTTGTCTTTGATCTGCAAGAATGCAGCTGCTTCCATCCTCTTTCCCTTACATAGTCCTGAGTACAGGCAAGTCTGCAGGTTCCCAACTGCCCTGTGGGGTCTGGAGGCCCCTCCCTTGCAAGGCAAAGCACTATCTACTTTAAACAAGGGACTAGTCTGTTCCTTTCTTCACACTACCGAAGACCCAAGGGCAAGCATATCAACCCAGAATTTCTGCCCTGCATTCCTTCCATTCCAAGAAAATGCATGTCTGCTCAGTGGGATGTGTTAAACACCAGGTCCTGAGGTGCAAGCATGAAGCTCTGTACCCTTTTAATAAAACATAGCTCACACTTACATTGTACATCTAAATGCCTCTTGCAGCATTTATTCGCAAGCAGCCCTTGCTGCAGGTGCGCTCTATGATTCTGCCGCTCCTGCAGCTTGCTCACCTTGGTGATGATAGACAGAGATGCACCATGATCCAGAAGAACAGAAGCTACATCTTCGTGCCCTTCCCGAGCAGAGAGGTGCAGAGGCGTGTAGCCTGACGTGGTGGCTGCATTGGGAGATGCTCCCTGCTGCAGCAGCTGCTGCACAATGTCTGCCTTGCCCAGGCGGGCAGAAATGTGCAGCGGGGTTTGGTCATCCTAAACACAGAAGGAACAACACAGGCCTGCATGAGAAAACTGCCCCTCACACTGGGATAGGAGATATTAGCCAACATTCCGTCACTTTTCAAAATTGCACACAAGTGTTAATTCTGCTGAGGTCTTAGCTAGGGAATGTTGCACACTGGCTTTCTCTGTGTCATATCATAAAGATACTTTGCTCTCTGTTAGTGCATCATAAAATATTCCAGACAGTGACATAATCCATAAAACTTAATAAATTGATCAATATTCTTCCTTATCTGGATTTGCCTCACTTTGCTTTGCAGGCCTTTCTTAAAACAAAGCTAGTGCATAATTCTGTTCCTCACATCTTGATCTCTTTTATATTTCACAGCAACATTTAATAGCTTAATCAATTATTGCCTGGAAACTTGCATAAAGTATCATAAATTTTGTTCTTTTTTAACTGGTGAATAATTGTTTGGTATTTTGCAGTTAAATTTTCCATAAGTGTAACTGATGATAGAACATGGTGTAGAAATTAATTGTCACTTTCTACTTCTCATTCAGAAGACAATCATCTGAATAGTTTTAAGTGTGGTGCTTTTCTGTCATGAATCTGATGGTTTATTTCTTTTCCTTCACTGAAAATATTAGTGTTGTGACCTTGTTTTGAGAGTTTAAGAGGTAATTTCTCACCTCTTCATTATCTTGTTTTTGTATTTTTGTCCCCTCCCTTCTCTGTGGTTCAATCTTTGGATTAAGCACACTATCACAACAGTGTGGCCAAGCATCTTCCTCTCCCCATTTTCCCCTGCTGAATTCTCTACCTTTTGAGAACTGTCCTGCAGTTCTGGGCTGTTCTCTGCAAGGGAGACTTCTGCCCGTGCCCATCCTACAAGAGTGATTTTACACCTCTGGGTTTAGGATGGGAGCATGCCAGAACATAAATGCCACTCCTCTGCAGAGCAATTCTCCCCTGACTGGGGAAGCATCTTTGTGGTTCTTAAATGATTCCAGTTTGTGCCTCTTTCCCACAAATTTCTCACAGCTGATGTGAGCGCAGCACTAGTGTGTAATCTACTGCTTGCATTTAGTTGTTAATTATGGTAACAAACTGATCACAGGCAATGGCAGTTTGCACAAATTAAATCATTCTGTGAATTTACTCAGAAAATATTTGCATGACTGCTTCTGAGCACGAGCGGTTCACTTCAAGATTGTCTTTGGAGATTTACAAACCACATGAATCAGTTCTATTGTCAGGCTCCTTGCAGATATGAAGTGTATCAGCTAGAAATATTTAGTCAGAGTTCCTTATAAGTAGATAATCTTAACAGCAAACTTTCTTGCGACCCAATTCACAGATAACTTCACAATGAAAAACAGTTTGGTTTTTTTTAGGCTACATCCATTTTATGCCCATTTGGGGAAAAAATATTTCCTGAGTTTACCTATTAAGACTGCTATTTATTGCACCCATTTATCTCATTGCCCTGCCTGTTTCCTGGAACTCTTTGATTTCCATAATTTGGTGTGTTCCTTCATGCCTCTGGACCATTTCTTTTTCCTCCACCCTCACCTTCCTCAACTGCAATTGTTTCTACAGGATCTGCTCCTTCTCTCCAGCCCCCTGCTACATCCCCTCACTGTGCTCCTTCCTTTAGGTGGTGTTCTTTAGAAGTCTAACTATTTTAAAATACATATAGGCTGTTGCTTTAGGGACATGACAGGAGACACCAGAAGCCAAGGGTTTCCAGTTCTGCTGAAATAAAAGCAGATTGAGGAACTCCTCTCTCTCCTCAAATCCCACTTCAAAACACAACTCTTCAAACACATGGTAATTTATATTAAAAACTGGGATGGTATCAACCTGACATCTTCTGCCTTGTCTCTTACGGATCACTCGTGGCCACAGCAAGAGGGTACATAACAAAATATCAGTGGGCACCACAAAGGCTTGGCTTCACCTCTTCCTCATCCTGAAGGGCAAACCCAAGATGAATGCGAGTTCTTGTTTTGCTCAGCAGGGATCATGCAGGTTTGTTCCACCTGGGCCATGTCCTCACCTTGGCTTTGGCCTCCACCTGGGCTCCGTTCTGTACCAGGTACCGGACGACCTCTGTCTGGCCAGCCCTGGCTGCCATGTGCAGCGCTGTCTCTCCTCTCTGCACCCCGCAGCAAAAACAGAACAGAGTTAAAGACACACTGCAGGGACAACAAACACCAGCGTACTTCATAAACACAGAAATGCCAGTGACCCAGCTCAGAATGATCTCCACTAGAAAACTCTGCTGTAGCTGTCTCTGAGATGTAAGATTAAATCAATGTTCGACCTGACACTGTGTGCTGCAAAACAATTTATTGCAGGGTCAGTTTCCCAACTCAGTAGTGCCTTTGTCATTATTTTTTGCTGAAAAGAGACAGTGCGATTTTTATATTACTAGTATTTTATTAGCAATGTTAAAAATTACATCCTGAATTTAGTAAAAAATGTATTTCAAATTTTGTATATTCAGGCACACATATATTTGGCTTTCCTTCTGTAATGCCTTATGCCCCTACTATTATTTGTTATCTGACAAGCACTGAGGTGACAGAACAAGAAGGAAAAAAAAATCATTACTGAGTACATTCATCGAAGGCTTCATGGACTTACTGAAAGACAAATCCAAGGAAACCAGAACAATTCAGGAGGGAAAGGGGTTTCTACCTTTTTGGGTATTAATGTGTCTTTAGGTACAAACATCTGCTAATTAATAAAAGGTGCTGCATTTTTACATAATTTAATAGAATCAGCAGGTGAAGACTTTTACAAAATACTGTCTTCTAGCTGCACCTGTGTATGGAAAGTGAAAAGGAGGCCAAACTGATAAGAGGATCAACATGCTTCTGCTTCTCTTCCACTTCCCAACTTTCACATAACCATCTAAGAGCAAGTTCAGTTTTTACACATGGCCTGGGAGCCTTGGGGCATGCAGTACACAGCCAGCAGAGGAGGCTGGATGGACACAGGCAATATGTCCCCACAATCTGCTGCAATCTGTTGAATTTGCCTTAAATGGCAGACCCCCAGGGTCTTGGGAAAACAGTGCTCAACCGTCAAGCACAGATCTCAAAAATTACATCTGAGAAGCTACAGTATGTGCTCATTCTTTACTTCAGAAAATCAAGAGATTAGAGCCTGCTTAGGGTCAGCCCCCTTGGACATATCCTCAACCTGCCAAGCATCTCCCAGGTAGGAGCCAGCAGGCCGCACTTTGCCATGACTCCAGCACGAGCCATAGGTACTATGGAGGTGGGTGGTGGACAGCAGAATTAGGCACTCCATCCCAGTACTGCTCCCATATATTATCACACATTCATTCCCAGTCCTGCCTTGCTGAAAGGAAACCCATGACTCACCACATTGGTAGTGTTGGGGGATGCTCCATGATGCATTAGCTGTGATACAATATTTACATGTCCCATGAAGGCAGCAACATGGATTGGAGTTAGGCCCGACTGAAAAACAGACCAAAGTCCAATTAAAATGCTTATTTCCACATACGTTTACAAGAACGTCATGGGGGAAACAGAAATTTTTCTAAAGCGAGTAAACCCAGCAGCTTGATCTTCTGAGAGGGTTTTATCTTCTTGAAACCATATACATGTGCTTAAATTAAAGGGCACACAGGATTGGGAACACCTATGAGTGTGGTTCATGAGCAAACATATAAATGTTCTAGGAATTAAGTAGTTCTTCAACAACAAAATCAACCATAGCTAAGCAAGATTAAGATTAGGCATTTGCTAAATATTGTCTTGGAACGTGGAAAAAAAAAATCCAGAAGCATTCCTGGTACAAAGGCAAGGCTTTCTGAAACATTCAGGTTGTGTAAAAAAGATCACCATCATGACTCTGCACCACTGCCCTTACACAGGATATGAAAGCCCAACTGGAGAGAAAGAGAGGGAGAGAGGAGGAGAGGGGAAAAAAGGGAGCAGTCATTCAGCAGGGCATGACCTCAAGGATTTTTCTTTAAAAATCCAATCAGTAGTTAATATTTCCCCACGTGGAATCACCCTAAAGCCTCCTCACAGCTGCTTCTGCACAGCTGTACCAATAGTCAGCCAGAGCCTTCAGAAGGGCCTTTTGCTACCAAGAGCAGGAGAAAGCTCAGTGGATCTCTGGAAATCCCCATGATTTAGGCAGCTTCCCCACAGATATATACCAGTCCCAGAGGGCAGAAGTGAGGAAAGCACTTATCTTCCTTTCTCACGCAGAACAGCAAACATGAGCAGGAAGGCAGAATAACTGGCTGAGTGTGTAAATTGTTTGACCTGTTTCAAGCAATTTAGTAAATGCTTTTAAGAGTTTTTAAACGCTAGTCTGGAGCTACACGAACTGTAGCCAGGGCAGACTCTTCTTCCTCAAGCAAGCCAGGAAGGGATCTGTATGGCTTGCTGCTGAATAGTTAGAACAACCCCACACACATTAAATTAAACTCCATTTTGTGGAGATTAACTATTCCCCATTGCACCTTGTTTAATCCATGGAATTCCCTGTCATTTCCTAACATGGCCCATTCCACAGTGGTCACACATTCATATGTGCGATCTTTTCTCCTCTCCTAACTTGGTACAATATACATACATGGAGATAAAAATTCCCATAGGAATTAATTAATCTCAGAATTCTTCCAAGAACTGGGTGCAGACTATCTCATGCTGACTGAAGCGACAGCATACTGATTTCTGTCTGGCTGATTTGTGATGTCCCATGATGGTGGAAGAATAGAACTTCTTTGTGGAAAGACAAAAAAAGGTCTGAATCAAACCACCTTTTAAAACAGGACCTGAGTGAAGCATAGTCTTCACCTTGATTTCTGTAACAGAGCAAATTTCATCCTTAAGGTCTTAAATTACAGAAGGAAAATTGACAGAAATGGTAGATTTTAGGAAGTTATTTTTGTTATTTCACTTGCTATTCTCACCATAATCCCAACATATATCAGTTGTTTGTGATTCATTAGGGCAACTGACTTTATTGTTCAGTTTTACTATTTCATAATATCAAGTTGAAAATAATTTTTGACTTAATTGGTTCATGCTCTTTCAGAAATACTGAAATATTAATCAATACAGGGGCAAGGAATTTTGTAAGAAAAGCAAAGACAAGCATGGAAAGACCATTTTTTACCTCAGTTACAGCTTGAATTGATGCACCGTGCTTTAGAAGAAGTTCCATTACTTTTATTCTGTTCTTCTTGCAGGCAATGTGAAGAGGTGTGAAACCATTCTGGAAATGAGAAAGGACACTTTTGGATGCCCTCATGTAACTAGAAAATAGAACTGAGTATGGAATTCACAAAATAGATTTTTCCGTTTTAAATGAACAACTCCCACATTTATTTTGGCATAACTACTTTTTTCATGTAAGAGAAAGTAAAAATTTATAAGAAGATAAAGACCTATTTCATATATCCAGTTTTAATTATGAAATATATCTTGCCCACTCCAATAACTAATTTATTTTTAAAAATTTCAATTCACGCAAAACTGTCAAACCCTTCTTTTTTGCTTACCATATTCACTTTGAACTGGCTAGGGTTTTCTGCTGGAGTTTCTGGGGAATTTGGGGTGGGTTTTTTTGGCTGGTTTTCTTTCAACCTTTTACGACTGCTGGTAAAAAAAGCACTTTACATTTTACAGGCTCTGGAATTTACATCTTCTAAACTATTTTTACTACTTGTTTTGTTTGGGGTTTTTTTTTTGTTTTTTTCTGTTCATTCCCTGTCAGCTTACTGCAACTAGAAGTATTTCACCCCTTCCTTTAAAAAAGATGTGTGCAGTGGGATGAACGTTAGAACAATCATCATATTTAGTGTGAGATGATACCACAGAAAAGAAGTAAATCAGGAAAATAGGCTGTCCAGAACACTCACGACTGGTACAGCAACATCAGAGCACTGAATGCTGATGCTGCTCGGTACAAAAGAGCCTTTGCAGAACATTCTGAAAACAACTGGCAGAGCTGGTCCCTCAGATCTGATCAAAATTATCCTTTTTTACCTGCCATATGGTAAAGAATATTGTTTTCATGATATGAGGTCCGTGTCATTGTCTGTTCCAGTGCAGCAGCTTTCACCCCTCCCCTTGGCAGTGGACAAGGTCCAGGGTGAGCTCAGGTGTGCTTCATATGTTGTAATAGGTTGATCACAGACACCTGAATACAGGCTGGTCTGCCACAAAAAGCACAGGGGCTGAGAGAAGGAAATCTGTGGGGCTTGTGCTGCCTTCAAGAGAGTCAATCCCACCTGGCTTGTGAGGGTTTTTTATAAGTTCTCAGTGATGTGAAACAGTTTCCCACTGTTTCACATCACTGAGAACTTAAAAAATTCCCTCCGTTTTAAACACCACTGATTATTTTCTGTGTACAAACACTAGGAAAATAAGGATCCTCTCCATACCAAAAACTACAGCAGTTACATCTGCAGCTGTTTCCTCTACTCATAATCATAAAAACCTACCAGGAGGCAAAAGTGCTCTGGTTACACTAGAAATTCATAAATCACTGCTGACTGTCTGCAAGCAAAGGTGTTCTCTGATTGCAGGGTACATTATTAACACTTTGAACCTTGAGCATTTGTTCTTGGGCTGTGGCCATAACAGCACATCCTCTCTCTGTCAGCCATCAGCAGGCAGAAAACGACTCCCAGGAAGTCCCAGCACAACTTTGCAGGAATGTTTGGCTGCGAACAGTGCCCTGGTGTGTACTCACCAGTGCTTTGGCATTAGGATTAGCTTTCTTGTCCAAGAGAACCTTGGCGACTTTGTAGTGGCCACAGTGGGCAGCGACATGCAGTGCAGTCAGGTAGTCATTGGTGACATCATCCACAGGCACGTTGTGCTGGATCAGGAGCTGAACACAGTTTAGATGATCCCCTTGTGTTGCCATGTGCAATGGAGACAAACCATTCTGCCAACAGAGAGACCCAGCAGGATGGGTTACAGGATGCTCAGAGAAGGGAAACTCCTCCGCGTTGTTCCTGAAGTGTTTGTTGTATGAAGAATTTTACAAGCCCAGAGAGAACCCAAAATAAACTTAACATGTTCAGTATAAGGATGGGGGTTCTTACTCCAGAATTTGGAGCTTGTTTGGTTAGAGTTTGTAGGCAGCCCCACACTGAAAAACCGTCATAACATACCAGCCACGCTCTAAATGTAGCTTCCTTCCGCCAGCATGCCTCAGACAAGCTGCTCAATTTACATGAGTTACATGAGGAACAGCACTTTGTGACTCTTAACACCCCAGCCAGGAAATCTGCTGGTTTTTAAAGCTGAGTTAAACTCATGACTCCAAACGTGGCCTGTATAAACCAGCATGACAGCCCAGGTCAGAGCATCACTCAGTGAACACTACAGCCTTCCATCATCCCTCCACTCGTGTTTTCCTGAATTTGGGTTGTACACATGCCCACACCACATTATCCAGCTCTGGAGGCCACTCTTCCCAGTCCACATTGGTAAAACACCAGAAGTTTCAACTGGGCTAAAAATCTCTGAATAAAACCTCCATGCTGTGACCTACCAGCAGCAGTGGTAAAGCTGTTCCACCGGGGAAGCACCTGAGACTCACACACCAGTGAATTGTTTCTTGCCATGTTTAAAATAGTGAACAAGCTGCCAAAATATATTATATTTCCAGAATAAAACCATGAAAGAAAATCCTCAAAATCTGAAAGGATTGACACTATTTCATGATGAAAGATTAAAAATATACACCAGAATGAAAGAGCCTTTGTTAGCAGTGGTACATAGCTCCTCCTTCCAGCTGTAGGGACTTTTTTTACTCGATTCTTCTGATGCCAAAATTAGTTTTGAGTGCAGAATCTATTTTTGTAGCGGCACACAATAGTTTATAAGCTGTAAGTGACTGCCAGTACACTGTGTCTGCATCCGGAAACACAAACCTTTGCTCACAGGCATAGTGCCCTCATGTGACCGCAGCCAGCAAAGGCAAAACCAGCTGAGACCTCGGGCTCTGAAACAAACCCTTCTCTCAGCCTTGTGGTAACAGCCAGAACTCGAAAGAAAGGTGGAAATACGCAGTAGAACAATACTTGAAATCGAGATGGAAGCAGGATGGTGAAAGCAAACAGGTGAATCCTGTCAGAGCTGGAGAGCAGTTTACTGGCAGTGCTGAGACAGATACTCTCGGACACAGTAACATCTTTCAAGTAAGATTATCTCATGGGCATCTCACTTGTGATTCATGCTGGCTTGGATAAGCCTCTCTCCCATTCCCAAAGGCTACTACAGCAATTATCTGCATGGAAGTTTGCTACTAGCAAGGCATTTTAAATGTTTTCACTGTCTTCTAGTGTAGTTAACAGTAGAACAAAAAAAGATTAATTTCCCTTGGTCACCAAGTCCTCGTAGTAACAGTTTATAACTGATGATGCTTTGGAGGTGAGAGTAAAAAAATCATGAAACTTTAAACACCATCCTGCTCCATTTTTATAAGAAAGATCCTTTGGGTGAAAAGTGTCATTCTTCACAGCAACAGCCAATAAACCATGCTTATTAATGGGGTAAGAGATTGAGAAGTTGATATGGGACTCCCTCATAGGAGAGACTTGTACCAAAAAGACTGACATGGATGGAAAATAAAGGAAGAAACAAGAGCCAATTTGAAAAATCAGCAAAATACTTGATAAAAATCTGTCATGGACAAGAGAAGTGCAGCGGCTAGCCAGACCTCACACAGAAAAGTAAAAGACAAGACTGGATGCTAAAGAACATAAAAAAGACAAAAATAAAATTGGAAAATTGTCTTTAGTTATACCCTAAACTAGGCTTAGTTCTGTTGCAGTTGATGATACTCTATAACCTTACACAAGTCAGTATTTCAATGCCACATTCAAAAGAAAAATACTACATGTAAGAGTGTTCTCCAGGCCCATATCCTTCTTGTGAGAGACAACCCAACAATGACCCTAAAAAGTGATCTGGTACTTTAGGATGGAGCCACTTTACAAATATTCTTACATTACTGTTTTCTTAAAGATTTCCAAGAAAATATTAAATGGAAAGAAGTTCAAGATTAATCAAAGATATTGACCATTAAGGACCATAAGGTCACACCATACTTTAAAACAACTAAATAAAAAAACCTCAGAACAAAACAGGACCATAGAGATGAAACAAAGTATCAACTGTCTGACTAGGTAAACATAAAATTTCTGAGCTTATTTTGTAACTGTGTCAAAGAGCTTTAATCTGGGAAAGTGACATTAACTCTAGGGTGAGAAAAAAAGGAAAAGAAAAAGAGCCAAAAAACTCTGGAAAACCAGTAATTAAAAAAAGATGGACATTTATTGATAGGGATGCAATTTCTTACATCTGAAATCATCGGCTTGTTCAGGACTAGAATTCCCTTTTCATTTTGCCTGTAGAAACCCCCATATAATCCATTAGGTCACCACCTTCCCTTGAAATAAATCTAAGGTTCTTCCAGTACAAAAAAGGGTCAGAACTACACTAAACCATCTCTAGCAGGAAATAGCTATCAAACTGCAGCCTGGTTATTATTCTGAAAGAGTTTTATATAACATGAGAAAATTTTGTGAAGTTCAAATTCTTTCAAAGATGTGTCCTATTTCCAATAATATATTACTTAATTTGAAGAGAATGAGCCACTTATTTTTGCAGAGGACAGTACTGCAGATTAGTTCCAAATGAATGAATTCATGTATGCCATTCAGAGGTACAGCTACTTCCTAGCTCACCTTCTGAAAGTGGTAAAATTAACACATCAGAAGGAAATGCAGGAAGCTCTGCACTTTCTTCTGTTTGCTTTTTAACACGTAACAGCTTTCCCTCTTCCAGAGGAGGCTCTTATTTTGCAGAAGTTGTTTATATAAGCCTCTGCAGATCAACATCCAGTCAGTCTCTCAGCCTTAGGCAATTTCTAACCCACTATCCCATGTAATCTGCCTGATTTTGTCTAGTGAACTCTGGGCTAGGCTCTGTGAATCTGCTCAGGAAGAGCAACAAATTCAAAACCTACAGTCCTTGAACAGCAGCTTAAGTTTAGGGCTAACACCTGAAAATACAACATCCACTCAACAAAGAAATGTAATTCCTCTGGAGAGGTTTTCATTTACAATGGTGGAAATGGAAGAAAAAGGGTGTATGTGTATGTGGGTATCCTTTGGTTTGGTTTGTTGTGGGTTTTTTGTTTGGTTGAGGGTTTCGTGGTTTTGTTTTGGTGGTAGCTTGGGTTTTGGTTTTTGTTTGTTTTTTTTTTCCTTTAAGTGATAAAAAGAGCTTTCCAAGAGGGTGGAAGAGCCTTTCTCCCCGGAGTGTGAGCTCTAGGCTCCAAGAGTGGCAGATGTGGCCCAAGGGGTTCCTAGACAGCCCCTTGTGGTTCTCCTCGCTCATGGAGTTTGCAAACTAGGGCTGTGGGAGCCCATGGAAATTCCACATGCAGAGGACGGGTGAAAACTGTCTGTCAGATTACCCACGACAGCCCTTGCCAGTGACTCACTGAGCAGAGGAAAGCTGGTGCCAACCTCCCCAAACAAATGCTAAATATAATCCAGTAAAGGGGGAAAAAAGAGGGAGGAGAAAAGCAGAATATAGAAGGGTACTGAGACAGAATAGAACAGGATGACAGAGAGAGAAAAGTAATAACAACAGAACAGAAATGTTGCTGAAACACATTGGTTACAGACTAAGGAAAAAAAACATGTAGTGGAAGGTTATCTTTGGAAAGAACCTCAACAAACTGCACAGCCCAAATGTCATCCCTGAATGGGGAAGCCATGGATTGCAGTGGTGCAAAGCAGGCTGCTGCTCTGAGACTTGAAATCAGCAGTAACAGCACAGCAGTGACCACTGCCAGGCAAGTTCTGGCAAGTGCTTCCTTTAATGCCAGCCCTTGGGTCTCAAGCAATCTGTGCACCCTGGCACAGGTGACTTGAAATTACCAAGATGAATTTTGCATGATAAACTGTAGAGAGACAGAAAGGAGAGAATCTGATAATCAGGCTAAGTCCTTAGGAAATATGAGCTGTCTCTGCAAAGGGACACTGCTCTATTTTTATCTCTTGCCTCTTCTCTAGCCTTAGGGTAAATTGGTACAAGCTGAAGATTTATTGTAATCACCGTGTATTTATTCCAGGATAGACTCAGAGTTCTTCAGCTACTGAAATTCTGAGGGATAGGGTTACCACTCAAGCCTTTTTGGTTGGCACAGAAATCTTTTCTTGTATATCTGGATTTAACACATTTTACATATGCAGACATGCTCTACATACGGCATTCACTTTGGAGAGCTCCCACACAGTTACTTTAAATAACTAAGAAATAGGAAAGTTATTGCCAAACCCTTAAAATATGTGAGACATACAGAATTACATTAGGAAAAAGAAAAAAAAAAGTACAAGGATTATCCCACCAGGAAAGAGGATCAGTTACCTTGGTTTTGGAAAGAATAGGGGCACCACGATCCAGCAGCATTTCTACAACCTGTTCATGGCCACTTCTTGCTCCACAGTGGAGGGGGGTCAGCCCATCCTGTGGGATACAGAGTTATAACCGATTAGTGTCAGACATGCTTAAGTCCTGCACACTTTTGTAGAGGCCTGTGATGTCCCAGGAGGCTCATTAATTCCTGCAGGGCGCTGCTCTTCTGCAGATGAACACTTGAACCTGTTTGTTCAAACGAACTGAGCACATCCTGGCTCTGATTTTCTGAATGTGTAAATAGTCATATCACATTGGTGCTCATGCAATGGGCTCCTTCCAGGCCTTCACTGCACATGCAAGAAAAAGATGAGATTGCACTTCAGGTGCTTTTTGCCTGCATGCCTTGGAGAAAACTGGGTCTCTCATTTGTCAGTATGCATCGGAGTCAGTGGACACTCAGTCTGAGACGAAAAAAAATCCTCCTCAGACTTTTTTATTACACTGATTTTGACAAGTGTGCAGCAGATGAGAAAAGCATCTTAATCCCAGGTGATGGAAGTATGTTGGATTCACTTCTGTCTCGCTGTGCAGACTGTGCTTATGTGACCCCCAGCTGAATAACTGGCCTAGAGTCAAGGCACACTGCCCACAGCCTTTTTGGAATAGTTTGCTTAGTAATAGTCAACATCCTATTGCCTGTTGCAAGTACTGATATCAAAGTTTTCAGAAACTTTGGCTTTTCCATTTACAAATCACAAAGGAAGGGGCCTTTCTCTGGCGTCTTCCACTACTCTTAAAACACATATTGTGGTATTGTCGAGAATATGTATGTCACAGCATTTTTATACAAGGGATTATCTAAAATTCCTTCACACACATGCACTCCCCCTCCATTTCTGTAAGATAGCAAGTATTATTAAGGTACCTCTTTAATAATATTTTTCATGTTGCATTATAATATTCTTCCTTGGTAATTCCTAAACCACATTCTACTGGAATATCAGCTTAAGCCCTGCAAAGTGTGGAGGGCAGCCAGGGGGAGGGAGGACATGGTTCAGAGAGACTTACATGCTCCTGCTTCTACGTTTTTGCCTGCTCCTGATAAACCTAAGGAAGATAACAGGTAGGAATTTTCATGATAAACCTTTCCTGCTACTTTCATCTAAAACTTGTATGGTTCTCATTCAGCCTGTTCTTTCACTTAAAGTAAAGAATATATTTTTGACATAGATGAAAAAAATATTTTGGTTCAGACTTAACTCCCTTAACTCAGGGAGTCATTTGTTCCCACAAGATGAATGCAGCTGGTCCCACAATGTTCTTACTGACACCTCTCAAGTAAATTCTATCGTAATTTCTGCTTCTTCCTGCTATTTCAGCCCATAAAGTACTGGGAAGTGCATCATGTTAAAATGATACTACACAAATTCAAGATGTATTGGTCAAAACACTTAAGTAAAGACAAAGAGAAAAGATACCAAAACCCACAAATGATGCATTTTTCAGCTGAGTTGCAAATGTTTTGCCATTTCTTCACAAGTGTTTAAAATGGGTAATTGCATATTTCTTATACCAGTAGCTCCCACAGGTGAGGGCATTTCATGTACTGAGCAGACACACACATTTGATATGAAAATAGCGCCTACAAAAACAAAGGAAAACTTGTATGGGAAGGAAAGCCAAACCCAGCAATGCTAGGTAACTACAGACCTGTAGGCAAGAGCTGAAGATCACCATGTACATTAGATTGTTCACTCCTTTCACTTCCTATAATTATCACATTCTGCAGGTACATCAAAGATGGACACTCAAGGAGGTCAGGCACCCAAGTTAGAGACCATTTTCCAGATTCAACACCTCCCCAAGTCCTTTCACCAACATACCATGGTTAGCTCAAAGAGAATGAGACACATTTGATCATCCTCCTGTACCAGGCTAGACCTTTCCAGTGCTCCCAGTGCACCACAGCCACCCCTCCGCAGGTATTTCTGGCTGACAAGGTTTCTGTGGCTCAGGAGGAGCAAGCAGCCATGCTTGGCCAGCTGGACCTCATTCTGGGCCACACAGCAGTCACCACCAGGAGAGGCATCACGTGTGACACAACAGGACAATGCACGGGGGTGTGTGTTGGGACAGCTGATTTGCAGCTATTGTTCACATGATGTCAGGTCTACCTCTGCAAAGAGCAAACACACTCCAAGACAGATAATTTAGCTGCACAGATTTTTTTTTTTTTGTAGTTTCAAAAGACACTATTCACTGGTTTAGTAAATTGGTACATGACATGACACTGAGAGCAGGTAAAGAAATGTGCAGGGGCAATCTGAAATGCAGATCAGAAAGATTTCTTTTTAAAAAGGAGATTCTAAGATTAAAACAGACTGCTATGAGCTCAGCAAGACTTTACTGACTTTGTCAGGAGATTTTCTAGCTGCTTATTTACTGTTCACATAGACTATACTATATGAAGCATAAAATATATTACATGTATTAGGAAGCAAACTTGCCTTAATATGAGCCTGCAATGGCTCAGAAAAACCATTACAAACGATTACGACAATAATCTGCAGATTTAGGACTCTGTAAGTATGCACTGACATGATAAATCATATCATCTGTATTATCTATCCCTCCAGAGAGCCCGAGAGCAGCTTCAGCAAAGCCAACAAGACAATATGAAGAACTATGATTAGGTACAAGCTTCCCATTAGCATTGCACACCCATCTCTGGGGCTGCTGCCTGCTTTTGCTTTTATTTTAAACACACACACAAATGAGACCTAAGCATTGTTTCTGGTCTCTGTTGACACTCAGGTACCTGTGTAGCTCTCTGATTTTATTACACTGGACTCTAAACTGTCCTGAGACTGAGCCTTCGTGCTGCTGTGTGTTTCCTTGACACCATGCATGGCTTTAAGGGACCCCTGAGCAGCATGGGGTCAGCACAGAGCAGCCTCCTTGTGCTCCCCAGCTACCTCTTCCCTGTCAATGCTCACCCAGGAATCCCCTTGCATCCTGGCATCCTCTGGGCTGTCTCCCAGAGTCACAGCAGCCTCAGTGACACAGCTCTCACATCAGTGAGCATCAGCCTCTAACCCAGTCTGAGAGTGATGAAACCAAGCACAATAAAACTGAAATGTGATGTAAATATTCAGCAAGAGCTTGTCAGAGTGTGAGCCAACTCCCAGAGCCTGTCCACAGCCTTGGCAGGACCAGCAGGCACTCCTGTCCCCTGGGCCAGAGGTAACAGCACACATTCCCAGGGGGGCCATTACTGCTGCCTCCAGGGTTTACCTGCTGAGTGACTCTCCATGCACACCCTCAGCCCAGCAGGGCTCTGTCCCACTCCGTGCTCCAGCTCTCCTGAATTCTTCACTCCATTGGCAAACTATTGCAAACTGCCCCTTCTGAGCCTGGGGCTCAGGCTGCTCTGGGAAGCAGCCCCAGAGATGGGTGTGCAATGCTAATGGGAAGCTTCTGGGCAGGAGGGCAACAAACAAGGTTTGCTCTCCCTGCACTTGCAAAGCACACTCAGAACCCCAATGCAGTGCCACTGCAGTTATTTCATATCTTAATACATGTGGTTTTTCTGGAGCAGCATATGCATGATCTGATGCATCTTCAAAGAGCATATCCCACACGTTTTCATGCAGATATGAGTGCTGGGCCTGTTGTTCAGCTGCAAAATCAGTAGAATGGAGATTATAAGCACTTACTGTTAATCCAGGCTAAAACTTACTTGCTGCCTGCTTCAGACACAAATTCACTTTGGCATATATAGTATTAGACAGCCAAAGCAAATAAAGCTAATTTAATCAACCTCTCCAATTAAATTTTGCTTTCTAAAGTCTTTTCTGGAAGACAGAAAAAACATAATTAGGGCAACATTCAGTAAACATGTTACATGAGGCATTAACAGGCCTTTGCCCAGAATCTTGGCTAAAAACCAGAATGATTAAAGATGTCCTGGCAGCACATAGTTCTTAAGGGGTACTCTTAAGAATTCAGTACCCAGCCCCAAATACCAGTTGCTAGACATCTCACACACAAAAAGAAAACAGAGGGAAGATGAACAGCTGGTTAAAATAAACAATGCAACACAGCGTTGCATTGTTTAGTTTAACTAAAATGGAAAAAAAAAGGCATGTCTGAGTCTCAAAATAGTTTGAACACAATTTTTGGGATGTGTCTCACATGTTCTCTCAAGTCCCAACTACAGTGTGCAGGTGTGTAAGAGTATAATGGTGCTCATCAAACCCCAGCCCTAATGAACCCAGAGAAAGTGGGAGCTCCTGGATTACTTTTACAGTAATTTAAACAGGATAAGGATTTAGCCCTTCATGTTAACCTTTTGTGCAATACTTCAGCACTGCAGTTTCCTGGACCATCTGTCAGCAGCAAACACAAATGCTCGTGTAAATGACTAAGGAAATCATTACCTCAACTTACTTATTGCTCAGGAAGGGGTTTTCATTAATTTATCTATAAAACTATTTGTTTTGTGAATAATAAAAAAAAGCATTGTGTGCAGAGTATTCCAGTAACCCATACAGAGAATGGATTGCAGGAATAAACCACAAAATGCCAGCTGAATAGATAAATGTGTCCCATCTAAGAGTCAGAGCAGCAAGTCCTGGCTCTGTTAGTGTTTGCTCAACAACACAAAACTGTATGTTCTGCATTCTCATTTAAAGGTGAAATGCAGACATGAAACAGGAGAAACAAAAGTCTAAGAGTTTCTTCCCCTGAGAAACCAGAAATCTCAAGATTTTTTTTAATCCTTTCATAAGGGTACAGAACCTTTGCCATTCACATTTAAGGAAGTATTTTGTCTTCAATAATCAATCTTTGAATTAAATAATGTCATAATGCCCAAGACAAAAAAAACCTATCATCACAGAAAAATATCTGTTTATCTCTTACATACAAAAATTCTGTTAATCTCGTAAAAAATAGGAAAAAAAGAGAGAGGTCTCACGTTTATAAATAAGGCACTAGGAGACTCACTTATTTTCACATGCAAATCCCACCTGTTATCAAGCTGTGTGTGCATTCAGCCCCTGCCCTGCACAGAACACACAAGGCTGGGCTCTGCTGGGCATCCAGCTGATAAGCAGGGCTTGACACATGTATCACAAAAGAGCCTCAGCTGCTCTTTGCCTTTCAATGCATTCGGCAGTGGTGATGCTGTTGTAAAGGATATGACCAGAGCCTTTGTCACCCTGTATTTTTGTAGGGCCATTCTATATCTGGGACATTGAAAAGAAAAATAGTGATTAAAAAAAAAAAAAAAGGAATATCTACAAAGTTGACATATCTTAATTGTTCAGCCTTGAAAAACAACATTGGGTCAGGTTGGAACAACAGGAGAGATTCAGCAGGAACATGTGTTGCGCCAGCTCAGAGCAATTAATCTTTGCTATTGAATATGAGAACAGGGCAGGCACTCCTGAAACAATGCCCTTTTTTCACCCAGGACCACACTCCTCTCAGCCTTTTGGTACCAATTTGTGAGCCCTGCCGGTGCTGCTCCCTTTGGGGGTCCCGCAGGGTGCGGGGCTCCGGGAGCCGCCAGGAGCGCAGCCCGGGTCAGCCCGGCACAGCACAGCCCGGCACAGCACAGCCCGGCACAGCGCAGCCCGGCACAGCGCAGCCCAGCACAGCGCGGCCCGGGTCAGCGCGGCACAGCACGGCACAGCGCGGCCCGGCACAGCGCGGCCAGAGCGCCGGGAGCGCAGCCTCGTCCAGGCCCGAGTGCCAGGACAGCTGCCCCTGCCAGTGCCAGGCACCGCAGCCGTGAGTGGCACCCGTCCAGCAGGAGCAGAGGAGTTGCGCACACCCCTCCCGACCTCTGCAGAGGATGGGTGGCTGGGGAGGCAGGCAGCCTCTGGGGGAGCCAGAAAAAACAAACCAGCGCTTCGTGAGCCACGCTCATCGCTGCCTTTTGCCTCACTGCGAAGCTGTGCCAGACTCGGGAGCTGTTAATGCTTCTGCCCTCTTCCTAGATCCTGTTTCCGTCCTAGCCTGTATTTTTAGTTACATAAATTATCCCAGTGTCTGACCCCAAGCTTGTGACAGAGGAAATGAAGCAGAGCACGAATTTTCCTAACTTAAAGATCTAAGTTGACTCCAGCTATTTAAAGTACTGGTCCCTAATGATCTGGACTGCAGTGGGCCATACAAATAGTTGCAGAGGGAAGCAACTAATGCCCCATCAAGTCCCCTTCTCCCTGCTCTGACCAAATGCACATCTGTTACACACCACCAAACAATGCTCCTCCCCACCACCAGGCAGAAGCACACCCCTCAGCCTGGTACCCCTATGTGGCACAGAGGAGGCTGGAATTTCAGTCCAGGTACTATACCCACTGTCCACATTACCCATGAAAAGTCATCTCTTCCATGTTGCCCAAAGAGAAGAGAACTTAAACATTTTAGAAATAAATCATCAGCTACTAAAGGTAAAATAGAAGCAATAAGGAAGAACATGTGGAGAGAACAAAGAGACGACAAAATAAATTGACCCAGTTTCTGAATTCGACAGAGAAAAAACCCACAAATGTGCCTAACAAGCACTGCAGGAAATCTCAGAGACTACAGTAACCAAACAAAAACCTGTGAATACTATTCTTAGGTTTTTCATTTCTTTTGCTTAGAATGATTCTGAATGGTAGAACTTATGAATTCAAAATGGAAAGGGTAGAGGTGATAAATTAATATGTCAAGAAAATTATAATTGTCAGAAAGTTACTGGGACAGCTCTTCAGAGTTACCTTGCACACACAGGAATGTGTTGCAAAGACTGTCCTGATTGCCCACAGCACCACTAGTTCCAGATTTACTTCCAAACATTTGAACATTTTCCTTCTCTCTCTCTTTTATTTTTTTTTTTTTTTTGCTGCTGCGTAAGTAAATAAAACATCCTTGGCTTGGCTGGGTTTTAACTACAGCAGTTGGACATAACCACATGCATTGAGTTTTTAAGTCACTCAGGGCACTGAGTTAGGTGTCAGCCTGATGGAAACCATCCCTGTGCCCAAATCATGTGCTGACAAATCCCACACAGAGCCTGAGCTGCAGGAGAATCATCAGCCACACCACACTCTGTGCCACTGCCTGGGGATAGTGAAAGGCAAACACACACTGCAGCTCAAAGTTATCCTACTGCAGAATTCAAATTCTGAAATATCTGACTTGAATTCTCATCTTTTAGCACGTTCCTGTACAATCACCTCTACTACAGAGTAGATAAAAGCAGCTCCTAATTAAACACTGGAAAGGGAACATGGAAAATGGTTGGCTCTGAGCTTTGCCATCCTTGGTGCTTCACACACTGCAGTAAGAGATGCAAGGTTAGTATCCTGCTGCAATAATTTCATTAAAAATAAATGCAGTGCAGCTGTAGCAGCCTCCTGGGAATATGAATGATTTAAGCTCTACAGCAACACACAGGTCAGAGGCAGTCATTCCACACAGTCACTCACAGCACTCACACTTGAGCTTACCCTTGTTTTGGCATCAATTTTAGCTCCTCGATCAAGTAGGAGTTTGACCATATTTGCATTTCCCCTTTTTGATGCAACGTGCAACGGTGTGATATCATTCTGTGGAAGAAAACAACATGAAAATAAATATGCATATGTCTGTCTTTCATTAATTCCATTTTTGGTTTGCTCACAGAGTGAATTATGCCCAATTTGCTAAATCATAACACAGTTTGTTTCCCTGGGAGCACGAAAGCAAGGGGAAGCTGTGTTCAACCTCACATGTGAACTACTGGCCTGATATCTCAACATACACACAGTGAAGACAAAAGTCAAATTGTTGTTAGAGCTATAAGATGACATGATTGTGCCTCAGATCACAACTTTTGCTTAAAGCTTGAACTTACGCAATTTTACTGAATCTTAGCAATTTAATCCAGCTGTGGTTGTTTAGGAGCCTGTAGTGATAAGGATTCATACCTCAACTTCACCAGCCTTGTAGGAGCCATAGAAAAATAAACAAAACCATTATATCTGCAGATCACATACAACAATTATGAGAGGCCAGCATTACTTATTTCTGAACATTATCAGCAAACCCTGAAAGCCTGGCAAGCACCTTCATTTCAGTTCCACCATTAATTTTGCCTACTCAATTTGCTCCTCTAATGGGTGTAACACTGTGCTGGAAGTGGGGCTGCAGAGAAGTGTGCGTGCTTCCCTGAGTGGCGCCTGGCAGGCTGGCACAGGCAGGGATGCTGCACATCCAGGACAGTTACATAACCCACTCTGAGCACATACAGGCAGCACTTCCTAACAAGATGCAGCCAGGACGTCTCTTCATGCTCTGCTGAATCCTTTTCTCGTGGCCTATGAAGGCCACGTCCTGAATCTAGCTGATCATATGGAGCCAAGGAAAAATAAAATTATCTAAACAGAGCATGCAGCTCGGGTATGCAGACACTCAGAATTGTAAAGAATGTGCTCCTGAGTGTTGGGGGCAGCACAAACAGCTGGCTGTGTAAACCAGCAGCCCTGGCACCCAGCAGAAAGCAGCATACACAGTGAGTGTGTGTCCTGTGGCTGGCTGAATCAAAGGCACCCTGAGCAGCAGGGAGGGTATGGCTGTCTGACTGGGCTAACAGAGCCTTCAGCAGCACTGCCTCAGAACCACAGGTGAGAGCAGTGATGGAGAACCAGCATCAGGAACAGATCCCCTCTCAGGTGTAATGAGCTGACTCACAGCCTAATCATAACACCAAGTACATTGTGCAGTTGCTACATTTTCATTTACACAAAATTTCACTATGAAGCAAACTCACAGCTACTAGAAAGTACTAATTAATGTTATCTCAGAGGTAATATACATGTTAGCAAGGTTAAATGACAGAGATCCTTTCTGCAACATTCATGATCATTAGAGGATCAAAGTGATGACTGTGCTAGGGTAGCTTCTCATTCCTTTAAAAGGCACAGTAAAACAAGAATATGCTTAGCACATTAAACAGAAAGTGCAGCACGTCTAGTCCTTTCAGGAAGGTAAAACTATGTAATCACTTAAATTTTCTGTGAGATGGCTTTGAAAAAAAGAGTTAATTCTATTTGACTGGGAGCTGACACTGGATATAATATTACTGTAGCAGTCACAAAAAGGAGAGGAAAAAAAAGGAGAAAAACAATCATGTGGAGATACTTTCTGCTTTTTTTCTCTTCCCAGGAGCAAAGATGTTACTGAGGTCAGAGGGAGAGAGAGATGTATTCTACTTTCCCAAGGAAAAAATGGTAAAGGAAATAACTTTTGTGTCTTCAAGTAAAGAGTACGGCAGGTAATTTAGATTAAAGAAACACCTTTTTTTACTTGCTGATGTTAAGGAGTAAAGAGGTTAACTCAGCCTAACAGACCCTAGTGCCCTGTTAATACATCAAAATAATTTAGTACTAATAATTTACTGCCTCATACACAGACAAGAAGAAAAGCGTTTTCCAAGCATTAAGAAAGAAATGGAGGAGGAAGGGACAGCATTACAAAAGGCAAGACAAACACCTGATAGAAGTCTGGTACTCACTCATTTCAACACTAAGTTGAATCTAGTGCAGCACAGGGAGGGCACAACCACATAAGAACGTGCACTTTGGATCTAATTATTTGCCAGTCAAAGCTCCTGCTGCCATGAATGGAGGAGAGTTGATTTTGGAATAGAGGGATGAGTGCTGGCAAATACACAGGTCAAAACTAAAAGAGATGACTTCTCCTCAGCAATTAAGGGTTAGGTGACACTGTTTGCTTACAATGGTGAAAAAATGAAAAATATCCACTTTCATGTTCAAAACCAAGTCCTGTTCAAATGACTTTCAGATTTCTGGATTGCTACCAAAACTATTAGGACAGCATATTTCTCTCCCAGCTTCTGACAGGGGCGATCACGCTGGCTGGAAATGTGAGGAAATTCTCCAGCACCGAATAAGGGCTGAGCTCGAGAGCCACGAAATCCATCTTTGCTCTATGTGATCACATGTCTTTACGAACAACATACAGATTTAATGTCTTTAGCATCTTGAAACCTGGAGTTACTTTTGGTTGAAAATAGGCAGCAAGTTGACAATTACAAAGAGATGGATGGAGAAAGGATGTGATCACTCCAGAAAAATTTTGTAAGGAAAACCAACTACACACAGCTTCCCTGAAATAATTAATGAAGCAGGAGGAATCAAGCAAATTAATCTCTATATGTCCAGTGGAATATCTGTCCTTATGGATGACCGAAGAGCTTCTCCTTCCTAGGAAAGAGCACTCATTCCCTTGGAAGGAGTTTGCAGTTTTTGTTGTACTTTACTAATCAGATCGGACAGTTCATAAAAAAATTAAGGGATGAAGAATTAAAAACACTTTTAACCTTTTTCATCTTTAACATCTCAGGAAAACACTGTGAGGAAAAGAAGGGGAAAAAAAGGTGGGGCAAGTCTCTATTCAGAATTTAATTTTGCTGTTGAGCTATTTAAGCTTTTACTGGTAGCAAAGAATGCTAAATAATAATTCAGCTGGCTGAGAGTTCTGACTCCAAATAGATGAAGGAAGAGATGCATTATTTGAATTCTTGAATAACTGCACACTGATGCTCAGGCCAAGAAACTTGGCTTTGGTCAATACTCTGTTGCATCAGGTCTTTAAAAATCACAGCTAGAAGCTTCATATGTATGGTCCTTCCCCATCTCTCATCTCACAATTAAGAACACGAACTGAGAAGTGAAAAATCCACAGACAACACCATCATTATTTTTTCTGATGACAAAATGTAAAGCAAGGAACTCAAAATGGAGTTATTTGTACTTGTCACAAGAAACAAGATAAAAAAAGCTTCATAATATGTGCAACTTTGGTGTTGTTTATTAACACTAAAACTGTGGTATCAGCAAACAAAATAGCCACCAAATGTAAGGTTCTGAATTCTTCAGTGTATCAACAGCATCTGCTGTCTTCTCAGTCTATTTTTATCTGTTTGATCTTCTATAAATTTCTCCCTTTGTTCTTAAGATAGAATAGTAAATCAGGAATTTTTGGAAGATGTTTTCCCGCAGTAATAAAGCTGAAATGCCTTCCAAAAGTTGCCATTAAATTATGTGGTTCAGATCTAGAGTTCCTGCTGGAGTGCTGCTTGCCCTTGCTATTGAAATATCCAATGTTGGGTAATGTCTCAGGCAGACCCCTTCACACTGAGGTCCAATTTGTGAGTTAATAAATTCTACAGGGAATATGAAACATTATTGTGACAACAGCAAGCTAAAACTATGGAGAAAATGGCCATAGGATTATCAACTAGAACACAGCCTTTCCTCTCCTCGGCAGTTTTCCTGGGACAAGTGACCTGAAGTTCTCTGAGGCTGTACATAGCTCAAATGTCACGGGTTAGGTGCATCTAACTTCTTCTACACTTCACAGCATTGTGGATGGTGGTTTTCCCTTTGTCTCCATCCACTGCCTGCTGCATCCCACCACCCCCTCACACAGGGCTCGTGCCTTCCTCCAGAGCCACTCAACATCCACAAATACAATGGGAGAGGAGCAACCTGCTTTTACAATCAGTGGCCTTTGCATGTGCCTGATCAGAGGGAACACCAAGCCTTTCCAGCTGCAGCTCTCTATCTATAGCTTCACAAGAAAACTCTAAAACTTTTCAGTTATCTTGTGTTGAGAAACGAGCCACCAAACCTGTCCCAGCTGAAATGAGACCAGCTGCCATCTGATACATGGCATTATCAAAGTTCACCACAGCAGTCAGAATTGCTCCTTTCTACTACAAATAAGCCACACGAGTGGTTAGGAAGTCAAGGGAAAAATAGGGTTAAAATAGTCAGTGTGCAAAGCAGATCTTCTATGGTTCCATTTTAATGCATTTAGAAAACCAGGAATTCCCCCTGGGTTTCTGGTGTGCTATGCTGTCCTACGAGATTGCCTCTTTCTCCCATCACAGCTGGAGTCTTACAAGCATAAAGATGCTAATAGTAACCAAGAAAAGTAAATGTTTGCACTTACAGCTTCATATTGGGCTCTGAAATGCACCTTAAAGGAAGGCATAAAGCAAAGGGAAAACATCTCCTAGTCATGTGCTGCATTGATTTAAATGCTGACTGAGCAGCCGATCACATCAGGACTGAAAACTCACTGCCAGTCACATGGACTTGGCATTCTTCTTGCTGCCAATGAGAGAACTTAGCTCCACCTCTGAGGTCTCCCAGCCTCTCAGTGGAGTGCAGTTTTAATCAGAAAAATTACATTATATGATTTCAAATTTCACTTCCTTGATTTAAAACAAACCAGAAGTTTCTTACCAAAATGTTCAGATTAACTTGGAATTTAGTATAAGACAGCTCTTCTCACTCGTCAACTAAGAGCAAACTCTAGGAAGAGCTTAATATTGACACAGAACGTGCGAGTAAGACAGAAGCTGAAAACAGCCAGACTGCTGTAACAGAAATTTCTTATACAGTCTGGAAAATCCCTCCAGCATTAGAGAAAAGAGCATAATGGTGATTTTTGCATACTGGAATTGTCAGCAGCACCACTGCATTGCTATTACCACTGTTACCAGATCCTGGAGGTATGGGAAGATTGCCGTGTGCATTTGAAGACTCTCATATGCAGCTGTGCACCAACACCAACATGTTGTACGTTAAAACTCAATATCATCCCCTGCATTTTCCTGCAATTCAGAACTGGAGCTACAACACAGCACAATTCCTGCAGAGAAAAGTCTTATATTCTAGTAGCAGTCATTGGGATCACTGAGGCTTGTATGGATTTTTCAGAAATTAAAGATAAAAATGCACAATCAGATGCTTTCCAGGAAACCCTCAACAGCACACAATTTTCCAGCTTTTTTCCTTCTCTTCTTAATGCCATTAAGTCTTATATTGTGCTATTTTAGTTCTTGTGTGCTTATGCATTTAACTTCCTTCAGGGTCGAGATGTATAAAATGAATCCTAGAAGAAAACAAGGAAGACTATAGAAAGGGGCTCTTATGGTAAACTCCCACTGGGGAAACAAAGATGTTTTTCTCTTATGCCACTGTCACTTAGATATTGCCTGCTCTTTCTGATGAGCTAATGGTGTTCTGCTTCTCAGCCTCAGGGTCATCATTAATGCATGCTATCCTCACACCACCCTCAAAATTACCAAATCCTTTCCTAACCTTCCAGTAAGCAAACTTTCTGCAGGCAAAGCCCACTCCCAGTGGAACTGAGATCTCCTCTAGAATAAGGATTGCAGTGGATCAGGAAGGCATTCCCAGGGCTGGATGCAGCTTTATGGCACAGTGAGGGGCTCCTCCCATTTGCTTTGGCAAGAAAGATTCAGGGAGAGGTCACCTTCACATAGAGGATTCCCTGGCTGCCTCCATCTTCTGACTTGCTCCAGCACAGAGTGGATGAGGGGGTCACAGAGATTTCTCTCAGCCATTGCTCTGGAAGCTGCAAAGAATTTCATTCTTCCTTCCTTTCTAAGCACTGTTTTCCTCAGAGACAGATGGAGCTTCAAAGGCATTTCCTCACTTGGGCAAACAGATCTTTCCACTGGAAGATCATCTCAGACAGAAGAAGGCTATATGAAGACTGTGCAAAGCCCCAAAAGACAACTTTTACCTAAATAAAATTCCCCGTTTATTCAAAACACCTTAAAAATCGCTTAAACTCTAGGTAAGACATCTGACACAATTTAATTTAAAGGCACAAGTGGCTCATAAACAATAGTTTTAAAATGACAGGAATTAGCTTTTCCTGTTGAAAAAAATTTATAAAATAGATTCACCTAAAGGTGTCTGGCTACCTTTCAGTTTGTAACTAGGATCCATCACGCTGTCAGCTAAGAGAGGGGTGCCTAGAGGTGTTGTAATCCTTCAAAGCCCAAGTATCAGCGGCTTTAAAGTGTTTATCTGGCCAAGAAAGGAGGCTGACTTCACCCTCAGTTACCCTTTATTCTCCTCCTCTACTTCTTTAGTTGCAGTGTGACTGTCTCACAGTTAAGCAAGAGGGAAATATGGTGAGGCAATGAAGTATTTGAAGTATTTTGGAGAAGCTGGATGCACAATAATGTACAACAGAAAAAGGATGATGAGTAGTCATAAAATGCCTGTTACCCTGCAATGCATACCCTGCCAGTAATTGTGACAGGTTTTCTGCTGAGTTTGAGCCCAAGAAGTCGAGCAATTTGGAATGATTGTTTTTGCTTTGTTACAAAATGGCAAACATCCAACTGAATAAGGAGATTTTGTTTCATTTGGAATGAGGTTATGATGGCTCCCAGAGCTGCCTACTTGTTTATTGGTGGAAAAAAGGGCATCACAAGCTGATTTACTGAAATTATTTCCATCCATCCCAATGGGGAGTTTGCTGTGCCACCTTCCCTGCCCTTGCAGCTAGGCAAGAGGAGAAAGCAGACACAGAAGTGCTAATGCAGCTCACAGGGAGAGCTGACATGTCATCCGTCACTGGACTGCAGGAGTGCAAGCCCGTAAAAGCAGGTACATTTCCAACCCCCCAGCCTCTACAGTCAGCAGGTACACAGGCTGGCAGGCACTGTGACACCTGTAAGAGCTCCTGGAGCTGTGCCTGTCCCCTGGCTGCAGTGAAAGAAGGGACCAAGGGAATATGTGACAGCTGAGAGGCAGGCAGGTGTGTACCAGCGGGGCTGAGGGAGCAGCTGCTACTGAATATCACTGGGGACATCATTTACTCACAGTACAGCACCACTGCTGCTCCTGCCCACACACTGAGAACCATCAGCAAGCTCATCTCCTTCCTTGCCTTCTCTGCTGGAGCCTCTTCCTTCCCTCAGGGCTCTTGGAAACTGGCTGGGAACAGCAGCTGAGGAGATCTCCTTTGCCACAGGCCTGGCCTCCTTTTCCTTACATCCTTTCACCTGCTCTTCATTCCACCACACTTGCCCTTGGCCTTACAGCTCTGCCTTTCCTACACATCCATTCACATTCCTCCACCTTTCCCCACCCTGACTACACTGATGGTGGCAGATGGCAGATGGCTATTTGTCACACATTTGTCTTCACATTACCCTGCTAACACAAACTTCTTTTGTTACCATAATCCTCTTCTCTTGTTCAAACCTCTCCCTAGAATTCATACTTTCCTGAAGACTCTGAATATAAACAGAGATAGAAAAGTAGTGTTAATTTGTTTTTACATAGTAAGAACAAAGCAAAAATGCACAAAGTGCATTTGACACCCCATTTTAAAAGTTTGCTCTTTGCACTTCCAAAAGCTACAGTACATATGGTCATATTTTATTTGGGATACAGCCCTTCCACACCTGTGCTCTGTTACTCATCTCACATTGTCAGCAACTCAAATAAGGGCCTTTCCTGCAGAGGAAAGACAGCAGAATGTGGATAGCACTTACAGAAATGACAAGAAGAGGCCATGAAGTGGCAATGAGCAGGCTGTACCTCTGGCTCATTTTCGGTACCTGTTTTGCAATTTGGGTAATCAAGGATCAAGCAAGGGCTCTGCTACTTGATGCTGATAATTGGAACTGCTGCTAACTCTGTTAGCCTAAAAATCTACTGCTCTGCCAGAACTGAACCCATCCTCCTGTGCAGTGCTTTCATCCCCTGCAGCCTGACAAGCACGAAAGAACAAAATTCAGCTCCATATTACTGTTATTTATGCTACAATTCTTTCTCTCACAACATCTTTATCTGGATTTACAACTGCCACGGAGCAGAGATGAGCTCTCTCTGGATGCCCCTGCCCTGTATGACAAGCACAAACACGAGCTCAGTGCTCCCTGAGTCACAGCCTCAGCCCACTGCTCCTTCAGGCTGATGTCACTGCATCGCCACCTCCCCAGCCATCCCAGAACTCTGTCTGATGATGACAACCAATGGAGGCAGCATTTAGAATGTCCAGATCTTGAAGAGGAAGCAAGAATGGCCTTTTTACTCTGGATGTGCTCTCCACAAGTGCCCTTAATCCAAAACAGAGCTGCTGAAGCCTAAGACTTATTATTCTATTAAAACAAGCATAGGCAGATGGTATTTAGTGCACTAGTACTAAATGCTGCTAATTGCTAATGTAGTAGCATTGCTAATCCCTAATTTTGTTTCTGAGTGGGAAAGAGTTGACCCAAGACCCCATTTGTCTTCCCTGCTTCTGTGATTAGGGCTTATCAAATCCACAATGCCAAAGCTTTAATGCTCCAATTGGGTATGAAATGCCCTAATGCTCCAATTGGGCCAGCTAAAGGACTTGGAAATCAGAGGTCAATGCTATCAGTGAAAGAAAAACAAAGGGTTTGCAATGCTTCTCCTAAAAACTTTGCTGCATGTAAATATGTGCCTTAACTACAGAAGCATTCAAGTTTTTAGCCATACAAACTAACTAAAGTAGAATACTGCAAATGCACTTTTCTCTTTGTGCAAATGGTGTAAGCAGTGTTGCAGTACTTTTCCTCTTGCAAAAGCAGTAAACATAACACATGATCAAAACCTCAGAAGAGGAGCTGCTGGATTATCCACGTGACATAATTCCCCTCATAAATATAATCTTGACTTTACATTGGAAAATTTTTTTCACTTTTTCTAATTTAATGGAAAGATTGTTCCAGAAACTCATTAGTTATATTTAACATTAATTATTAAGCAGTTATTAATCAAATAACATTAACTACTAAGATTTAATAGGAAATATCTAAATTTCTAGACAACATTTATTCATGGCCAATTTATGCCTCTTTACTCTTATATCAGCATTCATTGCCTTCACTTTGAATGCCTTGATTTTATCTCCCTATTGTCCTGGATCACCACCACATCTCTTCCCTGGCTTTGTTTGGGTAAGGTTTGGCAAGCCAAAGCCTTACAGAGCCTCAGTTTGTTTCGGGGTTTATTTATTTATCTGGTCTCATGCCTGGCACCACCATCTTTCCTTACCCTTCATATTGTACCCCTATCCTTTGTGCTGTATCCCTATCCATATCTGTTTGGGTTTTTCCCCTGCTCTTGCAGCTCTAACTTCCCTCTATTGTTTCCTGTCTTTCTTCTGCGTACACTATGGACTCCACTCCTACGTCTCACTTCATTTCCTACTCATCCAGTTTCCAGATTTCCTTTATGAATCCCCTGGCTCTCGTGCATGCAATGGAAGCACAGATGCCTCCCTCACCACCACACCTGATGTTCACTGGAAGCAACTGCATGGTGAGGAGAATTCAGCAGGGACACATCACTCCTGCCATATGTCACAGCTAGAGGTGGAAGCATTCGTGCCACTGGATCCCAGCCCACCCTTTGCAAGGCTGGAACCACGAAAACAGCAGCTCCTTTTG
The DNA here is from genome assembly GCA_034509185.1 of Euphonia xanthogaster. Classification (NCBI taxonomy): domain Eukaryota; kingdom Metazoa; phylum Chordata; class Aves; order Passeriformes; family Fringillidae; genus Euphonia; species Euphonia xanthogaster. The sequence continues at coordinate 5,262,917 of JAYDZK010000271.1, read as the reverse complement.
ATGAAAGCAGAAGTTCTGGGAGGTGAGGTCTCGAGCTCAGGTTTGGGTCAGCAGCCCAGGGGAAGCCCCTTTACACCAGCTGGTAACAGAACAGCTCAGCCAGGTCAGGCCCCTTGGCTGGTGAGGGAGAGGTGCCTCTCACACCGCTGTGCAAAAGCTGTGGCCACAAAACAAACTGAGCATAACTGGCTCCACACTCACCCTTGCAGTGAAGTCCACGGCAGCACCCCGATTTAACAGCAACGTGGCTACATTGATATTCCCATAGTGAGCGGCTATGTGGAGGGGAGTGAACCCACTCTGCAAAATAAACAAAACAAAACACAACCAATAGATACTTCAAAAAAAAAAAAATCACACTGGCACTCCACAATTCGTGGCACATCACTGACAAAAGCTAGTAATAGGAGCCTGCTGCAAGTCACCACTCCAATTCTGTACTAGTTTTCATTCACTGATGTTTATTTATAGTATCTCAGAGAATCTAAATAAAATCACATTGCTAGGCAGGAGGGAAAATAATTAACATAATTATTCTAGAAAAAAAGAAGTTGAATAAAACTTTCAGTTATTCCAGGAAAACAGCAGCAAAACATTTGAGTATTAAAGCAATGATCTGACTTTTATAAGAAATTAGCTTCTAACTAGAAAAATATCATTATTGGTATTATGTCAATCTTACAAGTTAAATCTCTTAAAGATTCTTTGCAGAAGTTCAAATACAAGTCATTTAATATTTGCTGATTTTTATAAACTCAAAGTAGATGCAAATGAAAATAACATCAAAGACTATTTTAAATTATTAATATGGGTTTTTTTTTCTTCCAAGGGATAGCACCATAAGGACCAGTCTCCCACTGTGGGCAATCACACTGGGTTATGTTCAGACACCACGAGTTACCACCCTAATTAAAAGATGTCTTACTGTTAAAATTACTTCAGCAACTGATTTTCATATTTAAGTAGTTTTACTTCCTTTTAAAATAATGCTAAAACATGCAGCAATTCCATCAGTCCTGCAAAGTATGAAACCTTATGGGAACTAGATGCATTTCTAAATTGTTAGCAAGCCATGCTAGCTGCCACTGCCTTGCTTTGGGAGTTTGCAGCTGTAAAATCACTCTCAGATCATTCTATTTGCTGACACCATCAAGGTAAGTGTCATGCAGAAGCCTAGAATCAGACCTGGATGCACAACATGACAGGGTTGTCTGCAGCTCTGAGAACATCCGATAAACATTTGCTCCATGAGAATCCCTGAAAACTCTATCTCTCGTAATACAGCCCTTTTATGATGGCAGTTAGTTCCCAAGAATGCTTCACTCTTACTTTTAAACCCTGGTTCCAGCTGCAGAGAGCCCTGGTCTCTAAACTACAGTCTTCTCTAGCACATGCTACTTCATTTCATCTAAAGCAGGTGTCTATCCTAAAATATGCAATGCAGACAGGAGGGAGAAATGATGCAGCAGCACTAAGTCATGGAGGAGTGATGATGCATAGATATATTTATATATACCTCTGTTGTTCTATTCACCATCATCTAGGTTAACACATTGGGAAGCAAAGAGGGGGAAAAAATGAACGGTTAGTCCACCACTGGTGACATGGGTGCGGAAAGCTTCATGATGGCTGTGGGGCACGGCAGCTCGGGGGGCAGCACGCCCGGCACACACGGGAAGCTCCACAGGGTGGAAGCAGAACCAGCCAGTACTTTGAGTGCTAATTGTTACATGTTTACCCAAGTTCTCCAAGTAGCAATTGCACAGACAGCTGATCAAATGGCAACTGCAGTACCTACAGCTCACCACTGCTTTCAGGAGTGGCTTTCATTTCCAAGATAATTCAAATAATATTTTGTTTATTATTTTCCATTTGCAAGGTTTCTACAAGAGGAATTAACCCTTAATTAAACAGAAGGGGAAGGGGGGAGGAAGAGGCAAAGGAGGTGAATCAAATGTTATTCTTTATCGGGTGTTAGAGGAGAAAGTTCTGTGTAACTGCAGCAAAACAGCTCACACCGAGGGAGATGTCCCCTGGGTGTGGTCAGCACCTGAGAGCATCAAAGCTCCTTGCTTCCCCCAACTGACCTTTGACTCCACATCAGCGTTGTGGTCGTTCTGCAGGAGCAAAGCTGCCGCCTTGGTGTCGTCCTTGCGAGCTGCAATGTGGAGGGCGGGCAGGCGAACCTTCCCCTTGGTGTCATTTTCCAGCAGCAGGGAAACCACCTGGTCATGGCCTTGCTGCAAAGCTACTGCCAGGGGTGTGAAACCATCCTGCAACACACAACGGGCACCATCAAGGTGGGCTCCAAACCCTCCACGGGGCGGGAAGGGGGAGCCAAGAGATCTCAGCCTTACAAACAGAGCTGGCCCAAATTCAACCCAGAGTAACACCGTGCAGGTTAAAAGTACCCAGCAAGGACCCTGAAATTGGAGTCAAGTGCTGGTGAACAAGGTTCCAAATACCCAAAACATCTTTCTGGCACTCCAGACAAAACATAAAGTTATAAGACACAAATGACTGAGACTGGAGGAAAAAAAATGTGAAATTACTCACAAATTTACAGTTAATTATACAGATACTTATTTATGTAAGTGCTTAATTATACAAAAAGGTATAAAAAGCTGGAATATTAAAATTACAATTGCTAAGGATCTCTCAATAGTAAATTAGCACCCATTTCTGACAGATTATAATCTACATTTTATGATTATTTTTAAAAAAGCCGAACAACTAAACAAACCAAAACAAACAAAATGAGCTCTATCCTCTAACATAATTTATATGTACATTTAAAATATAATAATTGATCAAGAACACCACATTCTTCTAATGTATTGATGTTCTACTACAATTTCCCTTTATGAAAATTTATATAACTTGATAGACAATCCTGCTACCAAAAAAAAGTTATTTCCTTTCAGATTTGCTAATAACCAAAATAGTGTAGAATAGAAAACCTGATAAACAGAAGGTTTTTGTTTAGCAGATTTTAGAGCAGATTCCTCAAACACATAAAAAGTACTGAGATTTATAGTTTTATATATTAATTTTAATTTTATATTATGGATTCTTAGAAAACTAAAGAATGAAGTTGTCATTTACACTCTGCTCTGTCCCAAACATCTGTCATTGCAACCCAGGAGCACATCCAGCTTTGCCCAACATAATATCCATAAATCACTTTAAAAAAATCACAAAGACAAACTACTTTGGATATTTATTTATTAAGTTTGCCTCCTGATTAATATATCCAAAACCTGTATTACCAAACCTCATTGCATCTTACCAAGCAAACACATATTTTCACTTTTCAATTACTGCTATCATGGTGAAACCATGTAACTGCAAAACAAAAGTGCAGCAGTGACAGAGAAAGAGGTAGATCCTCACTCCATGTCAACAGTGCAGAGTTGAAGTGTTAACTTTTTAACTTCGGAATGAAAAGTAATGTTTTCATAATGGAATTTCTCCCTCTAGTTTCAAAACCAAGAACATCTCAATCTAGGATGAGAAACAGGAGGGGTCCTGAAAATGAGAGCTTTTTCAAAATTTTTGAGGGGAAGAAAATCCAAGAAAACCACTGAAATTCCTGGGTCCTGACCAGCAATTTCCACCACACCCTCCCCACTCCGCGAGGAGATTCATGTTCATTTAACCAGGTTTCCCTGCTGCCTGCAGCTCCCTATCCTCCAGCAGCAAGGGCAGGCACTGGGCTGCAGTCCTGGGGTGAAACAGCCACAGGGCCATGGGGTGTGAAAGATACTCTGCGGCCCTGAAGGCCAAAACACCACCCTGAGCATCCCCAGAGAGGGCTCTGGCAATATTGCTCTACTGTATGTGCAGAAATAGGGGCTCTTGCCCAGAGAAACCCTGGAGGCCCTGGCTTCCTTCTCTATTTACACATCCCAAAATTCAGCCACTTCACAGAAAAGTGGTGCAGACATCCACAACATCTTTTCTTGTAGGGAAATAGAACCAATTATTTCCTTTAATTCGATTAAAACACCATTATTAAATAGTTACTTTTAAAGAGTATTTATCTAAGTAATCCTTTGGTTACAGAAGTTTTTTCACTTAGAATGATAGAGAGAAATCAGATTTATAAGAAAACTAGGACCAAGAGAAAACAAGAAAGAACCCATAACCAACTACCTCAGACAAGGAAGGCAATAAAGGTGCCACTGTTCTGCAGTCTTCAAATGAATTCTCCATGGATAAAATTAGATTGTACCTTATCATCAAGCTGAGATGGAAAAAAGCTCAACCGAAACTGACATACAGTGCTCAAGGGAACAACAATACCAAACAACACCAAAAACAAACAAGTACCCCTTCACATTTTTTTTTTTAAAATCTCTTTTCATAAGATCATACAATGGCAAGTGACAATTTTCAATTAATTTTCCAGATGTATTTTATTTTGGTATATCTTGACTTTCATATCCTTGAGCATTTCCAGGAAGTGGTTCTGATGCACACTTCAAGTTATAACTAACTTCTAGAGATTTTGGAAACACTGTTTTGATCCATTAGCAACTAATTTTTCACAGTGGAATAAGGAATAAGATTTCCTTTCTACACCCTTATACAGTGATACTATCAGGTATAGGTGGCAATAAACTAATTGTGCATTTCATATTTTAAAAAAACTAGGCCTTTTCCAAATAAGCATTATTTTCTTCATGGAAAGAGTACTGGTAGAGCAATTAGAATTCAATAAATATTAAAGAGAGAACATA